>JAMAMT010000002.1:0-498150 GCA_023630325.1 Syncephalastrum sp. PYS2702 | reverse complement strand
TGGTACAGTTCCGGGGGATACCAAGAGGCCCGGATCGACGTTCCGGGCGTTCGGAATTATTCAAGGATAGAACAGCAAGCACACACACGCAGGTGTGAGCCTGTCCTGTCCATGACGATAGCAGCGCGTGCTGGGCAGCTGCGGTGATTTCTGCGCGCAGCGGCTGACACACGGCTCCCGCTTTAAGACGGCGGGACGAGTCCCTGGGCATGGTCACCCAGGGACATAACGGTCCCAGAGCGACGAGGCAAGCTCGACCCCCGGGACACCACGAACGACCACGACAGACAAGGCAGCAGACATCAGCACGACCAAGGAAAAACGCGACCACCATCCACCGCCGCGGCAAACCGGCAGGGGCGCCTCCCCAAGCAGGCATAGGGGCGGGAGGAAGGCGAGAGGAGGAAGGCGAGGAGCAGGAAGACGAGGAGGAGGAGAAGCATAGGCATAGGGCGGAGTCGAGTGGTAGGTGGGGAAGGGAGCGGATAGAATGGTGAGGTGGCCCGGCGGAAATTTTGACAAACGGCATAAGCCGTTTTGAGGAGAGGGGAGGGGCACAAACTAGAGAAAGAAAAACAATGAGCCATCGACGTAATATACGAGTTACAAGAAGTCACTTACGGCACAAAAAAAAAAAAGGATTGTAAGGGGGCCGGGCCACAACAGCAAGCAGAAAGGGAAGGAAAGGAGTGGAAGGAGGGGCGCCGATCACCGATCCGTGCCGGCATACAGCACCTGGTATTCCCACAGCGTCCAGTGGACGCACGAGCGCCGAGTGATGGGCTCGTCTCTTTCTTCTCTGCCCCGACTAGGCCGGGGAGGGCACATTTGCGTGCAGACTGGATGTTGCTCGCCAGATATTGAGGTGGGTAGTCTGGTTTTCTCTGAGCTCTATACAAGAACGTGACAAGTTAGTTTGGTAAGATAAAATACGCTGGTCATACATACCTATGGTCTCTCCATAAAGAATGGGAACAGAAATGCCGGTGTTCGATGGCACACTCAAGTGTCTTGCGTGATATCATGCTTCATACGATACAACATACTCAGCAGCGTCTCACTTGGTGTCGTGGTTGTAGCTCCTTCGAATTGACGGTGGTGTTGTCGCGGTATTGCCCCAGTACCTTGCGCGTATATTGCTTGCGCGTATGTTCCGCGAGCGGCTCCCTCAAACTGACGGTGGTGTCGTCATGGTATTGCCCCAATACCTTGCGCGTATATTGCTTGCGCATATGTGCCGTGAGCCCAGCAGTGTCTCCCTTGGTGTAGTGGTTGTAGCTCCCTCGAATTGACGGTGGTGTCGTCGTGGTATTGCCCCAATACCTTGCGCGTATATTGCTTGCGCATATGTGCCGTGAGCCCAGCAGTGCCTCCCTTGGTGTCGTTGTTGTAACTCCTCGTAAATGCTTTGCGCACATGTAGCTTGCGCGTCTGTGCCGCGGGTCCAGTAGTGGCTCCCATGGTGCCCTGGTTGTGGCTCCCTCGTGTTGACGGTGGTGTCGTCATGGTATTTCCCCAATGTCTTGCGCGGATGTAGCTTGCGCGTCTGTGCCGCGGTCCAGCAGTTTCTCCCTTGGTGTCGTGGTTTTAACGCCTTGATGAAAGAACCGTCTTGGTTTTGCTTATATATAGCTTGCGTTACTGTGCCAGATGTCCAGTAGTGTCTCCGTTGCGCCACGGTTGTAGCTCCTTGAATCGACGGTGGCGTCGTCATGGCTTCGCTCCGTGCCTTGCGCGTATATAGCTTCCGGGACTTGTGCTTTATGATATGCTGCAGCGATGTAGTTTGGCTTCGCGCCTTCGTAATGCTGCGCTCCTCTTGAGTATGCTCCAAATGGCTGCGGTCGATACCTCGTCTGAAAGACGAATGTTGCTTGCCCCATGCAAAGTGCCTGTGCATGGCTGACCCTCACCGTTATACAGTAGAGAGATCGGCTGCTTATGTACGCTTGTCTATAGAATGAAACTTGCGTTAGCAATGGAGTTGATCAAATATTTTAAACGAGGTACTTGCCTATGCAGTTCTCAAATGCTTGTTTGCATGTTGGCAACAATGATAAAGAGGTGCCCGCTGCTTGAAAACAATTATGGCTATGCACCGATAAGAGTGACGTGGTGCCAGTACTGGGTTGCGCGCAGATCTAAATGGTAAAGTAGGCCTTTTCCTTGAGGCCGATCTGAGAGCGCCTTGTCTGGCTTTGTAGAACCATGGTTGTACCATATATAAGTATGTGATATAGAGCCATAAACTGTTTCCTTACCTGCTGCTATGGTGAGGCTTTCTTTTCTGCACCAGGTCGGCACCATGAAGAGAAAAGGTCATATGCAGATCCCCAGGACGCTACATAGATAAGATGAAATGAGTACGCAGCATATACAATAAGGGCTACAATGCTCACCAGACAGTACATGTACAGTATGTTTCCTTCATCTTCGATCTTTCTCTTCTCTTTTTTTCTTCTCTTTTTTCTTCCGTCTTCTCTTTTTTCTTCCGTCTTCTTTTTTTCCTTTTTTTTTTTTTTTTTTTTTTTTTTTTTTTTTTTTTTTTTTTCCGGCAATGTTGCTTGAGTGTGTGGGAAAGTGGATGAAATCCCATTGGGTAGGCGTTTGAACAGTATGGTCATCGGGTTGTGGCGTCCATCATGTGCCATGCTCTGTCTTGGCAGAGTCATTGTCGTTTCGCCGTGTTACGCGACGGTCTGGATCCCAGAATGAGCGGGTCGATTGATTTCCAACATCTGTCTAGATTACTTACTGTTTCCTTTTTTTTTTTTTTGCAGAAGTATTGTAGATACCAGGATGTAGATGTCGCCTTTTGGTATGGCTGCAGGTGAGGTAGTGCCTTGTGTACCAGTAGCAGCAGTGGGATTGATGCTGGAGATAAGGTCGATGTCAATAACACGTCTGTGTGGAGCATATCATGCCATGCATGCAAGAGAACAATGAAGAAACTTACTGGTCAAATGAAGAGTGTGTACTCCTCCTTGAGAGGCATTAGACCGTGATGGTTGCCTTGAGTCCAGGTCGCCTTATTCGCCTCGTATTTGTTGCTTGATGTAGCTTGCTCTTGACTTGTGCGATAAGAGGTCAATGACTTGCATGTTGTTTTGTGTCTTGACAGCCGTCAGAGATCGGCGATAGACTTGTGCGACGTGTCCTTGGGACGTGCGCATGGACGAGATCGTGGCCATGGCGTTGTCTGATTGCAAAAGAATGAGATTCATAACCTGAGATTCGTCATTCACGACACTTACTTTTGTGAAAAGACTTTGAAAAGAGAGAGATGTTGGATGGCAACTTTTTGCTGCTGTTTATACGTCGTCACCAGTAAACCGGCTGCCATGCGTTGGGTCTGATGATCAGGTGCTGGCCTCTTCAGTTGGCGACAAAGCGTCGCTTTTCCATTCAAAAAAAGAAGACGATGTTGTATACGATTATGATATACATTGAATAAAATACGTCTGCATACTGATCAAGTTATTCTTTTGTGTAAGAGCGTTTTCAGCGTTATTTTCTTTTTCTTCTTCTTCCATGGCAGATGGGATCAAGGCTTCGGGTCCTTCTGCCAAACCAGGTACAAGCCAAAAAAGGCAACTTTATGCGCGTCTCTGTAGCCTTGGATTTTATCTCTTTGAATTCAAAAAACCATGGATCCGCATTCTGCTTCTCTGAGGTCTCTGTACAAATTTTAAGCAGCTCTCTACGGTGTCATTATCGTGTTTTCATTTGTTGGTAAATCATACAGAGATGGAAGATGTTACATAAAGCTCATAAAATTCATATGCAAAAAAATCTCAGCGGGAGAGGCCACTAAACGTAAGAGGAGGACGGCATTTGTCGTGATTTTGCATTTTTGATATGCTTAAAGATATAAGCGCGCTTATGAATCTTTACGAGTAATTGTTTTTTATTTTTCTATATTCTCTTCTCCCAATGAAATGATAATGAGCTGGATAAATGAAATGATAATGAGCTGGATAATTTTGTTTTGCCTAAGGCGGACAAGCACTGCACGATGCAGAGCCGCGTATGATATGTGAATACGTCAGCGGTAGAGCCTTATATTGACATGCCTTGCGAGAAAGAAGTTTCCTGGCTAGCAATATGTTAGGTGGCACACGTCGGCCTTGCACAACTTCTCTTTTGTTTGACTCCAGATATGTTTATGAGTAGAGAGGACGGAGGGAGGGGGGTCTCATAATACGATGCTTTAGACTAATATACAGTACCGTACTGTACATACTGTAAAGTGATATAAACAGTCATCTGTAACCTTAGTATGAAAAGTATTTCAGAGTTCAGCAACCTACAATTTGATGAATTATGCACGGAAGCTTATCGAGTCCTAATGAACCTCATTTCCTGGCGGTGATATCAGTCTCTATGACTAAGAATCTGATAAAATCCTCGATACCAGTCGCCAGCTCGCCAAAGAAAGCAAAGCGAAATAAGAAAGCGAGGGCACGCCGAATCAAACTTACCTTCTCTTGCTGCCTGATTTGCATGATGTTTTAACAAGCCGGACCTCGTACTGAGGACGCACTTGTATGTTCTGGTGCAGAAAAATAATGCGTGTCGTGTGTAAGGTATACAATTTCTTTTATTCATTATTAGTTTGGTACAGCGATTCAGACGACAGCTATGACACAAGCGATAACGACCATAGCGGCTATGGCGACGATGACTAGGATAGAGATGTTGACAGCATTATTGCTGAGCCAATTGGTGGGCGTTTGCACTTTGTCGACTCCAGTTTGCGACTGGAGATACCGTCAACAGCAAAAAGCGACGTATATTCGATGAAGTCACCCATGTCAACAAGAAGGCAGCGAGCCACATAGAATAAGGAAAACATTTTCATCCCTAATAGCTCAGCACATCCATTTTCAACTCTTGACTAACAGCAATTTCTCAAGCTAGTTTTCTAATCGGGCTCCTGGGTAACGCAATGCAACTCTGTATGTAGTACGGGGATTGGAGCGTTGTCCGCAGTTTAAGTAAAGCAAGGTATCGAGCGTATTTATTATGTACATTTGCTATTGCTGTTGTTGCCAAGTTATGTTTTACAGGGAATCAGAACCGGAGGATAGCTAAGGATGTGGGCACCTCTATTGTCCTGGCCAATTTTGTGCCAAATCACGAAAGAGACCACGAATTCGTGCGCGGAGCGTCTTTATATCTGCAGTCGCCCAGGCGCTATCGTTTTTAGAGCCTTTACCCTAAAAAGAAAATAGATATCAATCATTCTAGCCAGCTTGCACGAAGCAGGAGACTTACGACAACAAGCTGTTCGATCTCGTCTTGCTTTTCCATGTAGCATTGTACAAAATGAAGAAGATAAACACCACAGTCAAACTCGTTTTCTTGGGACGGCACAGCAGCACGCTTGATAATCGGTGTTCGTCTCAGTCCTTCCTCGCCCTTGCGTTCCTGTGCGACTTCACTGAGGTAATCGGTGATTTTATGGCACGCATTCTTGTAGGCAGTCAAGCGCTCCTTTCGTCTGACATTCATCGTCAATGAATCAAGCACGCAGATATAGGAGGTGGCGTCGTCGCCAGCAGAAGGGAGACAAGCGCCCGGGTTGATCACCATGATGAGGTACCAGTGGAAGTCCTCGTTGACGGGAATGATAAGAGCATGCTTGTCAAAAAGATCGACATTTTTTGTCCACGAGCGCACGCCCTGATAACCAGCCTCTTTCAGACGAGTGTAAAAGAAACTGGTAAACATGTGAATCTTGTCGGATCCTGCCTTTCCGACATTGTCATTGGCCAACCTAGCAGAAAACCGTTATCACCACACAACACTGATTGAAGTATCAAGGCTTACCACTTGAGAAAGCAATCAATCACGACATCATTCAGATAGCTTCGAGAATACAGACGCTTGTAATCTTTCCACTTGATCTCGATGCTGCCAGGACCATGGTATGGATAAACGAACATCCTAGAAACGTATAAGTTCAGATCCTAATAGGCATGATTTAATTTACATGTCATCGTCATCATCCCCTGACGGTGGGGACAAGGTCGACTCTGCTGGTGGACTCTTTTCTGGAATGTCGTCATCATCGTCGATTACAACAGGCTCGTTACCGACATTGGGTGTACGCAAGTCGCGGAGGCGCTTGGAGGAACGGGTCTGCGGAGAGGAATCTGAATCGTCAAATGCAGTTGGATGCTTGCGTTTTTCTGTTGGCGAAACGGGTATATTGTCATCGGGAACATTTCGAGATAAGTGCGCCTTTTCCGGTCGGCTTCGACTTGGACTTGAGGGGGTATCAGCTCCGTGTTGCTCAGTTTTTCGTTTGTGCTTTTGCTGGATATGCTCATGGGGTGCTTGTCGATCGCTAGTGCTGTCTTTGCGAAGGCTCTGCAACGATTTGGAGGAGTGGGTGGAGGTGGAACTGGACGGCGTTGGGGCCGGAACATTTATATGTTCGCCCTTGGCACGATGACTTGGAGGTCTGATAATTTCTGCAGACGGTAATCGAGACGATGGTGGTTGCATCTGACTTGTGACCTTGTGCTCTTTGACAGCCTGGAAAGACGATGGTAGACTGGGTCTCCGTGGGACTATCAGACCTCGATGGCTGGCAGGCAGTTTATGGACATGGCCGACTTGTTCTTTCTTGACAGTTACACCAGCCTTGCCGCATTGTTGCTTGGCATCCCTGTATGGGGCAGAGGAGGTGTAAAGACGTTTTGAGGGCGCGGAGGTTGAGGATATAGAATGACGAGGGTTGGTAGATACAGAGCGTGAGGAGCATGACACAGGGAGGTAATGGAAGGCTGAAGAGGAGCATTGTGAAGGGGTGGATTGAGAAGAAACAGACTGCTTTGAAGCGTTTGAAGGGGCGAGACGCGTTGGGGAAGAGGGTAACTGACGAGCGGTTGAAGGCTCAGAATGTTGGGTGGGGAGTGACGCGCGGACGCTCTCAGGTGACGAGACAAGACCACCATCGTCGGACGACTGCTGCCGTTCTGAGCTGCTGCCACTTGCTGAGGGTGATGAAGCAAGGCCGCCTGCTGAGTAGGCAGTGTCGGTAGGTGTTGATTTGCTCGCCTTCACGCCCTTCTCTGTGCCTGAGGATGTGCTGGCTTTATCAGACAAGGCTGGGGAAGCACGAGATTGAGACAGTAATTTCTTGGACTAGATGGTAGAGATGCATAAGCGACTGCAGCACACGCGACACTGTCTATTCATGCACTTGCCTTTGATTTAAGCTTGAAATAACCTGTGATCGACGTTGATTTTGATTTGCTGGCCCCTCGGTCTGCACCCAAGATAATAATATGATTCATGAACACTCTATGCAAAGAAGTCTGACACTGGCTGAGAGACCTACCCTTAGCAGATTCATTCGTATCGGAAGCGCAAGATTCCTCAGGTGAAGGAGACACCGTAAAAGCGCGAGCTACCCAAAAGGGAGGAATGAGTCGAGCTTTCATGGGACACCGATTGGATTACTTACAGGTGTTTTTCAGGTTACGTGTGAGGTGACTTCGGACGGTATTCACCTTTGCAATGAAGCCACGCTGACCGTTACTGGAGATTTGAGACTGTAGTTTCGCTGCGGCAGGCTACAAGGTACCCGTTAGTGTCAAACAGACAATAAGAGCTAACAGGACATACAGATCCACTGGCACGCTTAGCGGAGGCACCTTTCTCCATATTGGAGTGGTTCATGAACGGCGATCGGTTGGTGTGTGGCAAGTGGACAATGTCAAGCAGTAAAGGTATGAGGTTAAAGAGGAACGAGAAAAAAAACGTCACACTTGGAAATTTGGCATGTAGATAATTTTTGGGCTTTCGTCTTTGTTCTCTTGCAAGCCATGTAAAATATGAAATCCATCTCGATCCATCTCCTAAGTCTGGTACACCGCTCCCTGTTTTCTACTCCATCCTACTCCGTTCGGAATGCTGCTATGTGTGGGTTGATATGAGTTCTACCCTTAGCAGAGCAAAGAGAAAAGAGGAAGAGTAAGAATAGTGAAAGAAAAAAGAAAAGGGAACTCTACCGCACCAAGAGATAGGCTGGGCTCTTTGTGTATCATGACAAAAGTGGTGACTAGCAACCAGAATGAGATGAGCGGATATATTACAATGGTGTATGGAAATGTTTTCATGCAAAGGTTGTGGGACGTGCGTAGAAACGGGTGCTTGACTGTGTCACAACCCCCCAAAAAGAAAGCAGGGTGGGTTTGAGAATTGATATTTCCGGTATTTGAGGAACGAAGCAAGCAAATCTGTATTCGAAACGATGGCGCGGATAAGCAGAGTATAATGTTGATGGTAATTATCGGGTAGCACCATGAACGATCGATAGCGGATCCCCTGACGCGGAGGAAAGATGGAAGATGAAGCACAGGGTGCACGTGGCTGCTACCTGGGGCCAGAAGTCAAGAGCGAAATCACTGGAAACGGGGAAACGGGGAAAGAAAAAGAAAAAAGGAAAGAAAAACACAGAACACAGAAACACAAAACACAATGACACAAATACAGGACTGTATGACAAGAAGCAAAGGCGGGAATGCCCGAGAAAGAAGTGTAGCTGGCTGTTGAGTCTGACAGATGAGAAGGATACAGTACAAGCAGAATCTCGGGGATCAGGCACGTCCCCCGACTCTCGCCTCAGTCATACAATGGAGCGCTGGATTAAGTCGATAAGGCTGCGTTGTATTGACCGACTGCCGATGATGCACTCATGACAAGCTGCAAAGAAAGAAATCCCAGCAAAATCGTGTCGTCCTTTAAAAAATCCCGTGCAGTCCAGAGGCTTCCAACCGACCCCATTTTTGGTAGCATTGCTTTCCTTTTCTTTCGCAAAACTACAAGACTCGCCTTCTCTTTCTCTCTTCTTCTTTTACTTTCCTCTTCTTCTTCTTCTTATTCTTTAGCTCCCATCTATTCATCTTTGTCTTATACGCTCCTCGTTTCCTTATCTGTCTAATACACCATGGCTGACAATAACAAAGGACTGCGTCTCTTGGTGGTCTCCAACCGTCTGCCCGTGAGCGTAAGCAAAGACCCCAGCACCTCGCAGTACAATTTCAAAATGTCGTCGGGTGGATTAGTCGCGGCATTGAGCGGTCTCAAAAAGTCAATGTCATTCACTTGGATCGGCTGGCCAGGTAAGTTCCAAGAGAGACAACAACGCGTCTGCTCTATTCATGCACTTTCACACGTGCTAAAAAAAACCCATCCTTCCTATCTCCCTCTAGGTCTGGATATTCCCATCGAAGACCGCGAACACGTCGAGGAACGTCTACTCAAGGAAACCTCGACCATGCCAGTGTTTGTCGACCACGAGTTGGCTGACCTGCATTACAACGGCTTCTCGAACAGGTAATTATTATTATTATTGTCTGTTTATCGTTCAGGTCTGTGTGATTAAGCTCACATGTTGTTCCGTGTAGTATCCTGTGGCCTCTCTTCCATTATCACCCGGGTGAAATCTCGTTCAACGAAGAGTGGTGGGAGGGCTATCAACGCGTCAACCAGCAGTTCGCGGACGCTCTCGACCGCATCGTCGAGGATGGTGACCTCGTCTGGATCCAGGACTACCACCTCATGCTGCTGCCTGCCATGCTGCGCAAGAAGACCAAGAAGGATATCAAAATTGGCTGGTTTTTGCACACACCTTTCCCTAGCAGTGAGATCTACAGGTACGTTCGGGTTAAACGTTTAGTTGGTTGCGTAATTCGTATACGACGACTGATACGCGGTCGCTATTCCTTTTAGAATCCTGCCGGTGCGCAAGGAGATCTTATTGGGCGTGTTGGAAAGTGATCTGCTTGGTTTCCACACCTACGACTATGCCCGACATTTTCTGTCGTCATGTACACGCATCCTCGGACTTTCAACCATGCCGAACGGCGTCGAATTCGAAGGGAGATACATCCACGTCGGCACCTTCCCTATCGGTATCGACCCTGAAAAGTTCACCGATAACCTCAAGGAAGAAAAAGTACAGAACCGCATTGCCCAGCTCAAGAACCGTTTTGGCGACTGCAAGCTGATCGTCGGTGTCGACCGTCTCGACTATATTAAGGGCGTCCCTCAAAAGATGCATGCCATGGAAGTCTTTCTGAGCCAGCACCCTGAATGGGTCGGCAAGGTTGTCCTCGTCCAGCTCGCCATTCCCTCACGCGAGGACGTTGAGGAGTACCAGCATCTGCGGATCACTATCAATGAACTTGTGGGCAGAATCAATGGCCAGTACGGCACGGTTGAATTCGTCCCCATTCATTTCATGCACCGATCGATTCCCTTCGATGAGTTGACAGCGCTGTACGCTGCCTCAGATGTGTGTCTGGTGTCATCGACACGCGATGGCATGAATCTCGTGTCGTACGAGTACATTGCTGCTCAACAAAACAATCACGGCGTGCTAATCCTTTCTGAGTTTGCCGGAGCGGCGCAATCGCTGAACGGGTCGATCATTGTGAATCCGTGGAACACGGAAGAACTGGCCAATGCGATCTATGAAGCAGTCACCATGCCGGACGACGTTCGCAAAACTAATCATCAAAAGCTCTACCGCTACGTCACAAAGTACACTGCCTCTTACTGGGGCTTGAGCTTCGTCAATGAGCTGCGCGTAAGTGGCAACCGAGAAAAATTTGCTAGTCAGGGAAAAATCTCACCTTGATTTCGATTCCGTTTTAGCGTATTAGCGAAGAATTCGGTCAACGCATGTCCATCCCTGAGCTGGACTTCAAAGATGTCCAGACGAAGTACAAACAAGCCAAGAGCAAGAAGCTGATCCTGCTCGATTATGACGGTACACTGACGACAACCCATAAGCTGCCTGAGTTTGCGAAGCCATCCCAGACGGTGCTGGATCACCTCAAAACGCTGGCGAGCCAACCCGACACGTACGTCTATATTCTCTCGGGTCGTGGACGCAAGCATCTGGATGCTTGGTTTGATTCGACTGGTGTTGGCCTGTCGGCCGAACATGGTTGTTTCTACAAGCATCCTGCCAGCATCCGCGACAAGGTCAGCCCGTCCAAGTCGTCCAGCGACGGCAAGTTGATCAAGGAAGAGGACGGCAAGTGGTACTGCCTTGTGGAGCAGATCGACCCCAGCTGGAAGGAGACCATCCGTCCACTTTTCCAACACTACACGGAACGGACACCTGGCTCTTTCATTGAAGAGAAGGAAATTAACCTGACTTGGCACTACCGGAACGCGGACCCCGAGTTTGGCAGCTGGCAAGCAACAGAGCTGCAGGTCAACCTCGAGAAACTTTTGAGTCACATGGCGCTCTCGATTGTTCTGGGTAACAAGACCCTTGAACTACGACCTTCCTCCATCGATAAGAGCACGGCAGTGCGCAGCATACTCAAGGACCTGGGCTTGCCTTCAATTGACTACATCCTATGCATCGGCGACGGCAAGACGGACGAGGTGGTGTTTTCGTTTTTGAATGATATCCCACATGCTATCACCAGCACCGTGGGCAAGAAACAGACCGAAGCACACTATTATATCCCTACTGTTGATATGGTGAACAACCTGGTGGAGGAGCTCGGTCGCCAATAAAACATTTGTGCATATTGAATCATTCTGCACACTTTGTATTTACACGCTTGGAACTGCATGTTGTTTTGTGTCACGCATTGCTTAGCACAAAGAAATTTACCATTTGAGTTTGGGTTATCTTGTGTCCCAGGATCTATACCATTCACGTCTCACACTACCGCTTTTCCCTACACCATGATGAGTTTCTTTTAGCGCCATGGGGTCAAGATGAGAAATTTCAGATGCCAGTCATTCTGAAACTCCTGTACTACTTGGGGACATGCTGGGGTAGGGGTTCTCAGAGCTTATTGCGAATAAGCATCTCGGGCTTTGTCCATTATAGGCAAGAAATAGTGGCGGTTGCTTTACTTGTAATGTGTATCAATATTATGTATGAAAGGTTTCAGGTCCCGGGAACAAACATATGTATATGAAAAAATGTAGAAAAGAGGCTATATACTAAAAGTGTGAAGTGGAAATGATGCAACGGAGAACGGGGTAGGGTAGTATGTTGTCCATAAATGTGTGTAGCGCATGTAAAAATAGGAAAAGCCACGGGAGAGTGGGAAAATCGAAGCAAGGGAGTGTGACAGAAAATCAAAAGGAGCGGAAAGAGTAGGAAAAAAATAGAACTAGGTTACTTTGAGCGTGGTGGCATAAGGTATAATATCGATGGATAAAAGAAGTCGTTCAGACAAGCGGATTGAAATCGGACGCATCGAAAGCATAGTAGCAGTCGAGATCCTTGGAGGGTGGCGAGGGGAAGTAGGACGGCGGAGATGCATCAGCCGGCGTGGTTGAAAGGCCTGGTGAGAAAAATGACGACGTCGAAGAAGCCGACGGCGAATCGTTCAGCATGATAGGCAACCAAGCGTCCGATGTCAGGTCCAACGTGGGAGGCTGCTGCTGCTGCTCCGGAGGCAGCCAACGAGAGAAATCAAAAGCGGGGCGTTTTATGGTTTTATCCATGTCGTCCGTGACACAGGGCCGCTTTGCACCTGCCACTGTACCAGAGGGGGAGGATGATGCCGCGGCTGTGATCGTGGGTGGTCGATGGTACTGTTGCTGCTGCTGCTCTTCTTGTGGTTCATATTGCTGTAAAGGACTGCTACTACTGCTGCGTGTATTCGTCGGCGCAAGTTGCTGCGAGTCGAGGAGGATACCGAGATCGAGCACATACGACACCAGGGCCCGCTCTAGTTCTGTACGAGACAGCGGGGTGCAGTTAGCACTGCAAACCACACGCAGGGATCGAGCCAGGTGGATCGTAGCGTGATGATTGGCGTAGCGGGCCTGAGCGAGCTGGGTCGAGGCCGCCAGTGTCACGGCGATGGGCACCACATTGGCGAGATGGGACTGCTGGTGGTGCTGTAGCATCTGTTCCGCGATATGGATGATAGTGCTCGCGGGTCCAACCACGGTTGGGTCGCGCAGAAGTTGGACTGTGTAGTACAGAATATGCAGGACGCGGGCCACCGGCGAGGGCGGGCTATCATCGCCATCTTCATGGGTCTTGCCAAACTGAAGGTAAGATGGCAGCTGGAGTAGCCACTCTGTCAATCCTTTCGTGTCTGATGGCATGGTGGTGCTATTATGGGCGATACGAGCTAGCTTGATCATCTCACCAAATGCTGTCACCTGCAGCGCAGCCTCGACCGACGGGTGCTCATCGGGCTGGAGTACAGCCCTGAGCGTCTCGTGATGTGCGCTGCATTTCCGGTCCACGGCGTACAATTGGCTGTCCTCAAGCTTGGGCCATCCACAGGCCCACATAGGCTGCTGGTCCACCAGCCCAGACCGGGTGCTAGTCGCAGCCGAAAGCCATTGCTCGACCGTGTATGCCGTCCAGAGTGCACGGCGGTGCATCTCTTGGTCGACGATGCTATCTTCGCTCGGTTCACGTCCCATGTTGAGCTGATGAACAGCATGCGCCAGCTGTTGACGGAGCCGGTTGCTCATTTCCAGGTCACCTTGCAAATGCGCTTGCCATGATGAGATAACAAGTGCCTAATTAAAAAAATAAGACGACATCATTATTTCCCATCCACACACATGCCGAGATACACGTAATTAAAAACAAAGAAAGAGCTAACCTACCTGAACAGTTGACAATGAAAACGAACGGTCATGCGTATCAAGGAGGATTGCCTGACACTGGTTGAGCCAGTCGCGAGCCGTTGGATTCTGCGGGTTCAGATAATGACAACCTGCACCAAATACAGCATAGCGCAGAGCAGGATCCAGTTCATGACGACTCTGAACAAGTTGGACCATGAAATGATGGCGCGACAACACAGGAAAGAGCACGTTAAAATGTGTAAAGTAGCTGTTGGACCATGTCAAGAGTGTGTCGACCGCCATATCGGCATCATTATACGGAAAAGCCGAGAAACTGCCGTGGCTGCCCTAGAGAAGACATCAAGAAAAGGACCTTATCAGTATATGCGACAATGTGCTTCCTGCTGATACGTACAGGCCCATGTTTCGCAACCGCATTCGCTACAATGGCCATAATATCGTTGTTTGCTAGCGACAAGGTGGAAGGTGACTGTGGTGAGGTGACAGCAGCAGATATACTTGCAGCTGTCGTGATGTTGGTCGCCGCACAAATGGCCGGAGGTAAATGCTGCTGTGCTTGAGAAGGCGACTGAGACAGTTGCTGCTGTTGCTGTATGGGCGGTGGAGGGAGCGGTGGCGGTGGAGGGTGAACAAGTGCTAATGACAATAATAATAGATTTCTGTATCAGTAAACAAAGTTCTACTTGGTGCGCAAGCTACTTCTTCTGGCTTTTTCTGTTGTGCTCGCAATAAAATACTCACATTTAGTTTTGACACCAAGCAGCGATTCTATTCGATGTGCGCGATTTTCGATGACTTCGACATAACCCTTCGGCGGGCCGCGTTTCTTGGGTGGGTCCGAGTATTGGCAAGGGAGACCCATATGGTTGCATCGCGAGCATGTAGGCTGGACACCATCGCATTTGACCTTCTTCTTGCGGCATACGGCACAGGCGAGAGTGACCTTGACACGTCTTGTAGGTTGATCCGTAGTTGATTTCCGAGTCATGCTTCCAAATATTCTTTAGCAGGCACAAGGAAAGAAAAAGCGAAGAAGAAAAGGGAGGAAATACAAAAATCTGACGATGCTTTTAAAAGGACCGGAACAAATGGACCGAAGCAAGAAAAGTGGAGGGGGGCTGTTAGGCAAGAATTCACACAAACATACGCTCACATATACATAATACATACACACCCCTCACGTTTTCCCTGTTGACCCTTCACCCCTCCCCCCAGAGTGTGGCGAATGCAGTGCTCTGATTGGTAACCTGTTGCTTCTGGTTTAGGATGAAGATCGTTTTCGGCAACCGTGATTGGTGTTGGAGAGTTTGGGGGTTGATACGCGAGGACAGAAATGCGAAATGCGGGGAACATTAAGAGCTGGAAGAAAGTTTATCGGTGCGACCCCAGGATATTTCTTTCCTTTTTTTTTCTTCCAAATCCAACGCATCCCCTTGACCTTCCATTCACAACCACGGATGTGTATACTGCATAAAGCAATATGTGAGTCTCATCCAAAGCACCAATCACGGTAACCTATGCTTGCTGCAGGAACTGACTCTCTTTTTTGTTTTTACTTTATTATTTTGCTTTGTTTTTTTTACGCGTGTCCGACCACGAACACTCCTTTATCTCTTTTTTGTAACTATTATCATTACACCAGATACAAGTCTACAGTGTGCGACAGACTTACAATATATAATAAATTATGCCACAGCAAAAGAGGGATTTTTTTTTCACACTCACGTTCCTTTCCTCCTAGTACCAGTGGCACAGTGAAAGAACGAAAGCATGATTCGTGCGACGACTTGTCCTCGTAAGCACAGGATAAAATAGCGTTCGCTTGAATTACATGCCGTTATAACAAACCGTCGGTCGGAATCTTCCTCACCCCGTCATGAAACAAGTTTGCAACTCAGTGTTTTGCTTCAACCATCAGCTGTCAAAGAAACAAAGGGGTAAAGCCTGTCTATTTCAAGAACACGCTTATTTTTTCGCTAAATAACCCCCGTCCACGCATGAAATATATAACCCACAGGCCTTCTTCCGCGGAATAGCCTCCAGTTATGTTTTCTTGCAGCATGTTTGTGCTATATGTTTCCATGATGTAATTAATCGCTGAAGGTCTAACGCCATATCACATGCTCCTTGTTCTTCTGTAGCCAAGATCAAGCCCATATCTAGTTTTACGGCGGTAGAAATAAATGCAAGATGGACAGTTGTGGATGTGTGTAACAGTAGGGTTGACAGAATATGACTTCCGCGGAATGGCTGCCGAACAATTATTGATAAGTTACCAGTGCAAAGGTTAGCACGCACTCTGGCCATATGGATTTGTGCGATATCTCCTTCATTTGTTCGTCTTTACTGAGGAATGACTTCAACAAAAAATAAACCTGGCATAGAACTGTATACAAGCAATGTTAATGGATAGATATGGGCAAAGGGCGTGGAGAATTGGGGGAGGGACAGCAGATGTAAGGGTCATGACCATTCACATCGGATCTCTTATTTGCGCACGTACAGACCGAGGAACAACCTCTATTCACATAGAAAATATAAGAGATTTACCTTTCGTGTAGCGTGCTGCTAGTGTGTGTGTTACTTCGCACGTTTTGCAGCCCTGTTTGTGTAACTGAGCGTGATCTCGACCGGTTCATCTCGAACCCCCCACCGCTCTCCCTGCCCGGTCCGAGCACGCAGTCTCTCTCCGGCGCACTTTGCATTACGCCATGCCTTGAATACATTAGACATCAAATCAAACTCCGCATCATATGCCGATGAAAAAGAGAAGTGCGCGTATATGCTACTGCCTTTAAACCGGTGATCAACGCCATGGATGCTACCGAGCTCACTCTGCCATGGCAGATATTCTCTAATATCATTGGTTGGGTAGATTTCGCACTATTGGGAAGGTCACTTTTCTTTTGCTCATTCGATCAAACAGATCTACTTCTTGGCCTGGTCCATTAGTTTTTACCCCCAGGCCATCCTGAATTGGCGTCGTAAAAGGTATTATGCGGCTGTATAAGAGACTTGGCGTCAGCTGGTGCTAAACAAAGCTCAATAATCTATAGTGTTCAGGGGCTATCCATCGACTTCCTTTACTATAATGTATTCGGGTTCTTATGTTATTCGGTAAAACCTCAGGATCTTCCTTACCTTTTAGCCATGCTGACGTGACTCTTTTCTTTTGCACAATAGGTCTTCAATCTCGCCTTCTTTACCAGCAAAGAAATTCAGCAAGAGTGTAATAGATTGTACAGTAGATGCCGCGCTCGAAAGCTCACGATGTCATGCAATGCATACAGATAAGGACCGCAATCATGATAGCGATAATCTCGTTCGCGCCAACGATGTCTTTTTCGCTGTTCATGCCTTCTCCATATCGTGTTTCACCCTGTCGCAGACATTCATATACAAGGTAGGAGCTACTCTCCATTAATTTCTATGCGTCTTACCTCCACCTATCGCTTTGCAAACAGAAAGAAAGTACACAGCGTGTATCACGAACGGCACGCAACTTGATTGCACTCATGACTCTGGGCGCGGTCCTGTTCATTATAATTGTGCGTAGTGGTCATGCCATGTGGATTGATCTGCTGTATTATCTAAGCTATATTAAGCTTCTGATTAGCTTCATCAAGTATCTCCCTCAGGTAGATCTTTTTTTGTCTGGACTAGTCCATCTTAGTACCCCAACAACTCATATGGTGTTTAGTTTTGGATCAACTACCGCCGCAAATCAACTGTCGGATGGAGCATCCATAATATTTTATTGGTAACGAAATCACTATCCCGCGTTAGGAATGTATGACTGACGTAGACGATAGGACTTTACGGGTGGCGTGCTTTCTGTTGCTCAGCTTTTGTTAGATGCCTATCTGAGTGGTGATTGGAGTGGCGTATCAGGGGTAAGTTTAATCTTACAGCCAAATATGTGTTGTATCATCTATGATGTTGGCTCATGATTTATTCGTCCTTTCGCTTTCCTCCCTTTAGGACCCCGTAAAATTGTGAGTCTAGTAAATGAGTTGCGCACATAAGACAAGTGCTAACCTGCATATTTGACTTAAACCTAGTGGCCTTGGTTTCGTCGCCATTTCATTTGACCTGGCTTTTATGACGCAGCATTATATTTTGTACCGAGACAGAACGGATTATTACCTGAGCACTGTGGAGGACGAGCGCCGAAGGCTCATTGCGGAAGGACGTGTACCCCGTGAGTCAGAAGATGACACGCTAGCATAGAGTATAAAAGCAGGGATTATATTTAAATCAGAAAAGTCTTATCTCTATAAACGCGCTTTTTCACTAATACAACATCAGTTGTAGCTTCGTGATAAAGTATGCGAAAGTTCTGCCACAGAAGAACTCTACGTTGCGGGAAGCGTGCGTGTCGAGATAATATCACAAGCTAGGAAGATTGTTTCAAACCACTCTGCGACTGGCCCCGATGTCCACTGGCGTGCAGGAGTTACTCCATGTCTTAGAATTCTCGGGATTTCCGGTCAATAAGGTCAGGAGTGTGGGGTAATTCAGCTTTACATGGAAATAGTTAGATGAGGTAACGGGTGGACATTTCAGGCAGCTTGTCTCACATGCTTTTCCTTATAGTCTACTGCTACACTTTTACATACGCATGCATATGATAATTTATTGACTTTTGCATGAGCGGCAACCTTCTTTGTAAGCTTTACGCATACATACTTGTACTCATGTAGCTGGTACATATGCAGCGAATTGACTTGTTAAGAAATCACTCGGCTGCATCGCCAGCCAACAGTTTTGGCGGGTAAATATGCGTGATGAACGTTTATATGTACGGCATGGAAGGAGGTGGCGCGTCACGGGTGCACATGTGTATGCCTGACACTAACATGCCGCATAGCAAAGTTGTCTGTATATCTGAATTTCGTAATATACTGTGCCGTCAATGTGACCAGATAAGCACATTTCATTTCGCGGTTGATCATACCGGACCAAGTAGGATCAAGGTCATGGCGTGCTGCTATTGTTCCCTTATGGATACTATACGGCATTATGGTTGAAGTATACCAACGGCTAGTCAAGTGCACATTTAGCTGCATATAGTATGGACAGTTTACGGTTGTTCTATACTCGCCGTTACGTGGTAAACATCACACGGTTTTCTTGAATTGTCCTCCTTTCCGGCACTTAGATACATGCCATATTTAATTGTGTTAATCATACAAAGAGCGACATTATGAATCTAGTCAGATCTCAGTGATTCTGTCGTCTCCAACTTGCTGAAATGCTAAGGAGAGCGTTTCATCAGCTTAGAATCAATCACATCAAATTTATTTACATACATCTGTCATAACTACCCTGCGGGTTTCCGTTGAAATAAGTTCTCGTGTACTACACTTTACTTTTTCTACATACCTAAGTGGCCAGAGCCGGGGTCGTCAACCCGCGCTCACAGCGCGTGGGCTACTGCCTCACCCGAGCCTGACTAAGCTTTTAAGCTATTGTTTCAAACATGATTTACAGATCCTTACCGGTTGGCAGTGTGGCAGACAGTTGGCGCAAGGACACATGTCAACTGGATGGAGTAGTCTCAGCTGTGGTACTAGATACCAACAGCCTAGGGTAGAAAAAGGCAAATGTGAATAGGGAAGGACAAACGAAAAGAAGGAAGAGCCAATATGAAATAAAGGAGCAGGATTAACATCCACATTACTCTCAAATCTATTGTGTACACATAGACCTGTTTCACCGACGCATAGAAAAAAGCTGGAAAAAGCCCTCTACAGGGAAAGGGCGCAAGCAGACAAAAGGAAAGAAGAGATGTACGACAGCAAGGCATGTAAACAGTGAAGGCAGGCTGCTGCTTTCCACGATGATGTACTATAGACGCGACGATTTACCACCGTGCACACGGCTGCATAAACGACCAAGCGGTGGCAGAGGGCCTGAAGTTCATTGACTTTCATGCGACTACATAAACCGTGTGTACCATTCGATCGAGAACGCAGAAAAAGGAAGGCCCTGATAAAGACTGACGTGAGGTATTTATTGCGTTTATATCGGCTTATTTTCTATCACGTAGTCCCAGCTTACCGGTGGAAAGGAGGGATCATCTCAAAAGATAACTGTGTCATATGTTCTCATCGGTAGTGGTGTTGGATAGCAAGAATCTTTTCCGCCTTCTCTATATTTCAACAACACTCGCGGGTTCAAGAAAAGAAAACTTAGACAGCTTATCCATGACATTAGGAAAGTAGGCGTGGTTGCGCGAGATGCTGTTGTGTATTTATCCCCAATTAAAGAAACAGAGATAGAAAGTATGCTATGTGGATTCGGTCGAACGATAGCAGGATGGCGGTAACTGTGCCTGGGAGACTAGGATTTGAGCCTGCATAGTATCTAGGCTTCAAGTTAGTTACATTTAAAAACGTGCCTCAGCTGCCCAGCTGCTTTTCCTCAATGTTTAGTACGTGTTGATCTTATATGCTAGCACTGTTCGTTGTTGAAATCATTGATTACCTGTATGAAGAGAAACAAACGTAGCGCTGTAGATGCATGCGACTTATCGCGATATTCATAGCTGCAAATGCGAGATGAAGACGATATGTCAAAGCATCCACAATGTAGATATATACATTTAGGTGGACTTCCTCCTAGAAGTGAGTCTGCAAATATGTGGTCTGCGCTACTAGGTAACTGTCATTTGCATCCACTCGACTATACTGGGCGTATACACTAATCATACTATCTAGCTACAGTCTCTTATCCAATCAAGGGACATACGCAGTGGCAATCGTTTATAATCGCGTAGGACCGGGATCAAGTGTTGGGGGTTTAAAGGAGTCTTAAGCAGGAAAAAATCACTCTTATCGGACGACTATTTTCTGAATAGTATAGTAGACAACAAGGATGATGCAACTGCGATGGTGGTGAAAGCAGTGGCCCACCAAAAGAGGCAAAAAAAAAAAAAGATTTGGGCGGAGTGCCGTGAGCCAATGACATTGAATTTATTCAAAGGTTTCTCGGTGATTCCCTGACCTCGACGCGTTATCCCGCCCTGTTGTCTACTCTTACACAAAGAAGCAAGAATCATGTCTGGCGAAGCTTTCCTGTTCCTATTTGGCATTGTTATGGCAGCTCTGCTGCTGTTTCTTATGGTCTTTTTTGTAAGTCTTGCGTTTTATAGTGTCGCAAAGTACCTGGCTTCTCATATTCTCGGTGCGTAGGTCATCATGTTCTCTGATCTCGAATGCGACTACATTAACCCGATTGACCTGTGCAACAAGCTCAACCAGGTAACGCTCTATACAAACTGTTATGCTAAGCTGCGGTTGCTGACATTATGTGCTGTACTAGTTTGTCTTGCCCGAGATGGGTGCCCAAGCTTTCTTGTTCTTTATGTTCCTGGTCAACGGTAGTTGGGTGGCTATGCTGCTCAACTTGCCTTTGGTAGCATTCAATGTCAACAAGTAAGATAAAACGATAGATAATGGATGGGTCGGAAAGGAGATATTCTTGGTACTAAGATTGTATGATGATGGTGATTTTTAGAGTGACCAACAGCCGGCATATGTACGATGCGACCGAGATCTTCCGTCAGCTAAACCAGCACAAGAAGGAGTGCTTTATCAAGCTCGCCTTTTACCTTATTGTAAGTTGGGTCGCTTCTACTGCGCGTATATGAAAGCGACACGTTTGAATTGTGCCAACTGACACACCATGTGACTAGTGCTTCTTCTACTACCTTTACCGCATGATCGTGGCTCTGATTGCACCCGAAGCGTAAAAAGATATCCACAATGTACAAATGACTTTTTTTTTTGGGAGAGCTATTTCTCTTCCCACTCTATATACTACTGTAGGCTTCTTCTTCCTTTATCTAAGCTACCCACATATCATGAAGCTCCCCAATATATTTGGAAAATGTCGACCTGGGAGTAGTCAAGATTTCCTTGGCATGGGCCGCTACCATGGCATCCACAAGCGGGATCAGAAATGAGCCCAACGACTTGGATGGGTCAATAAGATCTTGTATCCGTTGAAGTGGAGTGAACAAGTATTCTGGGAGATCATTGAATACAACGGTGCACGGGAACCAGTCGAACCATGGCCTAAGCTGGCTGTCATCGGCCCGTGGCCTACGATGATCGGTGGCGATGTAGATAGTAGTGCGAAACCCGTCTTTGTAGGGTGGTGAATAAGGACGACAGACTGTCGACCAGGGTGCCTTGTCCAGGCCGTCGAGGGGTGGAATCAATTGGACACCATGCTCTGGTAAATCATCATCGTCGTGTGGTATAGGAGGGGGTGGCATTTCTGCGCCGGTAAAGTTACCCATGGCCCGGGCAAAGTCGTACATGTTCTGCTCAAGGTGCTGTCGAAAAGGGTTGTCTCCTGTACGAAAATGAACAGCCAGATATTGGCCCATGCCACCCAGATAGCGTACCACGTTGAGGACAGTGTCACCCAAGGCTGTGTCGCGGCGATAGCGCAGGGCATGGGCTATTTGTTTTTTAAGCTCCAGGTGAGCAGGGTCGACTAGATTGATGCGGGTGCTGCCAAAGACGCCGCCTAGTTGAAGAAGACGCTCCGGCCTACGACGCCAATGATCGATCGTGAAGACTTTGTAGTAGCGACGACCTGCAAAGGAATCGACAAAATTGGTGCCCCGGCGAACGAGGTCGCGTGCTTCTTCTGGGTCCTCATACAAACGCCAGTCGTAGAGTTGTTCGTCCTCGTAAACGTAAGTATCATTCTCAGAAATGCCCAGATCATGCTGAAGCTGGGTCAGGGAAACGCGTGTCTGAAAGTGGATCCGTATAGAGGGAGGTAAATCCGTGTCGATAGGGTGCAAGTCACGCCAGTCGATAACACCAAACTGACGATACTCGCTGCAACGATGACGATGCACATACGACGCAAGATCACCTGGCGTGGGCGGGCGACAGAGGGTTTGAAAGTCGACGGAGGCATCGGTTAACCAGCCGAGATGATCCAGCAACATGTCCTTGGGCATCCAACCAACCACGTTGCCCAGAAACGCGGGAGGGACAATCAAAGTTCGTTTCAAAAGGGCGGCGAGCATGAGGGCGTTGGCGAGCTCGATGCGCTGATTGGATAAACCCGAGTGCGGCAAATAAGCAAGATATCGCTCAGGAGAGGTGGAAGGCAGTGGTCTGTGAGGCGATACGACGTGTGTTTGCAGGTTGTTCAAGAGGTTCATTTCAAAGAAGATGCACAGCAGAATGAACATCGCAGCCAGTGCCGGCCACATGAGCTTCCTGAGTGCCCACCATCGCCACCGAACCATAAAAACAAAAAAAGAACGACAATAAGCGGGAGAAACACAGAGTGCAAAGCCCGCTTTCATTTTTATATCACATTTCCGGGGTTTTCTAAATATATTTTGGTGTTCAATACATTTATGCGCGTCTAAAACCGGACGAGAGTGAGTTTCTTTGCCTTACCGTGACATCGTACTCATGCGTAAAAACGCGTGTGACACGTAGATGAAAACGAAGCAAAGGGAAAAAGCGGATATTACTGGGCGCCTCGGTGCCTCTGCGCATTACCTTGTCGCAGAGGGCGCACACTAAAACAGTATGCAGTATTGACCTTGCCGCGTTTTCCTCGATATAATAACTCTGGAGGGAGTTTGAGCCGTGGAAAGAACCCAACTCTCCCAGTCATGCCTAGTTGACAGCGATGACAAGTAGGGTATGTTGGCGCTAAATCCGCTGAATCACCTTGCGGAACCTCTTTGGCCAGTCCATACGGTTGGTTGCGGAATGATTTTCAGCACTAAAGCATATGCATTTTTCGTGATTGCGAGGAAGGAAGCGGCCGCCATTCGTTGCCTGCCTCTCTAGTCTAATGTATCAGCTTGAGTTATCTCATTCTCCACTCCTTTCAGAAATAGACTTACGAATCTGAGACCGAGCCTGGTTAAAGACTCTTTTTGGCACGGATCTGATAAATGCCGTCATCTTCGTCGTCTCAGCGATCCATTTTGCTTCTTACAGCACAGTAAAACATCGTGGCAGCCACCATAGTCAATATGAGTCCTTAGTTTTTGACGCAATTGAGGAAAATAATGGTCACTCGGTCAGCCGTTTGAGGGTCATAGTGCTTGAGGTAGTGAAGACGCTGAAAATCACAACCGTCAAAGGCAAATACTGTATTGACTCAAAAGTCATTTTTCTCCGATTATAAGTTGATAGCTTCTCTGGCGAGGCTGTCTTTGGCGATTCAGTATTGCTCTTAACCGCTCTAATGTTGCTATCTTGCTTCCGTTCGCTGATCTGAGCATCGATCATGTGATACCATGATATGGTGTTCTGCCCTAAGCTTTTGAATTCGGGGAAGGCGGCCCTCTTGCGTGACAAAGAGAGTTTCCTGAGGTAAGTCAATACTATCGATATGAGCTCCTCGATCAGAATCATTAGACGCAACAAAGATCTGGGCCACACCAGATCGCTACCCCGTACTGCTAATTTTCTCGCTTGTGGGTAGTTGGGAGTGGGAGGCTCTGTCTTTTATAATGAGAAACACGTCGAATAACCCTTAGTGTAAAGCTTGTTGTTGAACTTCCTCTCAATATGATGATATCTTCATACTCCTAATTTTTCTGATTCACTGTTGATTACCTTTCCATGCTAGACAATTTTGAAATTGAAATGACGTTGGCCGGCGGTAACTGTTAACAGTAGGAAAAGAAATTACTGAATGACTCCAAAAAAGTACTGAGTGGCTACTGTTACTGAATGACTCTAAGAAACTACCGAATGCGACACCATATAACAATAGACTACATCTTAACACATTTGATGACTCGACCGTAATGGTGTTGGAAAAAAAAAGTTTATTGCAGCTGCAAACGACGTCGCTGCACTCGCTGCACGTGCGTCTGCTGCTTTGACGGCACAGGACGAGCACGCTTGCCAGCTTTTCGCTTTTCTTGGCCGCTGGAACTACCGACCGGTGTTAGCGATGGCTGGACCGACTCGGTAGGTGGACAAGCAATGGCTTCGTCCACCAGTTCAGGCAAACAGCTCCCCTCGGGTTCTACATATATAAATGTTAAAATAAACAGGCAGTCGGATGCATTCAGTATATCTGACCTTGATCACCCGCTTCGAGTCCCACAGCTACTGTTCGGTTAGACATCAAATGTATAATTATTTGATGGCAGGGCACTCACGAACTTCTCGCTTCGCCCCTTGATTGTTCCAATGCTTGGAGAGCATCATTTTTGCTCCCCAGTTGCCCAAGCAAGCACGGAGGGGGAGAAAAGGGGCGGCAGCTTCTTCCAACTTTAGCTGGGCTTCGTACCGTACGTTGGCAGGCACTTTACCCCACGACTGGCTCATGGGGATTGAGTACCTGGAACAGATGTCGCTCTTGATGCCTGCTAACATATCAGAGGTCCTGATATTGTCACAGGCAAGCAAGAAATCCTCATGCGAGAATTGACCAGCTTGATCTCCCAAGACATGGTCAACGAGATCTCGGTAAATGCTCCAGCTAAATTGCCATCTTCTGCGTCCGCTGGCATCTCTTGGATGCGGAAAGGTGCGCGCCGGATGCAGAATGCTGCCAAAAACGCTCGGTTGTTCTAGGTTCGGCGGAACCTCCATCGCCGGCCGCGTGCCTTGCATCTTGAGAGCCGCGATGTCTGCCTTGATCATGGCCAGCTCCGCGTTCGTGGTGGCCAACACCCTCAAAACCTCCCTGAGCATTGACGAGCAGAGCTGATACTCTGTCGTCGGTAGGCCCAGAGCATTATTTCCAGAGCTGGTATCGAACGCAGCGGAATCCTTGAAATCGCTGTCTTCCGAAGGAAACTTGAGGGATGGTATGAGGCAGCACGACTACAGAATCTTCTATTACATACCTGCGAAACAGCGTAGTCTTCGCCCTCGGGTAACTGCGAAGTGAGGAATCTCTTCTGTTGCAGCAGAGTGGTTTTTGATGTTGTTGTTGTTGTTGTTGCAAGAAAACGCGTCGTGTTCATTTTGACTAAGAAGATATTGCAAAGGGAAAAGAAGTGCAAATTATAAATGATAAAAAAGATGTTATATAAAATATATTGATATGTCTATTTCAGCTGCTGAGTACTGAAGAATGAATAGTCATTCAGTAGTTTCTGGAGTCATTCAGTAACAAGGTGTAGTCATTCAGTAATTTTTGGAGCGATTCAGTATCTTGAGTAGTCATTCAGTATTTTTTCGGAGTCATTCAGTAACACGGTGTAGTCATTCAGTAATTTTTAGAGCAATTCAGTAACACGGTGTAGTCATTCAGTATTTTTTCGGAGTCATTCAGTAACACGGTGTAGTCATTCAGTATTTTTTCGGAGTCCTTCAGTATTTCCTTTCCTACGGTGATTGTTGTATAGATGTAGTGTTTAAGGCCAAACTGAGACATGACTTGCAACGGACGGCGGAATATCAGCATGTGTTTTCTCATTAAGGCAAGTAATAGAAAAATTGAGAAAAGAATGCACTTTGGTGAATAGGAATACAGGGTGGATAACTGCGCGAGAGGCAAAGTGAACATGCGCGATTTTCGTCGGAGAGGTGCCTCTTTGAAAAAGAGCGTCAGCAGGAGACCAGCTTTTACGTCAATGTTTTGGTAAAATCTACCTGTCTTGAAGGAAGCTGAGACCTAGTGATGCGTCTAGCAGTAAAGGACAGCGTTCCGAAAGACATCAACTGGAGCAACAGTAGCATAGTTATTCTTTGTTCCACACTAACACTCCACGGAGCACCTTATACATCACTTTGATGGGAAGGCGGGTCAGCGTCGCAGTAATTATTGAAGAAAGGTGGGGGCCGCGGCTCTCGTAGTCGGGTGCCTCACCGGCCTGCAAGTAAGGCAACCCCGCATCCGAAACGCTGGCTCTCGTTGCCACGTCTAGTAGAACTATTTCTTTTCCTAATTGTTCACGGCCACCTTCACCATGTTCCTACTGCTCTATTGACTCTCATCATTGTTGCCAGCAGCAGAAGTTATTTATCGCTCTTCTCCAGTAAGGCCTGATAGGGTGATAATGGATGCTTGTTCATCAAGTGGGAACCCTGCTGAAGACGCATCATCACATACAACATTATAAAGTGCACATGTGACATAAGTGTTTTATGCGTTGCGCATTCTCTTTCATCGCCCTGATACTATTCCGTTCGTTTGTGTTCTCACAAGTACCATATGCTTCAGTACATTTTATGTCATCAGATAGAGTAGGCCAGGGATAGTCTAGCTTGTCTAATGTATTTCTGGTTGGACTGGACATCCTGAAAGAAGGACAAGAAGCTTGCTTTGTCAGGCTGATACAGTGACTTGATTATATATCCCATGTTTAAAGATGCTTCTTGACATTCTCGACCAGGCTGACGCTCAGGCCGGTCTTGTCTGGTTCTTCAAAAACCTGCTTGACCACGCCATTCTCGACGATAGCCGCAAAGCGCTTGAAACGGTGGTTGCCCAGCGCACCCGACGCATCAAAATCGAGGTCCATGGCCTTGGCGAGTTCGCCCTTGCTATCCGCCAAAAGCTCGACGCGGCCGGTGCTACCGACGGCTTCGCCCCAGGCATTCATCACGAACGCGTCATTCACAGAAACACAGGCAATGAGGTCCACACCTTGCTGTCGGAGGGCATCGGACTCCTTGATGTAGCCGGGGAGATGCGTTTTGGAGCATCCTGGCGTAAACGCACCAGGCACACCAAACAGAACGGCCTTCTTGACATTGCCAAACAGCTCTTGGACATTGACCGTGTCAGCCGGCGACGTGCGCTGCACCGTCACGCTTGGCAGATTGTCGCCAGCCTTGATCAGCTGAGCCCGCGACGTATGGAAAAGTGCTCGTCCAAGGACAGGTGTCGCGCGTTGGGTGAGGTTAAACATCATGCTGTTGTATATTTTATGTGTATGTGTGTTTTGCGTGGAAAACCAGCGTCTTCCCGACTCGACAGAAATCGTGTGAACACTTCATCTCCCGCATGTGTAACCTCATTCATGCGATCTGTCGGGAAACTTCACGCAAATACGAACTGGCATCGAGTTTGATGTAGTGCCACAGAAGCCAAAGCAACAATGTTTGCGCTAATTCATCTATTTACATCCTCAGTTCAGTTGATGCCATCAGGTGTTCTATATTAGGAAACGCACAGCTCGATCCAATATTTGACTGGGGAAAACACAAACAGGGGCATCGACTCCTGCAAACAAGATATTATATTTGTTGTATATGCTTTTGTCTCAAGCAAATAGATTGAGTACTGTAAAAGATCATACAATACAAAAGCCTAGGGACGGTGTTCATCATCTGTTTTTGAAAAGATATACACATCTAGTACCCGTGAAGATAGAATTCAGGAACTATGCTTACTCCCCTACAAATATCCAGTACACCAAAACCACAAAAAACTGGTGGCAAGGACACTTGAGCTAACAGGAAGTCTGCACCGAGGGTCTATTTGTTTAAATCTGATCACGAGCACATGGTGACGCAGACTCAAACGTGTGTCTGTATTTGATTACTCAGTCAACATTGTGTTTATCAAAGTACAAACTGCCATGATGACAACATTATTTATCAAGCAGCTAGTAATTATGTCGCGTTTGTGATGTTGTGGTGTGGTCTGCACTATATGAATTATGGCGAGTGTGAGGAGATATATTTCGGGAACGACGCCTGCATTGGATGCCGTGTGTGCGTGTGCGTGTGCGTGTGCGTGTGAGGGGTCTATACTACATGGGCTGCTCTGTATACGATACAAATGAGAACTTCGCTACTCTTGGTTTTCGATGGTTAAAGGAACATGTTTGAGCCATGAGCTTGGATCAATGGGCATCCTCATTGCAGACTGTGAAGAGAAATATGCCAGATATCTGTCGTCGTCGTCTTGCCAGTGGGCGCTACACAATGTATATCGGAGCGCGACAAGGTCTTCACTTGCATCATTGCGACTGACAAAGCGAAAGCGTATCACTGGATTTTCAAAAAACGGTGCATTGCAAAAGGAGCAAGCCTGCGGTCGACGCAAGATCTCGGCGAGATGCAGAGGTAGCTGTTCGGCATAGCCAGATGGCAAGGTAACAGATCCTAGCTTTGCCTTGAGTTTCGGTTTGCCGTCCTTCTTTTGGCAGAGCAACGGTCGAACGAGAGAGCGTGAACATATCTCCTTGAGACTCGGCGGCTGGGAGACGGAGGGCTGGTGGATGGAATCCTGGATCAAATGTGGGCAGTCGTGCAGGAGGACAGAGCACGTCGAAACCAGGGCAGCAAGCTCGCAAGGGAGTGAGTCAATAAGAGTGCCAGACAAGTTGAGAAAACCGAGATCCATAAGGGTAAACGCATGGGAAGATGGATAGAGACGAATGGGGTTATAGCTCAGATTGAGGTGACTGATCTTGTCGAGGTATTTAAGCACGTCTGGCACGTGCGTAAAACAATTGTATGAAATATCGAGGTGGCGAAGGTGTTTTAATTGGCGCATGGTGGATGGGAGAGCTTGCAATTTGTTTCGAGAAACGTCCAAGACGGTAAGGCGGGTCAGACAGTCGATCTGTGACGGTAGAGACAGTAGACCCGCCTCGCATCTGTTACGTGGTGTTACGCGACATAATGAGCCATCTTATTCAATGCATTTCGGCATACCTACAGATTCAAACGGTTCAAACGCCGAATAAGCTGTACAGCACGGTCGAAAAGTGCAGTGTGCATAGCAGTAATGGTATTTTGCTGCTGCTGCTGCTGCTGCTGCTGCAGTTGTTGGTGCTGGTGCTGGTGCTTGTCGGCTTTCATGTCAGAAGTGGAATCACCCATGACGGAGAAACGCTGAGAGGCAAAGGAAGGAAACGGTAAGAGTGATTGGTAATAGGTGGAGTCAATGTAGGATAGATCACTCGCAAGGCGTCGTGGCGAGAAGAGATGGTGGAGAGGGTTGTTCCGAGATTCATGTGGGTGAGGGCGCGGCGAGACCGTGTCCACAGCCAAGGCAGTGTCGACGCGGAGCGCAGGCATGAATGCAGGCGAAAATGGTGAAGACGTATATTACGAGTCAAAGAACGTGAGACCAGAAAAAAAAAGGTAGGAAAGCAGTGATAGTAGTGTAATGAATGATAGGGCCGACTAATAGGAAGGAATAACAGAGTAGAGTTGATGGTATTAGTTTATGGACCGAGGATATACAAAGGTCAAAGGTAGAGTTTGCTATTCTTCGGTACTACTTTTGGCAATTACACTAATGTTGTTTTGTCGGGCAAATTGGATTGCTGTCTGAACCAGAGCTAGCTCGATTTTCGACGACGCGCTTGCACCTGTCAACACACGCCCTTCGTTCTCAGCAAACTGCAGCGCAACGGCACCTACAATTTGGCCGTTGTCGTCCTCCATAACCCAGGCCCCGCTCTTCTCTGCGTCCAGACACGATTGCAGCTTGGCTGTAAACCGCTTGCTCTGGGTAGCGGTTATGTTGCGCAAATGTTGTCGGGTCCATAAATAGAGAGCAACGCTTAAACCAAGGCTCCAAAGGGCGACTTCCGTAGCAAGCGCAGCCGGCCAAGAGGAGGACCACCAGGTGGGCGGCCGCACGAGTCGGAAACTCAGCAGACCAACGACGCTCGCCTGCAAGCTCGTTCTTGCCGTTCCGCGCTCTGCCAGCACCCGCTGCAACGTCCGCCGCCGTTCTGTCTTGCGCCAATGCCCAGTGTAGATTGCCCGTACGCCGTCTGCATCGCTTTCCCGGTAACTGCGGACTCTCGTCATTGAAGTAATGTGGATCGAGGGAGGAGAATACATTCAACTCGTGCTCAACCTCTGAGTTGTGTACTAATATAATTTCCCCATTTTGAATTTGCGTCACACGAAAGGAGGCAGGCAGGCACGCAAAAGAAATATGTGGGCATTTGAGCGTGCATGATCATCTTTCGCTCTATATATAGTGCCTATGTCTGATAGTGAATAATACCATGGAAGGACTCCCTTCAATAAATATGGACTCTGTGTGTGTATCTGTCTGTATGCCATCATCCAAAATAACCTGTCTGTATCACTATCACCTGATTGAAACGCATAGCTGCTGATTCGCTCGCTCTTTCCGACTTTTTGAAAAAAACAAGAGACAGAGAAATGATGCATAGACCGTTGAGGACGGCCTGGCGTCGGTGCATGCACACCCAAGCGAGGCACCAGTTCGATGTCATTGTCATTGGCGGTGGTCATGCTGGTACTGAGGCCTGTACCGCCGCTGCTCGTGTCGGTGCACGCACTCTCTTGATCACACAAAACAAGGACACCATCGGTAGATCTTTGTCTTCTGATCCGACGATCCTTCATTAATGCCTTTTGCTGTCCCCTTTTTCTACTAGGCGAAATGTCCTGTAATCCTTCTTTCGGTGGCGTTGGCAAAGGCGTGCTCGTCCGGGAAGTTGATGCTCTTGACGGCGTCTGCGGTCGGATTTCAGGTATAACTTTTGACAGCTATCCCAAAATATTTGTTGTCTTATCAGTAAGCCCCCCCCCCCTCTATTATACTTTTTCCTATTATAGACCTGGCCGGCATTCAATTTAAGGTGCTCAATCGATCCAAGGGTGCAGCTGTTTATGTAAGTTTTTTTCTTCCTTCTGGTTAAACCTTCGGCTGTTCTAACCTGTCTTTTTTCTATGCAGGGTCCAAGAGCTCAGATAGATCGCAAAATCTACAAGCGCGAGCTACAAGCTTACCTCAACCGTTATCCCAACTTGACTATCCGCTCCGGCAGCGTGGCCGACCTCGTTCTGACCAAGGGCGAGGATGATGCAGACCATACTGCCATTCAACGGAAAGGAGCTATGGCCGCTGTCCGCGGCATTCGTCTAGGTAAGGGGCGTATGATGGAATGAGAGTACTATGACTTACGGATGACTTTAGAAAATGGAGAGATTATTAGTGCGCCTAATGTTGTCATTACTACCGGTACCTTTTTGGGAGGCGAAATACATTTGGGTCTTAAAGTATGGCCTGCGGGCCGACTTGGAGAGAATCCGTCCCTAGGACTGTCCAATTCCTTACGACAGGCAGGCTTCCAGCTGGCTCGTCTAAAGACAGGTAAGAGGAAGACATCCTATACGGACGCGAGATCTAACCAGAGATTCTGATAGGGACCCCTCCGCGACTGGATGGCAAGACTATCAGATATGAGGGCCTTGGCGTTCAGGTGGGCGACCAACCACCTTCACCCTTCTCTTATCTGCACAAGACTGTCCCCTATGCTGTAAGTCGCCAGGCCTCCAATGACAAGAAATAGATGAGAATAACGCACGTTATGGCAGGACAACCAAGTGCTGTGCCATCAAACACGAACCAACCCAGAAGTCCATTCTTATATCGAAAAACACTTTGATCAAAGTATTCACATCAGGGAGACAGTGAAAGGCCCTCGGTAAGTTGTTCTGTGATAACAATGGCACGTTCTCATATGGACGGTCAGATACTGCCCTTCTTTGGAGAGTAAGATCAAGCGGTTTCGAGAGAAAACAGGACACACCATCTGGCTGGAACCAGAAGGTCTCGATACGGACCTTGTATACCCCAACGGTATCAGCAACACGATGCCAGAAGACATCCAGCAAAATTTTTTGCGCATGATCCCAGGGCTTGAGAATGTTAACATGGTCGTCCCAGGCAAGTCACTGAGAAACAGCAAGTAGCAAATGTCTTACCTCTCCATAGCGTATGGTGTCGAGTACGACCACGTCGATCCACGCGAGCTGCGGGCTACCTTAGAAACCAAGCGCATGAGCGGTCTATTTCTGGCGGGCCAGATCAATGGTACCACCGGCTACGAGGAGGCAGCCGCACAAGGTATCATGGCTGGCATCAATGCAGGTCTGCAAGCACTTGGCAAAGCACCCTTTGTCCTGGACCGCTCGGACGCCTATATCGGTGTCTTGATTGATGACTTGATCACGAAGGGTGTCGAGGAGCCTTATCGCGTATTCACGTCACGCTCCGAGTATCGTCTTTTGTTGCGGGCAGACAATGCTGACTTGCGTCTGACAAAGAAAGGTATATGGAACATACCCTGGTTTCTTCTTTGTTCTCACATGGATGATAGGTTACGAAGCGGGTGTCGTGTCGCAAGACCGATGGGATGTGCATGAGACTATGTCCAAGCAGTTGAACGAAGCCATGGTCCTGTTGGAGGAGATGCGTTTGTCGCCCAAGCGATGGGCTAAGGAAGGTCTCGATTTGGGTTTAGTCAAGGAAAATGACAATGGCGTTGTAAAGAGGTAAAGTTATTCTGTTCTGGTATGGCTGTATACTCATGGAAGTTTTAGTGCTGCTGAGCTTCTTTGTCGCCCGACCGTTTCTTTGGAGAACTTTTATGGCCTGATGCCCAAACTCGTGGAACTGGACGATACCATGAAAGAGCGTCTTCTTATTGAAGGGCGTTACAAACCTTTCCTGAAACGACAGGCGCAGGAGGTGGCTGCTCTTAAACGGGATGAAAACTTGAAGCTAGATATCAACACGGACTACATGCAGTATGACCTCATTTTGCGCCTTTACGTTTGTATATACTGACAGCCCTGTTAGGATGAACCAATTGTCACACGAAGTACGACAGAAGTTGGCCATTGTTCGTCCCGAAACACTGGTACGTCGGAGCTGTTATGGTATTGTTTTACTCATCATTTATCCGTCATAGGGTGCTGCTAAGCGTATCGAAGGCATGACACCGGCCGGAATGGTCGTACTTATGCGATATGCCAAGCGCAGCAATAGTGGGACAGGACATGTTGCTGATTCGGCGATACAAGCCAAAAACGACGTTGTTGCGCAAGCGGCCTCAGCGTAGAGTGAAAATATTTAAACTTGCATTTCTCCGTAACCTCACTTTTTGGTTCGCTTGACACGTTAAGTGAAGAACGATGTAGATAGAAAAAGGCATTATCAGGCAATAGAATACAAAGTTAATGTTATTAGATGGACCCGTTACATAAACTCACTGTTAAAAACCATACTCATGTCAACAGCAGCAGCAGTAAGAGCAGCATGTGTATCGCATATGAAGTTTTTCATCACTTCTCCTTGCGCTCGCATTTCTTAACTCATCAGACATACGACCTACCGTCAGTGGCGAAAAAGATCCGGATAGCCCCATGATATCTACGGCACGATGTGAAAATAACGCGTAAAACAAGAGACTGCACCCAACATCATGACATGGAGCCACAAGCAGCCCTTCTGCATAGCAAAGAATTCTAAGCAATCATTGCCGGCTAGGCACATGATGTTGAAAGGCTATTGAGACGTTCGTGGCAGACCAACAGGAAAACTATCTGCGACACGAACATTTCCGCGCGATCCATGATAAGATAAATAAGCTCGAAGAAATATTCAAGCAGAAAAAAACAGACTTCAATTCTCATGCTCAATAGTTGCGGCTTGGACGAACAAAAGAATTACGTGTCCTCAGGGCAATACTTCAATTGAAATCGTTTGTAGAGTCATGCAAAAAAAGGTGCCATGGTTTCGAGCGGGGTGGAAATAGAATTTGGGTAAGTGACGCAAAGAATGATGAAAGTAGGATCACACTCTCACACACCCTTTACTCAAATTAACGACGCTCTACTAAATTCTATGCTACGATCCACCACACGCACCTGCACACGTACTGCTGTACAATTTCAAAGCTGTCGCAACGCCCACCGTCCCTTTGGCACCTTTGCGCACAATTGGTTCAAGCGATTCTTGACGCCAAAGGAAGAAAAAGAACTTTTAGAGGGACTCACATCGACCTTTCGCAATCAGCTGGCTGAACAGTCTGCCAAGAGCACACAGCGCTACAGCGACATTATCGAGCAAGTCATATTCTCTGGCAGTGTCGGTTCGCCCTCTGCATCCAGTAATCACCTTTCCTTGGAGCAGCTCAAGTCGATACAAGATGCCATCACCGACGCCACCAACGCCAAGGACGTCGCCCGTCTCACACAGCTCGAAAACGACATTGAAAACGACCAGGTTATGCACATACCCACTCTCAATCGGCTCATACGTGGCTATCTTCATAACGGTGCGGTGGACAAAGCAGAAGGCGTCTTGCAGCACTTGATACACGAGCGACGACTGATGCCATCCATGCGGACGTATACGTACCTCATACAAGCCCATCTGCAGCACGGTCAGCCTGAGCGCGCGGGAGAATACGTTGACATGGCACATAAACTGCTGTTGAAGCCACGCTCTGGCTTCGATTGTGGCGTGTTATTGCAATATTATCATACGAGTGACAAGCCTTTGGCGGCCGACGCTTTGTGGCGTCACATCAACCAACACCTCAAAACGCATGCGCTCGGCTATGCCTTTTATACCCGCTACATGGACTGGCTCATGCAGCAGCAAGACAAGGATACCATCCTGGAACAAGTAGCACGCCATTTCATCGCCCACCCAGCCCCTACCACTCACGGTGTCAAATACGCCTCTCAATCCACTATTCTCCAAAGAGCGGCTCGCGTCCTCGTCAAACGAGACGTACGCGTCGCAGAGGCCTTGTTTTGGCGGTCCCTTTCATCCAACGCCAACGCCAAAATAGCCATTTCCCGAGACACTGTGGAAGCAATATTCGAAGAGTACTTCCGTCAGGACAAGGACTTACGCGTCCTTGCTCTGTATTATCACCTGCGACGAAAGGAAGGCTCCTTATCAGACAGTGCGTTCAGCCCCGCTCTGATGAAAAGAATCAAACAGGCTCTGAGACGGGTCGAGAAGGAGTCTGATAAGAATGAAGTAGAGACACGCGAAGCACTCTTGAATGCTTTTGCACAAACATTACCTGAATAAAAAGAGTCCTTTTATGTGCTTATATGTGTTCATATGTGTACAATAAGGTACAGTACAATACACACAGTGCAGTCCACAATAGCACTCCGACGTGACGGCGTCGAAATTCGCTTGGATTTGAGGCAAGACCGCCCAATGCGGGCACGCGACGCCTTTCTCTGCTCTGACCTGCCTGCATTTACCATGGCTGAAAGCATTTTAGATTTCAGCAAGGACTTGGACGTCGCTTTGCTTGATCAAGTCGTCATGACCTTCTACACTGGTCAAGGCCAAGATGTATGTTGTCATTCTCCTATTTTCACACGAACCTACAACTCACCGTCTTCAATTCCTTCCTGTTGTTACTTTTTATCCTCATTTTCGCGTGTAGCAACAAGTGGCACAGCAAATCTTGACCCAATTCCAAGATCACGAAGAAGCTTGGACGAAAGTTGACGGCATCATTGAACGGTCCACCGTACCCCAAACGAAGGTACCTAACTTCTTTTTTTGTTTTTTGTTCAATCCCTGGACTTGCCTGGCCATTGCACCCCTTCTTCAGCCATTCTTTCAGGTCACTGACTGCTTCCTACCCTCAACAGTTTATCGCAGTCCAAATTCTGGAGAAGTTTGTTCAGACCAGATGGAATACGTTGCCAGCTGATAGTAGAAACGGTACGGCATCCTTCGCGCCCCTTCCTTCACTTTTACACCGGGACTGACGTGTTCATTTCCTGTAACCCTAGCCATCCGCTATTTTGTTGTCGACGTGGTCATCAAGGTCTCTTCGGATGAACGCACCATGATCAGTGAAAGAACCTATCTCAACAAGCTCAACATGGTGCTCGTGCAGGTTTGATAACGTTGAGAAAAATGGACACGCACGGACGGACTGTACTAACCCTATTTCGTCCCTTGCTAGATTTTGAAGCAAGAATGGCCTAGAAACTGGCCTTCCTTCATCCCTGAGATTGTCCAGTCGAGCAAAACCAACTTGTCCTTGTGTGAAAACAATATGGCCATTCTAAAGCTGCTGAGGTTGGCTTCTTTTCTCATATCATGCACTTCATTGGCTCACACCCGCTCTTTCTCTTTCAGCGAGGAAATCTTTGATTATTCAGCAGAACAAATGACCCAGCTTAAAACCAACAATCTCAGAAACCAAATGTGCGGCGAGTTTTCCGAGATATATCAACTATGCAAAGAAGTCCTCGACAAGGCGCAGAAACCTAGCTTAATCAAGGCCACCCTCGAGACCCTGCTCCGCTTCTTGAATTGGGTTCCGCTTGGCTTCATTTTCAGCACGGATTTGATTGAGACTCTTCGCACAAAGGTAATACTACTCACTTGACGACTGGAGCCATCTATTCATCTTGTTTCTTTAGTTTTTCGAGGTTCCTCAATTCCGTAACGTCACCCTCAAGTGCTTGACCGAGATTGGCAGTCTTCAAGTCGACGCCACGCACCATGAAAAGCTCGTTTTTCTCTTTACAAGTGTCATGACTGCTGTGAATAACATGATTCCTCCGAGCACAGGTACGCGTCTCATTATTTCAACTTGTTTCTTTTAGCTCACTTGGACTATCCTAGACATCGCCGACGTCTACGAAAACAGCAGCGACGACGATCAAGAGTTTGTCCAGAACTTGGCTCTGTTCTTGACCAGCTTCTTGTCCTCTCATCTCAAGGTATGTCTTCTGAAGCACCTATCGAGTAACACTTGACTCATTCGCGCACGCAGATCATCGAACAATCGCCAGCCACAGGTGATCTCTTGATTAACGGCCATTACTACCTGATCAAAATTTCTCGCGTTGAAGACCGTGAGATCTTCAAGATTTGTCTGGAATACTGGGCCAAATTGGTAAGCAGGCGGGTTAGGTGTCGGTAAGCATCCCAGTGGAGCTTACATGTCTTTTCATTTAGGTGCAAGAGCTTTTCGAAGAAGTTCGTTCCGTCTCAGTGTCCGACATGCCTCTGCTGGACCTCGGTATGGGCGGTCCGCAAATGGGCGGTTTCCAGGGTTACAACCACCCGCGAAAAGGCCGTTACGTCGATGTCCTCTCCAATCTTCGTGTTGTCATGATCGAACGTATGGTGAAACCCGAAGAAGTGCTCGTGGTTGAGAACGACGAAGGTGAAATTGTCCGTGAATTCGTCAAGGAGAGTGACACGATCGTACTGTACAAGAGTATGAAGGAGGTGTTGGTGTACCTGACCAACTTGGATGTCTCTGACACGGAAGAAATTATGACCAACAAACTCGCTCGACAGGTTCGTGTCACCATATGCAATGCGATGAAGAGCTTAATTACTTATACACATGGCAACAGATGGATGGTAGCGAGTGGTCGTGGCAGAACCTGAACAAGCTTTGCTGGGCTATCGGTTCTATTTCCGGTGCTATGAACGAGGAGACCGAGAAGCGTTTCCTCGTGACTGTCATCAAGGAGCTGCTCAGTCTCTGCGAGAAGAAGAGTGGAAAAGACAACAAGGCCGTGGTTGCGTCTAACATTATGTACACCGTCGGTCAATACCCTCGTTTCCTCAAGGCCCACTGGAAGTTTCTGAAGACTGTGGTCAACAAGCTGTTTGAATTCATGCACGAGCTGCATGAGGGTGTACAAGACATGGCTTGTGACACCTTCATCAAAATTGCCCAGAAATGTAAGCGCCACTTTGTTGTTCAGCAAGCTGGCGAGGTCCGACCCTTCATCGAAGAGATTCTGGATTCCATCGAGGGCATCACATCTGCTCTGAGCCCGCAACAGGTACACTCGAGCTATATATAGTGACATGGAGTGCTAAAGCTATTGTCTAGATCCACACCTTTTACGAAGCAGTGGGCTACATGATCTCATCGCAGCAAAACAACAAGAACGTGCAAGAGCGACTAATTAACAAATATATGGAGATGCCGAACACCGCTGTAAGTTGGAAAACGCACTGAATGAACTGTGGTTCTGACTTTGACTATTTAAAAGTGGGATGGCATCATCACTCAAGCTAAGCAGAACGTTGACGTCCTGAACAACGCAAATCAGATCAAGATCCTTATCAACGTGCTGAAAACAAACGTGTCTGGCTGTACATCGGTGGGCGCTGGTTTCATTTTCCAAATTAGCAAGATCTATATGGATCTGCTGTCGCTCTATGGCATCGCTGGCAAGCTTATTACCCAGAGCGTAACAGAGCAAGGTATGCGAAGCAATAGATCTGTGTAATAGACATGTTTTGCTAATGCATCGATAGGAGCCATTGCGATGAAGACGCCCAAGGTCCGCGGTTTGAACTCGGTCAAACGCGAGATCCTTAAATTGATTGAATGCTACGTCTCCTGTGCGGAAGACCTCGAGAGCGTGAGCCAGAATATGGTTCTGCCCTTTTTCGAGGCCGTCTTATCAGACTACTGCATGAACGTCGACCTGGCACGAAACTATGAGGTGCTGAATGTATTAGCCACCATGGTCAACAAACTCAGAGTAAGTCGCATACGAATCATGTGTAGAAAATCTGTCTTTAACATGACATGTAGGGCCTCATGACGGAGCGCATCCCTACCATCCTGGAAGCCACTTTTGAACCAACCTTGAATATGATTACGAAGGACTTTGCCGAGTTCCCTGATCACCGGACGGGCTTCTACAACATGCTGCAAGCAATCAACGCACACTGCTTCCAAGGTATACTCTAGTGTATTGTAAACAGCGAGCATAGTACTCAATTTTCTGTGCACAGCGCTTCTTGCCCTGGAACCGGCACAATTCAAGCTGTTCGTGGACAGCATTGTGTGGGGCTTCAAACATACCATGCGTGATATTGCCGACGTGGGTCTCCAGATCTGCTACGAACTGATCGAGAATATTCGCCGAACCGACCCCTCCATTGCGTCAGGCTTTTATCAATCTTATTACCTAAGCATTCTGCAAGACATTTTCTTTGTACTGACGGATAGAGACCACAAGAGCGGTAAGAAGATCATGTAGTAAGCTTTTAGGATAATGTCTAAACTGTCAAATTAGGCTTCAAGGGCCAAACCGAGGTGCTGGCTCTCTTATTCCAACTGGTGACCAATAATAACATCCAGGTGCCGCTCTTTGACCAGTCCCAGATGCCGAACAAATCAAACCAACAATTCTTGGAGGAATATATTTCTGCGCTGCTTCAGAACGCCTTCCCTCACTTGCAAAGGTAGGATAAATGAACCTGAGAGAGATGAACTGAAACTGATTTATTGTATGACAGTGGACAAATCAAGGTGTTTGTGATGGCTCTGTTCGAGTACAACAACGACGCAGCCAAATTCAAGCTGGAAGTGCGCGACTTCCTTATTCAGCTGAAGGAGTTCGCAGGCGAAAACGCGGAATTATACTTGGAAGAGAAGGAAATGGAAATGGAACAGAAGCGGAAGGCCGAACGCGAGAAGGCCTTGAGTGTTCCTGGCATGGTCAAGCCCGCAGATCTGCCGACCATGGATGAGGATGAGGCCCTTTAAAAGCACTCGCAATAAAAAATCAACTGCTTTAATAAACACATTCATTATCGATTTACTATATCTTCATTTTCGGACGCGTTCAATTTTGCGCAACTTTCTTCTAACTCGCTTAACGAGCTTGTCCTTACCTTGTCTGCGAATCACCCCATACCACACGATACAATGGCAAATCCAGCTGCCAAGCGCATCAAGTGTAAGTGAATTAATTACCGTCGATCGTGTGCTTATTTTATGGGTGCCCTGTTTAGACGGTAATGACAGGCCAAAACACAATAACAATGGCGTCGAGAAACGGGTTAAACTGGAGCAATTTCGGCTACAGCAGTCGCATTTGAATCGCCAAAGCTTTCAAAGAAGCTATCCAGCACAGCCACAGCCGGAACAGTTCTCCAGGTTGTCAGAGGATCGAAGAATACTTGTCGATGCATCTCATCGATCCAGCGGACGAACCTTGGACCTCTCTTTGTTCGGTAAGGTGATATCCCACTCCGCACCTCGAAAATCAATTGACATACCCACCTAGAGAAAGACGTAGCCGCTATGCTTAGCAGTGAACACGCCGCCAAAGCAAGCGCATTCGAGGGAAAATGGAAGGTATTGTCAGAGTTCCTCCAGGACGTATGGGACAACAAGCAGACCAAGCACACGGCAGTTCCCTATGAGGTAGGTGAGCTGACGGGATGAGATAACGCCGTAAGTGTCTCATTGTTCCTAGTTGTGTGAAGAGCTTTGCCGCTGGGACAATGCCGACAAATTATACGAAAACGTTGTGAACAACATCAAGGAACGCTGCCGGCGCTTGGCAGACCATTTTGCAGCGTATGTCTTATCAGTCTTGAACACAAAAGTGAATCATTAATCCGTCGAGTTTACAATATAGCCTTGCACCCCAAAATAAGGAGTTCTTGTCTGTATTCGTCGACGCTTACCTTTCCTTCAAAGCCAATCTGGTAGGTCGGTGCTCGACTTATGTCCATTTTCACTGAATACGATTCTAGAAAACAGTATGTATCGTATGCTCTGAGCTTGACTACCGCTATGCAACCCCCAAAAAGGGACAACGCTTAAAGTAAGTGCGATGGTTGTACCAATGAGCTTGAAGGCGTCAACTTGTATTAGTGAGCTGTCTATGTCGTTACTCCGAGAGTCGCTTTTCAACGTTTTCAGTATACGCGAACGACTTGTCGCCAACACATACACAATCGTACGAAAAGAAAGATCTAAGAAGATCACTGCGAGTAACTTGCACCACGAATTGATGGATATGATGCAAGAATGCTGTATCTATACCCAACATTTCGAGCCTCGTTTGGTTACGCATATTGAAAAGGATTATAAGGAGATAGCAGCATCATTATTGAGCACGAGCCAAACCATCAACACGTATCTGGATGCAGCAGACGCCATGTTCCAAGATGAAAAAGATGGGCACGTATCAGACTACCTCCCAGCAGAAACGAAGGAAAAGATCCTGGACATCGCATGGACTCAACTGTATCGAGCACCTCTAAGGAAGATTATAGAAAAAGGTAAGAGGTCATCCCCTCAAGCTCGCAGCAGCATCCAAATCATACGTCCATTTAGGCGCTGTAAACCTCTTGGAGACCAACGACACGAAAACGCTTAAGCGGCTCTATCTGATTGCCAAAGACGTTGACCTTTCGAGTTTTCAGGAAGCACTTGCGACGTTTATAAAGGTGCGTGCTCGAACACAACACGGCTAAGATAGCCACTTATCACGTCCTATTCTAGATGAAGTGCCAGCCGCGGCTCGACAAAAATGCCGACAACGGGACACTCGTCAGCTATCTGATAACCTTCCAGCGGCGGCTCGATTCTATGTTACGGGGCAGCTTCGATAACGATGTACTGCTTACAAACATCATAAGGGAGACATTTGTTGCACTCTTTCAGCAAAGGAAGGATGATATTGCAGAGATCTTCGCCTGCTACTTTGACTATCGACTCAAAGATATCGCTCAAGAGACCAATGTAAGCAAACGAGCATATTCCATCGTTGAAAAGTGCCTAATATACTTCGATAGACCAATGATGCCGAAAAGAAACTGGATGTAGCCATCCATCTACTGCGATTTGTTCCAGGTAAGGACTCATCCTCGGCAATTGCCCATCGCTGACAAATACATAGGCAAGGATTTATTTGAAGCTGTTTACAAGCATCAAATGGTGAAACGCCTGGTCAATCCTGTGTCAAGTAGAAGCTTCAGCCTGAAATTCGAGGCCCAAATTATTGAGAAATTGGGCGCAGGTACGCCAAAATTATACACTACATAAGTAGAGAACAATACACTCAGACCACCACAGTCTGCGATCCCGAATTCGTATCTGCAGTAGAACGAATGCTGAAAGATCTGGAGAATGCGGACAAGATCAATCAACAGATACATGTAAGTAAAATCCGAGAAAAGGATGACCGTGTGCTCATAGGATACATAGCTTCAGCGTTCAAGTATTGCCGTCAGCGTCCGTGTGCTTGCTCGATCGGTGTGGCCAACTGTACAGAGAAGCTCTGCTAAACTTCCTGATGAGGCAAGTCGACAACTTGTACTCCATGATTATGTGCACAACTCACATTCATATCATTACTTGCAGCTACGGCCTTTACAACGTCAGTTTGAAAAGGCTTACCTCTCCAAATACAAAAAGCAGCATCTTATATGGGACCACCCTGCATCATCCTGTGTCTTGGAAACGCGTTACCGATCTCCTGCGCAGTTGATCGCCACTGTCGCGCAAACATCTGTGCTACTCTTATACAACGATAGAAGTACCTACACATATGCTGAAATCAAGGCCAAAACGGGCATGCAGTCGATGGAACTCGCACGGATACTTCAATCTCTCTGCACTAATCGCAGAGGTTCGAGCCAGTCCACAACGAGCGCCGAGAATGACCAAAACTCCTTGCTTCTTAAAAACCCACGCGACACACCAATTCGCCCCTCTGATGAATTCAATTACAACCCAAATTATACCCGTACTGCTTCACGTATCAACATTATGAATGCAATCGATACCGATACGAAGGAAGATGTTCAGCGCAAAATCGTGAACGAAGATGTTAAGCAGAGCCGCAGAAATCAGGTGAGTTTTGAGCAGCTTTCTTTTCCTGGTTGCGTTCGTTCATGTATAACTCTTGATGATATAGATGGACGCTGCGCTTGTGCGCTTCGTTAAGCGCGAGAAGGTCCTAGCGCTTTCTGATCTCTTATCGTCAACGACAAACGCTTTACGATTTCCTGTTCATGATGACGAGCTTTTGGGTCGTATCGAGGAGCTTGCGAAGAAGTACGTACATTTAGTCACGTATGATGCTTATATTAAATTACCATTGTCTGTTTAGGGAATTTTTCACAGTTGATGAGGACATTGTAACCTACAAGCAATAGTTCTTTTGTACATATATACAAAGTATAAATCGTACTTTAATGCAGCGCTTCGATCAGGAAGCTGTACAATGTTATCCACCTTTATGCAATAATGAGTATGTAGACTTGCTCAACGAAAGATGTTGAGTGATAATCTTTGCTCACTTTGTAGTGTATACACTTACATCTTTACAGGGAGGTTTGGTAGCAACACCGGGACGGACTTCTTCCGCGGATTTTGGGTTTCTTTTGCATACTCTTTGAGGACCCTTCTTTACCTAATGCTTTCCTTTATCCACACAGTTTGTCTGGCTGAACTTATATTCTTAATTTTTTTGCCAGAGAAGAGATTGCATGAACCGTTCCTGTATCGTTTCGACCTTTGATGCTTCTTTCAGACTCAGTCGTTCGCCAATGTATGCACATATTGTAAAGCAGCAGCGCTCTGAGATATATGAGTGAACAGAAACGAAACGATCGCTACGACAATTCCGACCCGGGGATCCGACTCGGGAATTCCTTTTTCCATCCGGATTGCCTCACTACAGATCTGATCCTAGGACTTCCTTTCTCCGTTGTTGATCTTGAAGTTTGTCTGCTTTTCTGTATTATGATCACCGGCGAGAAAACTGAGAATACGAATGCAAAGGATGGTGATCGAGAAGAAAAAAGCTTAGAAGACCTCAGAAAGGACACTCTCCCCAAAGCCCCGCACTCAAAAGATAGAACAGAAGATGCATCAATCGCGTCCACCCAAACCGAACCTCGAGAGCAGGAAGATACCGTATTTTCAAGCAAACAGGGACGCTTTCTCCGCTTCTTAAATGGACCTACAGACGAGACAGATCCAACTCAATATTCATCCAGGAAAAAAGGGATGATCCTCTTTATCATTTCAGTTGCGGGTGGCATGTAAGTCCCTTGGACTCTGATATCGGACGGCGTGATGGACTGATGCGGCAGCTGATTATATTACAGGTCACCGATTGCCTCCACTATCTATGTAAGGTCCCTGGCTGGTCATTTTGTTTCCTTAAAGCATTTTTGTGACATCAATTATGCAGTATCCATCATTGACACAAGTGCGAGAAGAATTCAATACCACTGAGACGGCTGTTAATGCATCAGGTATAATTACCATAATTCTCGCGGTAGATAATGTTTAGTCATATTGATCTAACCGAAATTTTTTTTAGTATCCACCTTTGTCTTCCTCACTGCATTCTTTGTGAGTAAACCCGAGAGCATAAATGAATTAAGCTTATTTCTAATGAGCACGTGGCCACCTTAAGCCGTTATTTTGGGCTACCTGGAGTGAAGCTCATGGTAAGAAAGACAAAACTACAAATATGTGCCTGGCTTGTGTGAGGGACGTTTTTTTATCAACGGTTTTTAATTTCTCACAATTGATGGCACCATTTAGGACGCCGCCGAGTTTATTTGGCTTCTTTTGCAATTTCCGTTCTTGGCAGTATCCTTTGCGGCCTATCAAAGCATATCGCCATGCTCATCGTATTCCGTGGCGTGAGTGCCGCTGGAACGTCATCGGTATGTGTATGCATAATTATAATACATAAAGGCTCAATAAAAAGTAGGTCATGTCCATGGGCGCAGGCTCCTTGAGCGATGTTTTCGAAGCGCACGAACGTGGACGTGCTTACGCATGGGTGAGTGATGTACTGCATATGCTATTTCAATCTTATACTTATAATGTGCTGTCGATGACATGAAAAAAGTATGTCCTCGGCCCCATCCTTGGACCGGCAATAGGACCTATTATTGGCGGCTATTTGACCGAAGCCTTTGGATGGCAAAGTGTATTCTGGTTCCTGGCACTTCTTATCTTTTGTGTATGGTGCATGATTTTCTTCTTTTTACCGGAGACTTTCCGCAAGAGCAAAAAACCAGCCAACGCTTTGGCAGCAGCCGAGGAAGGTAAACAGATTGAAAAAAAGAAAAGAAACTGTCTCCGCGGCGTCAATCCATTGGGCGCGCTAGTTTTACTGAGATACCCTAATGTTACTCTCCCGTGCCTCTACATTGGCTTAATGCAAGTATTTGGCTACAATCGTATGACGAGTATGAGCTCACGGATTCCATAGTTTCGGTGTTTATTATCTCCTAAATACGACCTTCACATGGAGCTTCAGCCAGACGTATGGCCTTGATTCCGGCCTTGTGGGCGCATGCTATATCCCCAATGCTGTTGGTGGCGTCGTTGGTGGCAACTTTGGTGGACGGATATCTGACTACATCTACAACCGAAATGTGGCCAAAGCACAAGCAGCAGGAAAACCTATTACACCTGAAATGCGTCTCTCCATGATGGTACTGGCGCCAGCTGCTTTTCTACTGGCGGCTTCCTTGATCGCATACGGATGGACCGTGTACTATGAAGTGCACTATGCAGTTCCCATTGTGATGACTTTTTTTGGTATGTATCATTGACAAAAGTGAGCATAAACGAAGAACTCACCCGTTCGTATTTCCATAGCCACACTGGGTGTTATGCTGCCTCATGTGACTTTTAATGCATACCTTGTTGACTGTCACCGCAAAAAAGGCGCATCCGTGACAGCTTGCAATAACTTGTGCCGGTACCTTTTTTCTGGAGTGTGCTGTCTATTAGCGTCCGATTTTGTAAATGCCCTTGGTAACGGCGCGTTGTACAGCGGTTGTGCCGTCTTGATTCTCCTCTTTGGGCTGCCTATATTCTATGTCAAGGCCAATCCAAATAAATGGCATAGCATGCGAGAAGCTTTAGAGAAGTAAAATAAACAATGAGTATACACTTTGTTTGTCTTTCCTATAATGAACATTCACAAGAAGAGATTTTTGACGTGGATAAATGTAGATCTCCATCAACCCGACGGACATCCCGAGGAAACGGAGGTGGAAATCGCGTGATTTGGTTCGATATGATTTGGTTTGGGTTTGTTCCTGAAGCGCCGACATTATTTTCTCCAAAGTTCATCGAGATTGATAATTTTATCCATCAGGCATTCTTTTTTTCTTCTCCTTTGCTTCTTTATTATCAGAAACAGCGGTATGGCTCCCAGGTACACTCCACCTGAACCAGGCAATAAGATCATTATCGTCGGAGGAGGCGCCTTTGGCCTTTCAACAGCATATGCACTGTCTTTGAAGGACAAGTATGAAGTCTGGGTGTTTGATCGTCAACCCATCCCTGCGCCTGACGCTGCCTCAAGCGGTATGCTTTTGGATAAGTAACCTGGTCTGATGTTCTGATTCGACATTGGCACATGTAGATATCAATAAGATCATGCGCTTTGATTACGCTCAGGAGAGAATGTACATGGAGCTGACCCTTGAATCACTGCCGTACTGGCACCAATGGAACAAGGAGCGGGCCGAGCAAGGTCTGAGTCCTCTCTTCCATAACACCGGTGTGCTGCTCTTCTCTCAGAATGGCCAGTTTTCCGACTACGAGCGTCTCAGTATGAAATATATCCGCGAGGCTGGCTATGGACATGCTATTGAAGAGTTCCGTACTCCGGAAAGCCTCATAAAAAGATACCCGCAATTCAAAGGCGCCGTTGCCAACGGATTTGATATTGCTTACGTGAACAAGCTCGGTGGTAAGTTGGTGACTTACTTAGAGGGTCTATTTCTCAAGGCGAATATGATCTACATAGGCTGGGTGGACTCGAGCGAATCCGTAAAGCACATTTACCAAAAGTGCGTTGCCAATGGAGTGCACTTCGTGACAGGAACGGACGCCGGTTGTATGGACCAGCTTGTCTGCGAAGGAGAAAAGGTGTTGGGGATACAAACAAAGGACAAGGTGATCCACCGTGCAGACCGCGTCGTACTTGCGACAGGTTCGTGGACACCTGGTTTGGTGGATACGGGCAAGTTGCTGGTGGCCACTGGTCAAGCTGTGATCCATTTCCAAGTACCGAAGCATCTTCTGGGCAAGGTATACGGTAACGGTACGGAACCAGGTGTCTGGGCCGGTGACTTGTCGCGCACTGGATTCTACGGCTTTGCACCCAACAAAGATGGCAAGATGAAGGTCGGCTACCACTCACGCGGCTATCTGAATCCCCGCGAAGGCGATGGAGTATCCGTACCGCGCACCCAGATCACCAATGCATGCGACACTATCCCTGTAGACGCCCTGCGTCGTTTCCGCGAATTTTTGGGCAAATTTATGCCCGAAACCACGGAGATGGATATCAGCTATTCACGCATCTGCTGGTACTGCGATGCATTCGATGGACATTACCTAATCTCGCCCCACCCGGGATACGAGAACCTTATTATTGCGTCGGGTGACTCGGGCCACGGTTTAAAGCAAGTTCATGAAATCCTATAAGAATGTAAATTTTGGTGTGCTGACCTATTATATCTAGGTTTATTCCGAATCTCGGCTTTAAGGTCTGCCATGTCATTGAGGGTATCGACTCGGACTGGTCCCGTCAGTGGGCATGGCGAGATGTGCTGAGCAAAGCGACCACGGACGGCTTGCGGGCAGATTGGGGTGGGCGGGCCCAGCTTAATCTTGGTGAGGGCGATTGTCGTATGGTTACTCAAGAAGAGTTGCAAGCATCAGCAAAAGCTCGACTTTAGGAAGTGGGCTAATGAATTTTATTCTCTTTCAGAAGGAAACAAGATAAATAATAAATACTATACATTTGACATGCACATTTAAGCAGTCAGGGTGGCCTTGAAGAAGTTGGCAGTGAGCTGAACGGCCTCAGTGGCGCGCTTCTTGTTGACCTCATCGTTCCAGTCACCACGGGCAGCAGCGAAACCGTGATGCATATCTATAAAGCAAAACCGGGGTGAGTGATCCTACGCCTAATATTCACTGAGAATGTCTTACCATCGAAGCGGTGGTGCTCGCACAGTTTGCCGAAAGGCTTCTCGGCAAGGACAGCCATGTACTCGGTCATGTCAGGCTCATCCTTAGAGGGAATAGCAAGAATAGGAGCACCGGCCTCTTTAGCGTCATTAGTATCGACGAACGAGGGGTGGATCAGAGAGGCAGCACCGAAGAAGCTGTCCTTAGCGGTGGCCTGGACAGCGATCTATTTATGATAATTGAAGGGTGAGCCAATGGGAGCATTTCGAATATAAACCGGCCATTAGACTTACCTTAGCACCCCAGCAGAAGCCAACCAAGCCAGCCTGGTTAACGCCCTGGGGCTTGATCCAGTCGCGGACAGCCTGAAGCTGGGGCAGGATCTAAGGTTTAAAAAAAAGTTTCCGTCAAATTCCACTTCGTTCTCTAACTAGTTTCAACCAATACTTACGGCATCGATGGTGCCAACCTTGCCGATCCATTCCATGAGAGCAGGCATATCGGTGGGGGTCATCTTCTCATGAGACCAAGGCTCACCACGGAAGAAGTCGGGCATCACGACACGGTAGCCACAGTGGTTGGCCAAAACGTCGCAGAACTGCTTGGTGTTGACGCTGCATAATATTAGAATAAGACATCTGTTTCTCTTACATCCCATCCCACACACTTACTGGAAGCCAAAAATGTCATAGAGGACAAAGACAGCCTTCTTGGCATCCTGAATGGCGAAAGGGAATCTTAGTCATTGCGGGCAAAAGAACGCGTTCACTACTCTGTGTTACCTTGGGTCCAACTACGTAGACGGGCAGGTCACCGACGTTCTCAACCACACCGGTGGGCTCGTAAGTAGATCCTTCAACGGGGGGAATGGTGCAGCAGGCTTTGGAGTACGACATGATAGCTCAAGTTAGAAGCAGTAAGAAATGTTGAGAGTTTCTCTTTCGTTTTCTCAGCCAGAAATGCGTCTTTATAAACTTTCGATCGTTACCAATTTTGGGATGAAGATAATAGTATATAGTCCGCCCGCTGTCATTTTTCCTTTTACCTTGAGCCTGCTATCTACTTGCCCACTAGTATAAAGGAAGGTCATTAAGTTACACCTAGCCATGTATACCAATACATAGTCTAAACGAGATTTAGATGTTTTACTCCTATAGGCTCTTGTTCCTATACAACAAAAAGCCTGATCAACTGACTTGAGCGGTAAACAGTTTAACCACCGCCCTAAAGGGGAAAACATTTCACCGGATCACCGAGCTTAAGGCCGCACCCTCTCCTTCCCGAGCTTAAGAACGCGTAAGCCAGACCCTCTTATGGGTTATCCAATCTAATCCCTCAGGGTAAGTAAAATCCAGCCAGAGCAGGATCCATTAACTGTAGCTATCTTACCACATGCACTTTCGATCGCTATACTTAATATGTTAGTGAGTCTAACAAAATATTCGAGACATTTAGCCGCACGTCATAGCATCATGTCTAACCTCATCTTTTCTGATCTCTTCGCGGAGAGTGAGTATGATATTAGAACTGAAAGTATATCTATTTTATCTTTCTTTAGATAAATAAACCGAAATAGGACTCTCAGCCGCAGATATCTTGGCATTTCTACGACAACAAAGAGCACCCTGTCATACATTGATGCGATCCATATTTACTGCTTGTTAGCCATGTGATTGCAACTTCTGGGGCCTGATATCCACTGGTAAAGACGTACACATAGACTGATCTTGTATATCACATATAATTAGACATGTACATAGTTAAGCAACACAGTAAATATGACGGCTGAGGTTATTTGAGAAAGTCACACATATATTCAATTATGTATATATATAGATATATATATGTAATCTGTTATGCTGTCAGGTTCACTTTAAAGAAGTTGGTTGTTAGCTGAATTGCTTCTATAACGCGCTTCCTGTTGTTTTCGTTACTCCAGTCAGCGCGTGTGGCTGCAAAACCATGGTGGATATCTATATATGAAGTGTTCAAATGATATTGCATGAGGGTGAATATTGACTTGTAACGACTGAGGCTCATGCTATCGAGCTGAATATTTCACGTACCATCGAACCGATGGTGCTCACATCGGTCCCCGAAAGGCTTTTTGGAAAGAATAGCCATATATTCGGTCATGTCTGGCTCGTCCTTCGTAGGTATAGCGAGAATAGGTGCCTTCGCGGATTCTGCATCCTTATTATCAATCAGCGAAGGATGAATCAACGCAGCCGCACTGAAAAAATTGTCTTGAGAAGGGGCCTGCACAGCGATCTTCAAAAACCGGTGCAATATTTAGTGAACTTCGACAATGCAAAGGCGGGTCGATGATAGGTATACTCATGTGACATATACCTTGGCACCCCAACAGAACCCTACTAGGCCCGCTTCATTTATATTTTGGGCTTTGACATAATCCCGAAGACTGCGAAGTTGAGGCATAATCTATATAGGTTATATATCTGTTAACAAATGTACAGAGATGTAGAAATGTACGCATATCATGTACGCAAAGCACAAAGGTACAAACGAGGTATGCACTTACAATATCAGTTGTACCAACTTCTTTGACAAATTCGATTACGGCAGGCATCCCCAGAGTTTCCATTTTTTCAGTAGTCCAAGGCTTGCCGTGGAAGCAATCAGGCATAAGAACTCGATAGCCGCCATATTCGGCCAATAAATCGCAAAATCGCTTTGTGTTGACACTACCAAGTCGATTTAATTCTCGTCATTCACCACTCTGTATACATACTGGTATCCATATATGTCGTAGAGAACGAAGACAGCTTTTTTGGCATCCTGTATTACGAGAGTGTGCATCAGGATAAGCTAGGAAGTTGTTTTTCTGTATGATAAAACCTCTGGTCCGACGACATAAACTTGCAAATCATCAATTGTTTCCATGGAGCCAATGGGCTCATATATATTCTCCACTGGAGGAATGGTGCAACAAGCTTCGGAATGCGACATAGAGGATTGGAGTTGAGAAAGTATACTTGGAAGGCAGTCATATCGAAACTGGTCTTTATATACACACGCTGGAAGATACGAAAAAGGTATTCGAAAGCTACGCGTAAGCAGCACAGAATTTCATGGCAAAACGAACGCGTAGACTGACTTCCACTTTGGGACTTTTTTCCCGGATGTGTACAATGATACATGATCTACACAGCCACGTCCTGCAATGCAAGTATGGAGGCCAAATTGTGGTAACATCAAACCCATAGGTACGTACGTAAGCGTTCCACAGACTGTCATGGAGTCGGAGTTTACTCGTCATCCCTTGTGATCTATCACACTGGTGACGCGGCACGCCTTCTGTCGTTAGGAGATCAAGGCTTCATTTAGTATGATAGGTGTACACCTGTTTATTAAGGTCAACTGACACCAGAGTTTGTAATATATAACATGTGGATATGTCCTTGGAAATTAGCCTCTCAAGTTTTTCTTAAAGAACTTGACTGTCAATCGAATAGCTTCAGTGACGCGCGTATTGATGAGATCGTCATCCCAGTCGCCGCGAGCAGCAGCAAATCCATGATGAACATCTACATGGAGATATATCAGCTACCAGCTGTGCTCATTAATTTTAATACTTTACCATCAAATCGGTAATGCTCGCAGCGGCTACCGAACGGCTTCTTGGAAAGGACTTGCATATATTCACTCTATTAGAAAGCAAAAGGACTTCTAGTTGAAGTGCGATACGCGTTGAGCCCGGATGATTACCATGTCGATATCGTCCTTGGTGGGGATAGCGAGTATGGGAGCCTGAGCATTTTCGGCATCCTCAATTTCAACTCGCGATGGATGGATCAGGGCAGCAGCACCGAAAAAATCATCGACAGAACCCGCGGTCTGCACAGCAATCTTTTAAAGCAAATGATATCAGTATGTGCGTAAAGCAAGCTCAAAATAGTAGTTACCTTGGCACCCCAGCAGAAACCGACCAGACCAGTCTGGCAGACGCCCTGGACCTGGAGCCACTTTTGGATCTTCTGAACATCAGGAGATATCTATATAGCCAAATCTGTTAGTCTGCCATATAATCGTATTCAGTTAAAGACGTACGACATCAAAGCTGCCAACTCGATCGATCCATGCGAGCATAGCCTCCTTGCCAGCTGCCATTTTTTCCTCAGTCAAGGGTTCGCCGCGGAAGAAATCGGGCATGACGACACGATAGTCACCATACTTGGCCAGGACATCACAGAACTGCTTGGTATTATTGCTAGGCAAAAAAATTGAGTTGAACAATCCTTTCCATCAGATCAACTTCACTAACTGAAGACCAAATACGTCGTAGATCAAAATAATAGACTTTTTAGCATCCTATGGAAGTACACAGAGAGGATTTGATCAAAATAAAGGAAGCAAGAGCGAATATATATTTGTACCTCGGGCCCAACGACGTAAAAGGGCAGGTCTTCCACCTGATCCATAACGCCGGTGGGCGTATAGCTGCTCACCACAGGGGGAATGGTACAGCAAGCTTCAGGAGTGGACATTGTGATAAAAAAAAAAAGAGAGAACCTTTGACGAGCGAAAGAAGAAACAAATGAATGTACTTATATTGGTGGCTTCCCCTCGGGAAGGAAGGTGGTGGTGCCTTGTTAGTTATGTTACACAGATATGCAAACTGTTTCGCTTGTTTGTGCGCTGTCAATCTTCTCGCTGCCAAATGTCGAGCCTTTTCCTACGTGAAATATATAGTCGCCATGATATTTACACGTTTCATAGCACCATTTAAAACGTTTTCTATCAGAAGATGCTCTTGAAGTTGATTTCGTAGGGTAGATCTCACGGATTAATTGTTTCTCCGTTTCCGGGAAAGTATGTCCTAAAGCCGCACCCTCTCGCTAATGCCGCGTCCCGAAGGATATGGTTCGCCTGTCTTTGAAATGAGTAAAAGATACGTCTACCAATCACTCTTCGATGTAGTCCACATGTAAGACCAATAAGAAATGTTGTACGGTACAGGATCGCATTATAGAGCGACTTAGTATCGGTGCGCGTAGCTTTTCTGTGTTCAAATGCCATGAATACTCCATAATAATGTTCGCAAAATCTCACATACTGATCTGCTCTAGATTTTCGGCACAACATAGGTGGTTTATATTAATAGCTCAGTCTTGTTCAGAAGTTTACTCTAGGATACCTCGCCTAATGGATTTCCTCTTGGTGCTTCGCCAGATACTACTCGTATAGTGAAAAAAGCTGCCTTAAGATCTCTTAACACGCCTGCAGCCTTTGTTATTGGAGGAGTACATACTACATTGATTGGATCAAAGAGACGGTGCGTCCGCACTCTATAAGTCCTATTATACGTTCATCGTTGACGCATATGTTTCGTTTTAATAGTTTCTTTTTCATAGTCTCTATCTCATGCAATAGATCCAGTATAGAATATCTTGACTAAGCGCCGACATTATTAGTTGGGTACACGATAACAAATAACAATGGGTACAAGATACCTAATGGATTCAATCACCCGCATGAATAACTGATTCACAGCTCTTCGGTGACTGTGATTTCTTTAACATTTTGGGCGGCATTTTTGTGCAAACCCGATTTAATTTTTTGCACCTTCCAGAAACGAAATGGACAACAAAAAGTTGACGAAGCGTGAACAGAAAGCAGCTGCATTTCGTGATCGCAAGAAGAAGAAGCCTTCGTTGGATGAAGAGAAGGCCGTGCCTGAGAAGGACGTTGTGGATCAGCCCGAGAAAGAAAGTGAAAGTGGTAATTCCTCCTCCAAGCAAGCACCCAACAAGCGTAAAGCGGATCAAGAAGGCAATGACCAGCCAAAGAAACGCAAGCGGGGTACGCGCGGCGTCAAAGCACGAGAGAGACAGCAGCAGCAAAAATCACGCTACATTTTGTTTGTGGGCAACCTTGCCAGAGATGTCGGCAAAGACGACCTGTCAAATTTTTTGGCAGAGCAGGTGGATGGCGAGGTCGAGGTGCGCTTGGGTACTGTCAAGGGCACAAATGAATCCAAGGGCTATGCATTTGCTGAATTCAAGAACAACGAATGTTTCATGGTATGTACAGAGGAAGAGGAAGAATCAAGTAGAGGAGGAGAAAATTCATGTGTTCTGTATAGAAATGCCTTCAATTGGACGGTCAAAAGTTCGGAAGCCGGAAACTGCGTATTCAACTAACGGCGGGTGGTGGTGGCGCAACCGACGCAAGAAAGGAAAAGATCAAGGAGAGGAATGATACCCTGAAGTCCAAATTGGTATGGTGTACTATACCGTCATTCTTTCCAATATATGCTGACAGTCATTATTCTATAGCTCAAGTCATCAAAGAAATTCAACAAAGCGGAGGAGTACGACGAGGAGTAAACTAAAGAAGGAAAAACAATAGAGCACTTGTATTATAGAACGCATTATTTTAGGAATAGTTATGCATCTTTGCCGACAAAAACTTCTGAATAGAATCTAAGAAAGAAGCCATCAGTGAGTCAATTCTCATATGGGACTGATCTATAACTTACTCTGACAAGGGTAACTTGGTACGGTGTCTATGCGCCATCTCTTCGATGAACTGTTTCCGCATCACATATGGCCGAGTGTATGTATCAGTCACGACACGGCATGCTTGATGGGCTGATATGGTTGTGTTGCGGACCATGCTTCCCAACGCATGCCGGCTCACCACGATACCATCCACGAGGGGTCCGAAAATGAGAGCATTTTCACTCAGTCGTTGACTGGCGACAACAGAGGTAGCGCCATTACCAAATGGTGGAATGAGGATGCGGACCCAATATAGACTATCGGCGCTGTCCTTTAGCGGGTTGATGAAGATGTACACCATGGCTTTGCCGCCGCCCTCGGTTTTTATCCGTTTGGCCAACTGCTTATAATTCGCCAGATCCTCGATCCATATCACGCATACATGGTCATCCACAGACACTTGTTGATGTATCTGTATAAGCTCGCCTTCCTCTTCAGTGGTTTTTTGCAAGAGACACGGCGAATTGACCACGAATTCGATCGTACGGTCTGTATAGTAGGACGTCGTCTTGCAAAAGCTCGAATTCAGCTTGCCCTTGAAACCCGAGTGCTGCTCAATTGATATCTGTAATATAAAATGTTCAGTTTCCAGAGCCCGTCTTGATATGAAAGAAACCTACTGGCCATCCCAGACAACTCAGAAATTGCATAAATGGCTCGCTCACACCATCAGGAGTCTCCACCAGGTCCGGCCATGAAATATTGCCAGACGTGGCATAGTATGCCGTGATCGAGATACAATCGCGCCTTCACCCGTGTGTGTGAGAGTGTGAAGCTAGAAAGGACAGACCGTTGTACTTACTCGTTTAGCAGATCCAATGTCTCAATTTCGTTTGTGACGCCTCCTGTGGCTCTTAGAGGCGTAATTCTGGAGCGCTTCTCAGGCAGAAGCACACCCAGCTCTGACAACAACAATCGGAAACCCCTGGGGCTATCTATCGTTTAGCATCCCACAAAAATGGCGTGGCTTTCACTTACTTTTCAGTATCCAAGATACCCTGCGTAGGTACTAGCGGTTCAACTGCATCTCGCTTGCCTTTCAGGGCAGCCACTTCAGCTTTTTCCTCTTGATCCGCCAAAGAGCGTATAAATTCCCATTGCTTCCAGTCGTCTGAATTCTTTTCAAAGAGCATGTCAATCTTCGGTAGTGCATCCTCATTCACAGCCGTTGCCGTCGGCACCTCTGTAGAGGTGTCACTGAATGGCTCGTTTTTAATTGAGGTCGAGTTCCAACTGATGTCGCTATCCATCCTCGATGGCGTCCCGCAAGGCGTCGTCGTGATGGAAGGTACGGCGCTCTGGTGTGGATCTCTGTAGCGCATTTCGATCGACCAGGTGTATCTACCCGTTGTATCCCGTATTACTGCCTCAACGGCCGGTACAGGCTGATTGTGAGGACTATCCACGATGGCCAAAATCATGCGCTTATCCACCAAAAAGTAGCGCACGCCTGCATCGTCCTTGTGACTGTCGGGCATATTTCGTGTATTCCAGGACGAAAAACGGCCAAGATGATTCACAAACTGTGACATACAGTACTCGGCCGCCATGCGCACCGCGACTTCTTCTTTCTTGTGGATCGTCGAGTTATTGCGGTGACCAGGGTGATGCTCGGATGCTGTAGCAGCAGCCGGGGCAGGGGGCGCTGCAGACTTATTGGCGCGTGGTGGTAACTGAAATAACTGCTTGGTGGGTGGGAACGTGGTATCTCTTCGCTTCTTCGGAGGATGGCTCTCGGCTGCATGATGGCCCGCTTCTGTCTCACGGTCAAAAATGGTGATACCTTTGCTGAGGGTCGCAATAACAGCCTTGTAGCAGTCGCGATCGTCCACAATCCATTGGCTGACGAGGATCCATTTTGTCATGCAGTCATAGGCTTGCACAATGAGAGGGTATGAATGGATCTATACGCATGTAAGAAAGATGTTCGCTCTTGGCTATATTTGCATTACGAACCAATTTGCCAGCATTGATGAGGATATCAACATAACGACTGAGCGCCAGAACTAACTCACGTGCAACGTTCTAAGGTAGGTTGTAAGTGAAAGTATGTACTTCGAATCGTTTGGGTGTACCTTGCTATCCCTTTTGACATAGTCGTACAAATCAACAAAGTCCATCAAAACATCAAATGCCACAAGTGTAACGTCGGACGGCATTTGCATTGTCAAGATCTATGCATAAACAGTGAGTGATTCCTCTCCTTTGTTCGAGACGGAAATACCTTTTCTTGGATAAGCTTAACGACGGTGCCAACCAGGCCCGGACAGAACGGAACATCTTCAATGACGTATACATTTATCAGATGGAGCAGATAGCGCATGTTGTAAGAAGATGTCTCAGTTCGTAGCGACATGAGCAGAAGCTCGAGGATGTAAAACTTGAGCTGTGAAAAACAAACAATGAGACTATAGCCCAACTACAAAGAGCTCACATACACATGTATAAGGGCGTTCCATATTTTCACGGGCTTGGTCCGCATACAGAACGCGTATCTGAACGACATATTAGTATGCGTTTCTATTATACGCATTTCCTTACCAGTTGTGTAACAATTTGTTCTTGTTCTCCCAGGACAGACGCATTATCAGAAGCACACTGCATATCCCAGTCCCAGCCTGGTTTCAGCTCCACCTTGTCGAAATGGTTAGGTAGACACATGATTGTACTGACGACCTTGATGGCAGCGAGCCGCAAATCATCGACAGCAACAAAGTCTTTGCAGACAATCTGCAGCTTGGGCAGGACCATTTTGATAGCGGATATAAAGTCAGGTACGAGCATACGCACTCCCTCCAAGTCGGCCGCAAACAGCTCTGTGCTGTTGATCAAGATGGTGGGTAGACACGCGTCCGATTTGAGACCGACAGTAAGAGCGGCATAGAAGCGCTCAACGTAGGTGCGAAGGAAGGGCTGTAATCGCTGGGGTCGCGAGAAGATTTTGCAAAGTGTACCAAATGCCTCTGCACAACCGCGCTGGGAGTCGATATCTGCTTGCGGGGCGGTAGCGCAAGCATCGAAAAGATAAGTACCAAACATGTGTAGAATGGTGTTGCCTGCCGGAGGTTCAATGATAGCCGCAGCTGTATCGCCCACAGTGTTGAACGCATCGACGAGTTGACCGATGCCAAGCATGGCAAGCGTGAAATTAAGGGGTGGTAGTTGGAGGGGATGAGGTGCGAGGTAGAGGATTCTGTGCCAAGCGTAGTAGACAAATTCGGCAGGTAGGTCGAGCCGAACATTGATCCCGTTGGCGGAGAGGATGACCATGTCTGTGCCCACTTCACGACCGTACGTGAGGTTGAGAATGCGGTTGCACAGAGAAAGCGAGGTAGAGCTCCATTGTTGGATCGCTTTGGACCGATGCACCCAACGGGTAAAGCAAGACTAGAACACATGAGTGGATGCGAAAGAGTGCGAAACCGCGTCTTACTTTAAGAATGTCCCACATCTCGACTTGCTGGATGCCAGACCGCAGCCATAATTCAAACAATACCTATGACGGGATGAGGAACTTTCATTAAGATATATATATATATAGAGATAGAGAGAGAGTCTACTTACCCTGAGCAAATGTTCGCATAACTCGTCAGCCATATTGGGCAAAGTGCTGGGTTCGCGAATAGGTTCTTTGAGCAAGGAGTCAGAGACGCCAAGAACGACTTTGAGGAGAATAGACCAAGTCTCAGGCGATAGGTCGAGGGTGCGACCTGCCATGGCCAGCACGGTTAAGGTCTTTTTGCACAGCTCGATATGGCGGTGGACGAGTTGGGAGAGTTGATGAGGAGGGGCCGAGGTGGGCGTGGACGGCGTATGGTGTGGTGCAGTAGGAGAAGGGAGAGAAACAGGCACGAGGTTGGCGTGTGCGTTGACTGGCATCATGCCGAGATGAAGGCTGTTCGGTCGACCACCACCGCCACCACCACCACCGCCTGCGCTTGCTGATGTGCTGGCAGTGGCAGTCGAGGACGAGTGGCTGGAGGACTGTTTGGGTAGAGAAGAGGGCAGGTGGCCCAAGCGCGGGTGGAAGATAAGGGATAATTGATGGAATATGATTTGATAAAACTCCTGTTCGAGTCCGTCTTGGACGACAGCCGCAGGTCGCATATGCGGTTCAAACAGCCACTGAGCATAGATACTCACATCGTTGCTCGTGATATCCACATCCTCCAGAGGCAGACTGAAGCCTTGTCCCAAGACCTCCATAAACCACTTGACATGAGCAGGCGAGGCAAAGATGGCTGGATCGGGTGCTGGCTTGCCTGGCGCCGGATGAAGGTATGCCGTGATTTCTGAGATCAGCGCACGGCGTATCGACAGCGGCAGAGGACCCAGTATATTCGTTTCTGCACCATGTCAGCACACACTGCTATGCAAAAGAGTCCTACTTACGCGGGTCATGCTGCAAGAGGCCCAATTGCGAGATCCAGTCCAGGAACATAAAATGATAGAAGTGGTGCAAAGACCAAGGCCTGCAAACGCGTTGAAGCTCCGAATCAAAAACAGATAGAACTACAACGAAGCATTGTTGTCTCGGCTCCTTCTTTTTCCTGGTTCACTTTCTACCACTTAGACAACTTGCCCTGTTTTCTGTCTGCTATCACCCATGCTCAGTACCACCATTGCTCCACTTGCTGCAGAGCAGCCATCGACTGCCTTGATCTCTACACGGAAGCATCTCATACTGCCCAACGTGCCACCCTTCCTGAACAAACTTTACAAGTGAGTGTGGTCTCGATTGTCTTCGTACCTGGCCTAATTCAATAATACTTGCCACACGTAGTATGGTTTGCGATCCAACCACAGACGATCTCATTTACTGGTCTGACGATGGCATGGCATTTGTTGTCGACAATCATGTAGAGTTCGCCAACGCAGTCCTCCCGCGTTTCTTCAAACACTGCAACTTTGCGTCTTTTGTGCGACAGTTAAACATGTATGGCTTCCATAAAGTTCCGCAGCTCGACTCAAACTCGGCTTCACTTGCCGCCCAAGGTAACCAGGAGCGCCTCACTTTTTCCAACCCGCACTTTCAACGAGGCCACCCTGAGTTTTTGACCCGTGTCAGCCGAAAAAAAGGCCGCGAGGATCCTTCCAAATCATTTCCGGCCACTTCTACTGCTTCGAAAAAGTCAAACGTCGATCTGCACCAGATCCTGGAAGAAATTTCGGCCATCAAACGGCACCAGTCGAGCGTCAGTTCTGAGCTGAAGCGTATTCAACTCGACAACCAGCTTCTTTGGCAGGAAACGCTTGCTGCACGTGAGCGCCATCAACAGCAGCAAGATACGATTGATAAGATTCTTCAGTTCCTCGCCTCTGTCTTCTCCATCGAATCAAAGAGACATCACGCCGTCGGACCTACACCCAATGCAACTGTCGCATCCACTTCCTCCTCTTCACCGTCTTTCCCAGCTGGGTCACCCAAGTCCAGGCCTTCTACTGCTGCTACTACTACCAAATCTACCACTAATACTGCCACAAGTAAGAAACGCCCATTTCTTCTGGAAGATGTCGACGCTACTTTATCACCTTCGGATTTCATCGTATCGCCTGCTAAGCTGACACGCATTGGCAATGAAGCCGTGCCGAGTCCTCTAAACGAGAAAGGTATGTGTCTAGGATTGACTGATTGGATTTGGAAAGCCAAAGTCTCATTGGACTCTCCAGAGCTGTCCACTTTGCTTAGCGGCTACACCTCCTCGTCTTCGGATGTACCTTCTTTCGCACCCTTATCTGAGCAGCAGTCTTCCATCGACTCAGCCAGCAAGGCTGCAAATGCCATCAATCAAAATATTGACCAATTGGGGAACGATATCGAAGCACTCGCTCTGGAGCTCGGATTTGATCCGTCTGTTACCGGTGCAGACGTATACCCGGATCTAGGCGCGTTCTTACAAACATACAACGAACCACAACTGTGAAGAATTACTGAAAAAGAAATATCGAGCATAATAAATAGGTCCAATTTGCATATGACAACCCGACCACCTTGTATTGTTTGGAACTGGAACCTGCTTGACCACGGAAGAGGCAAAAGAATTGTTTCAAGTGTGTATGTAAGTATGCTTAGAAAGTCATATATCAAACGGTGGGATAACTGTAGAAAACAGAAAAGCTTGGAGTCTGTCTATATCTTGCTTCTTCACTTCAAGGTAACAATTGATCGGTGGTGCTGGTCTAGTCTAAAAACATGTAAAGTAAAGCGGGACGCTCTAGCTGTATCCATTAGAAGTAGAACATGACATAGCACATTGTGCATGATAATTCTAAGATGAACAAAGAGGTACTTGCATGAATGTATTGAGGCTATTGAGGCCAGTCTTCCCTCCAAAAGATACTGAGTGTGCAGCTGAGTATCAGTAACAGAGACACAGCATGTGAAATTTCGGGTTTCTTCGTTGTCAAAAAACGCAGCTGAATTTATCATAAAACACAACTTTGGTTCCTGTCAACCAGAGTCACCCATTCCTCACATCCATCATGCTACGAGCACACAGAATAGCAACAAGACCTCATTCCCCGTGCACGGCGTGGAAATCCCTTCAAATGCCTACAGACAGACGGAGGTCTTTTGCTTGTACAGCACGTGCCTTGACTGACAAGAAGCAAAAACCGATCTTGACCGAGTATGTATACGGTCGCACTCGGATCTACACAAGTCTATCGAGTATGGCCAAGGGCAAACCTGCAACGAGTGGAAAGACACGCGTGGGCTCGTCGATCACTTCTTCGCCTTCGTTGTCCTGGCAATGGCTCATGCCTCACGATAAAAGAGCCCATGCCAACGCTGCAGCAGCTGCCCATTCTATTGACTACTCGGACGATCGCACCGCTCCTCGCTTCAATATCATCAGCTCCTTACGCCAGAACCTCACAGAAATGTTCTTGCCAGTTGGGTATGTTTTGATGTTTCCTTTGCGCATGGTATTCTGATTGAACCGCCTTCAGTTATCCTGAATCTGTGCATGGATGCTATAAACCATTCCACAAGTGGCTAGCCATCGAAACTTACGTCGGCTCGGCTGTGAGCTATTTTTCTTTTTTGTCCGTGCTTTTTCGCTTATCCTGCTATAGATCGGCGTCCTGTGTTCTCAAGCTATGTTGGCCTCGTTAGGCCTCGGTACAGCTGAAGCAACAGGTGGTGCCGTCGCCATCCAATGGTATACTTTCTCACTGCTCCATGTTCTTCATAGAGTATTTACCCATGGTATAGGGTCCTGAAAGATGGTATTGGTGAACTCGGAAAACTTTTCTTCATCAAGCGGTTTGCTAGCTCTTTTGACTCTCATCCAAAGACCTGGAAGATCGTGAGTCCCTTACGGCTATGGCTGGTGCTCTTGCTGATATAACCCTATGAAACATAGGTCTGCGAGGTATTTTCTGCTGTGGGTTGCTTCTTACAGCTCTGTACCGCCGTCGTATCGACCAAATTTTTCTTGCCACTGGCATCAGGTACGACACAAACATGTGCGGCGTTGCGTTCACTAACCTCGTGAAAAATGACAGTTGGCAATATGTTCAATTTGGTCCACGAGAGTATCTGGGTGGCAAGCCATATGACATTTACCAAGCATTTCGCGGTAGGTCTTATCAAACTTTGGTTTGTGAGAAACTCATCATGCTCTCTAGCTTTCTGGTAATATCGGTGATATTGTCGCCAAGGACGACGCGCAAATGTCTACAGCACACTTGCTGGGCATGCTTTCCGGAGTCGGTCTCATTTCCATTTCACATGAACCTCTTTTCCTCTTTGCCGCGTTTGGCGTACTTGTCCCGTTCAACTTTTGGTCCACGGTCAAGATGCTCCATGCCGCTGAGTTTGAGATCTTAAACCAAGCCAAGCTGACCCTGCTGAGCCGGACCTTCATTGACAAGGGCAAGGTTGAAGGCTATGGTGAGCTCAAGGACCGTGAAGTTGGTTTTGGCGAATGGATCAAGCCGTATGGCCCGAAGGGTGGAGTTAAGATGAGACTCAAGCTGGGTGCAAGTGCGGAACAGTCCTTCAAATCCGCGGCAGATATTCAAGGAGCAGTCGATATTATGAAGGTAAATTACGGTACAGACTCTGGATTCCAGTTTGCTAAATTGTATGTTGAAAAAGGACGAGAACTACCTCTTGAGTTATGAAAATGATATCATGCACATCTTGTTGCATGAAGATGCGGCTTCACCCGATGTGGTGCGGTCAGTGTTACATGCTCTCAAATTCCATGATACCCTTTCCAACCAGGCCATCACGAAGAAGACAGACTGGACTGGTTATACGAAGGCTTTAGAAGAAAGCCGGATATGGACTGAGGCAAAGTTTCCTTCTTTCATGGGCGAGTTGGAGATGAAAGGATGGAAAAGCGACTCTGTCTACTGGAATGACGGGTAAGCTTTACAATTTCTCACTCGAACATTAGTGCTTACGAAAATACATAGTGGAGTCCGCATAAGCTGGGAAGAACACCGGTTACAAGACGCAACAGAAAACATAGACTCATAATTTAATATCTGTAAATCACATCTGCATATAAACACATCTCCATCGCTCTGAATCAAATTGGAAAACACTTTTAGTATTGGCATGATATATATAGGGTAATTGTGTACGGATTGCCCTCCCTCGAGCGCCGCAGAAGATTCGAAAATCTTGGGCAACACTGTTCATGTTTCAGGTTATGTATGCTGTGATGTGGTAAATGCGCATATAGAGACAGATAGGCTTTACAATACAATCAACAAAGATCGATTAGTCCGTCCACACTTGGTGTTTTGAGTCTCCATGACCGACGTTATCGTGTTCCCACACAATTAAATTAGTATGATGTGCTTAACGTGCTTTTTGAGACGAGAAACCGTCTCTTAGAGTGATTATTGAGAAGAACAATTATGTAACTTCTACTCATCATAGTTTGAGCTATCGAACCAGATACAGTATACTCCATGTAGGTTAAATGTAACTTGGGTTTGTTCATATGCTGGTCATCGAATGACTTGTTGTGAGGAGGTGTCGCTCTGACAGTTCGCATGGGGAGGAATTTGTTTATACGCGTAGCACCCAACATTTTCACAGGACTGACTGCTACCATTGCTTGCAAGTCTTGGGAGTAACTTTTCGCTTGACGACCATTACTGCGGGTGGGCCTCTTCTTGACATGACAATATCATATTGCTGATAGCCTTCGTCCTCTCGTCGCGCCAGAAGGGCTATGAGCGCGCACGCGATGCATATGACCAAAAATTGAAGCAAAATAACTTGCTTGACACGGCTCATGGACGGCGCTGCTGATAGATAAGGCGCGAGAAAAGGCATGACAGTTTCAGGATCAAATAAAATAAAATGTAGTTTTGATGTAAAAGAAGGAAGAAGAGTTACGTGAAAAAAGTGATGGGAAGCATAATTGCACATTGGCCAAATCTTTCCCGCGGGCGTTGTTGCGTCACACGTATTAGAGCAATTTGAATCAAAAGTACTTGTCAGGAAGGCGTAACGGTGACAGTGACACAGATGTTTGTGGCAACGATTTCCGTGTTTGAAATGGGAATGCCTTCTAAAAATTAAATCTTTCACACAAACTAGTCGAGTCTGCGGACAAATGTTCGCTTTTCCGGCACCAACGACGGCGCCGTGTAACTAGCCGTAATGGTCGCATGCTATCTTCTGGGTCTGAAGAGAAGTGATTCCAGTTATCATCAGCGTATATCCACCCGTCTTTTCCAGGCCGCACTGCCATCTGTGTTTAGAAGATAACAACGAGGTAAGAAGCTGATACGCAGCAGCACATTAATATTGTGCTTTACCTCTACATGCATAAAGTAACACGGATTGTTTGGTAAATAAGGTATGAAAAGGCTAGCAATCTTGCACATACCTATACCAAGATACTCGTCTACCCATGGTCCTTTTTCATCTACCTTCCATCTACTGTTATCCTGCCATTTAAAGTTTTGCGGTGGCTTCTTTTGTTGGGCAGGCTCAGCCAAGGGTATGGTCCCTGATAGATTTGACCATGGAGACCGTGTGTCTTTTGCAAGCATCTAGAAGCACACAAAGCTGTTAATAGCATAGTTACATCAGCGAAACACCAAGTTACCTCATGCGTGAACCCTCTACCGTCATACCAGCGTTGATTTTCGTAAACAGACACAGAACAGGTATAGTGGTCTGAATCCATGGATGCGCTCTTAGCTGTGTATTGCAGACATCGTTTCCTCATCTCGGTAAGTATTTGTGTTGGCCACTCATTTGAATACGCAATCAGTAGTAGTGACTTGGCGAACCGGGTGTTCAGAAAGAAGATGAACAGGCCGGAAAGCAGAGTGATTTGCTTCAGCGGTATTATGTAAATGAAGGCGACCGTGAGGAGACCTGAGATAATGACGAGTTGGAGCGCGAGAGACGTGCAAGTTTCGCAAGTCCAGCTGGTATAGTGTGCATAGGAAGCACAGTAATCGTATAGGTCACTAAAGTCTCCCATCATGTTTTGAATATTCTGCAGGTTGCGACGATACTCAGGCGAGTCTTCGGACACGGCAAACAAGTAGGAAGCGACGTTCCAAGGCGTTGACATAGTTGGGTTATCTGCTTGACCTGATGGTACCTGCCTACTTGAATGGTGCGATGCTGATTTACTGTGCTTGGAGTGGGAGCCTGATTTGTTATGTCTACGATCGTTCCTTCTTGCGTAATTATGGGTAATGATGTATATCATGAAAGCTTGAGGTGTTAGGAGCAGCCAAACAGGGTGCAGACCTGGCCTTCCGGTTAAGTCTTGCTGAGGCAAGCCTAAAGAGGGACTTACATAGATAGCAGTAAGACAAAAGGGCAAGCCATGTATGCACAGGATTGTCCCAAGAAAGTAAAAGGACGAGAGAGTCGCGCAGCTCAAAGACAAAACCGCAGCGTGCAATAAAGCGGGTAAAGTTTCTTGCGGTTGTCTGTGCGTTTAATGCCGGGGGATTTAAAACGTACTCGCTTACAGGTCTGTTGTCTGACTCAAGCGCAGCTTCGAGGACGAGGTCCTCGATGAACCTGACTGCAGCGTGTTTTGTACTTGGGACGGGCAAGTGTGGATGGGGTTGCGGCTGTGGGTCTGAGTTGGGTTGATCTTCATGCTGCTTCTCACCGCTCGTGTAACGCTGATCGTCGTCTCTCTTCTGTAGCTTCTTCAAAGCCTGCTCCGCCGGTGTCTTGCCTAATTCTTCCTTGCGTTCGCATACCAATGCTGGGTCAGCTCCACAAGCCAAATGACACACGAAACCGCATACTGCAGCAATAATTATTTGTATGAACATCAAGTGAGATGATAAACTTGCCAGAGCATGACAGCCCTTGGTTTCGAAGACCCCAAATGAAACGCCGGCAGCGATCGCAGTATGTGAAATGAGTAAAAGTGGTGGGTTGGAAATCGTGATGCTTCATGGAGTGCAAGAAGTGGAATGGCGGGGGTTCAGGATTTGAGGAGCAATAAAAACGGCGGCAAGTGTTGTCATTGACGCGTTCACAAATAATTTCATTATGCTGAATGCACATAAAAAACCCCTTTAACGAGAGTTCCACCTGATCCCTCTAAGCTCAGGTTGACAGCTGTCTCTTGCTCTTTTAAGGCTCGTTGTGCGACATTGAGGCAACTCAAATTTCAGGTTACATTTTTTCAGTTGATTCTTTTCTTTTTTACTTGCTTTTTCGCTGAAGACGGTAGCTTTTGTTCGTAAGGCATGGCTACCAAAGCAGCACCCACCTCGAGCAAGCGACGGTCTACCCTCGCCGAACTCGGTATAAAGCCCGGTACCGAAGCTGCGAGCGGCGCTACACCACCAAAGACACCCACCACAGCCACCACAGCGGCGGCCGCTCGTCGTGCCTCGGTGGTTCGCCCTTCCAAGACACCTGCCACAACCACGCGCACCAGGCCCCAGTCTATGGTGGTGACAACGACAGCCGCAGGTGCTACTTCGTCCACACGTGCATCGAAAACGCCGGGTGTGCAACGATCGGCAAGCATGTCCCGGTCCGGTACGCAACCGAGTCCTGCTGCCCGCAAAGCAGCACCTGCCGCAATCAACACCGCTCGTAAGCCTCTCTCATCATCTGGTAATGTCAATGTCGCATCGCCCACCACCCCGACTCCTGCTGCCGCCAAACGACGCTCTATGAATGCCTCGGCTGCTGCTGTGGCCGGCACCGCTACACCGCCTTCGTCGCCTTTAGTGACTCGTCGAGGTTCAAAGGTCCAGCGCACGCCTAGTTCTGGCAACTCCTCCTCTTCGACTTCCTCCTCTACTGCTACCACCTCTGCCCTTGAAGAACAGGTCAAATCACTCAAGGACCAGGTACGTATACTACTTTTTTTTTCTGTTTTTTTTCGCAGTGTATGTAATAACCGTATCTTTAGCTTGCCCAGCAAAAGCAGTTGCTTGACGACAAGGATCTCATTGTTCAGGAACTGCAGACCAAGTTGACTCAGCTCGAAAAACGCCCCGAGACGCCTGTGCTATCTTCGTCTTCAATGCTGATTCCCTGCGACCTTTCCGTCGACTCTGCAACCGAGAAGCGAAAGGACGAGGATGGAGATAACTCTGAAAAGAGAAAGGAAGAAGAAGAGGTCCAAACAAAAAGCCGAAAAAATTGCGAGACTTTGCTGTTCTGACTGGGTGTCATTACAATAGGAAATTCGCCGTCAAGTAAAAGAGGAGCTCACCAAATCTCACCAAGAAGATATGGACCGCCTCTTACAGGAACAGGAGCGAAGGCTGCAATCCGAAATCCAGATACAGCAGAGCGAGCATGAAAAGAAATACGAGTCGCTTGTCCAGGAACACCACAAGCAGCGTGAGGCACTTGTGCAGGACTACGAGAAAAAGATCGCCGATCTGTTGCACGAGCATGAACAAGTAGAGTATACATAATCTTTCCTGCGTGACAGACTTTCTCACCTCAATTTAGACCGCCGTAGCTGCGGATCAAGTGAAACACGATCTCGAGCAAAAGATTGAGGAACTCGAAAAGACGCTTAACGACTCGCGCCAGGTCGCCCACCTGAGAAAGATTGAACAGCAACTGGCGGATAAGTCGGCTGCCTTTGAAGAATTCAAACAGCAAGCGCAGCAGGCCACTGATCAACTTGAGCGCCGTTTCCGAGGCGAGATGCAGCAGCTGCAGAGCGGCTCGGAGGACGGCGCCAAAGTGTGGCTAGACAAGCATCGCGCGGCCCAGCAGGAAATCGACAGATTGCACGGTCTGCTGCGTGAGCTGGAGAATAAGACGAGCCAGGAGAGACACGATTTGGAGCTGCTACACGAGCAACAGCTTGAAGAATGGAAAGAAAAGTGCGAGGCCCACGAGGTGGAACTGGATAGTCAGGCCCATCAGACCTCAGCCTTGCTGCAGCAAGTGGAAGATCTGCAAAACTCCCTCGAAGCCGCGACTGAACGTCTGGAGACCGCTCAAAAGGAGAGCAGCAGCTCAAAGACGAACACGCTACCGCCTTCTCCCGATCCTGCGGCCGTCGCGGCTGCGGCTGCAGCGGTGGTCGACCACAAGGCATGCGAACAAGCACTGGACGAGGTGCAGCGCCGTATGACAAGTTTGAAGGATGCCCACGAAACACAGCTCAACAGACTCGGTCATGAAAAGGCACGCGAGCTTCAAGCGCTGCGTGCGGAAATGCAGGAGCTCCAGTCCATTCTGCAGCAGACAAAGACTGTCATGGAGGTATGGGTTGAATCCACGTCTCTGCGTCTTGACTGACTCCTTTCGTTCACTTGAAGGAACGCATGCGAACCATGGCCGAGCAGCACTCCAAAGAGATTAAGTTGCTGCACCAACAATACCAAAAACAGGCTGATATGAAAGACAAAGATCTTGAACAATATGCTTATCGCGTCAAGGCTCTCACGACAGCCAAACAGAAAGAGATGGATATGCTGCGTAAAGAGACGATGGAGAAGATGGAGCACACCGTCGAAGGTTATGAGGTAAGCCTAAGCCCTTTGCTTGCATACTCTCTTTTGTTCGCCCAAGCTAGTTTCTTACCTTGGGCACCTATCTCGTTTTTGCTTGGTTTTGCAAGTATTACACCCTCATGATCTGATTTTTTACACTTTACATTTCTTTATTTTTCTTCCTTTGCCCCACTTGTACTTTTATATAGACTCGCATTCGCCAATTTGAAGAGCAACTCAAGGATTCCCAGAAGACGATCCACGCCCATCGGGATGAAAACGCGCAGCTTGAAAGGTCAGTCTATCCCGCGTTTGTTGCTCGTGGACCACGTCTCATTTGTAATGTCCCCTTTAGACTTATTCACCAACTTCAAGCCGAGATCCATCCTGGTGGCGTCTAAAGATGCTCGATGTTTTTCTGCTGTCCTTATCATACCACTGCGATATCGTCATGTCGCTTTATTTTATCCCAACCACTAAAATATATATGCCCCACATTACCTTGTTATACAAGATGGCAGCGTCCCCATCCAATTCCCGGGCAATCTCGGGAATAGTCACCTTCTCTTCCTTCGTCGACATGACAACCACTTAGCATCATCTATAACCTTGTTAGCAAGAAGCATGACTCGCCAACGGGTCAAGACTTAGTTTTCCCGTCCGGTATCGCCTGCGTAAACGTGTTGCCGAGATGGGCACTGTTTTGGGCTGCCGCATATGATTCCTCATGGAAAAGCGATCAGAGATTTGGGACCAAAACTGGGAAGGTAGGACAAACATCGCACCGTTCGATTATACTTGGCAGGTCTGAATAATATGCATGGGTAAAATCATATTGGTTGATCTGCTATTCTTTGTACACACGCTGTTGTATTACTCATTGAATTTTTGGGTCAATGCCACTTTCCCAAGATGTCTGACACTTTGTTTCTAACACGGCTAAACCGTTTAATGTCCCCCACATTCAATGTTTAACTCCACTTTGACCCCGCTTTTTAAAGAGAGAACATCATGGCCTTCTATATAGTGTCGGCTCTACGTTTTGGCAGGCCACGTAGAAAGTGGAGTCAGCTGCATACCGATTCAAGCAAATGTAGAAATCCCGCTCCTCAAGTTTTAGCCGATAGGTGATCTCCACATTTTCTAAATAACATATTAGTTCTCTTTTTTGTCTGAAGATACAAGAAGTAGATCATAAAAGGTCTCGGGTGCAACATCGCCTTCAAGAACAAAAGAGGACATATCATCGGGTACGAATGCACGCGGGTAATCCCTTTTGCATTGTCCCAAAAGATGAGTATGTCGCACAAGGCAGGTTGGATTCTGGCTTCTAAAGGGAATCTATCCGAATTATCATTATACTATGGCCCATGAACCGGGCCTGTTGTAGAATTTATCGAACTTGGACTAGCATAGGCGCACCATGCACATATGTCCTGAAACACAGCGGACTTCCCCACAGACAACCAAGAAAATGTGTTACTGCATTTCTTCGGAAAAAGCGGCTATTCATTTTGGCCAATACTGCCTTGCCCTTTTTTTACTCTCCGCAACATTTTCCACCCAAAATCTGCCAGCATGCGGTGGTCCAAGCGACTAGGCTGCGTAAACGCGCCTAGTTATTTTGCCCGCCCATTTCTGCGCTATGTAGTCCGCCTCCGATTTGGGGCAAAAAAAATCTAACACATATAAAAGAGCTCTACGAATGTGTCATGATCAATAACTTTTCCACATTCCCCTTTCTTTTTATTTATTCATATCGATATCATGGCTTCCGTCAGTGCTGCTTTGAAGTCGCGTGTGCGCCGTCCCCAACTGCTGAAGAAGGTCATGAAAGCCGAGGAGACCATCCCCTTCTTCAAGGATGGACAGTACGTATCCGTTATAGCAAGTCATCAACCGGTTTGTTGATTTGCCTCTGCGTCCTTTCGCTATATAGATACCTCGGCTGGTCTGGTTTTACCGGCGTCGGCTACCCCAAGATGATCCCTTCCGCGTTGGCTGATCACGTTGAGGCCAACGACCTCAAGGGCAAGATGCGTTTCAACCTGTTCGTGGGTGCTTCGACGGGTGCAGAGACCGAGGACCGTTGGGCCTGTCTGGATATGATCGACCGCCGCTATCCCCATCAAGTCGGAAAGAATATCAAAAAGGGTATCAATGCCGGTCGCATTCGGTTCGCCGACAAGCATCTTTCCATGTTCCCGCAGGATTTACTCTATGGTATGTGACACAAAAGAGAAACAGAATAGAAAAAAAAATCCCAAAAATTTTTGACGTGTATGTACTAAATATGTTTCTGTTCCATCAACAGGCTACTACACCAAGGACAAGGAAAACGACAAGCTTGATGTTGTGATTGTCGAGGCCACCGCCATTACCGAAGAAGGCTGGATCGTCCCTGGTGCCTCAGTGGGTGCCACACCTGAGCTGCTGCAGATGGCTGATAAGATCATTATCGAAGTGAACACCCGCATTCCTTCTTTTGAAGGCCTGCACGATATCACGCCGGGATCGATTCCACCCAATCGCAAGCCGTACCTGATCATGAATACCGAAGACCGAATTGGAACGGTAAGCGAGGAGCACCTTCCTTTTACAACATTTTGTTGGGCGCGTCGCATAGCGGAGATCACTCATCCTAATTTTTTTTTAGACGGCAATTCCGATTGACCAGGATAAGGTCATCGCAGTAGTCGAGAGCGATCGTCCTGATAACACGGGCCCTAACACGCCTGCTGACGATACTTCCAAGGCCATTGCCAGCCATCTCATCGAGTTCCTTAGCCATGAGGTCAAGATGGGTCGTCTTCCCGAGAACCTTCTCCCTCTCCAGTCTGGTATTGGTAACATTGCCAACGCCGTCATTGGTGGCCTTGCCAACTCGCCCTTCAAGGATGTTACTGTGTAAGTTATTTGGATATGCACATGTCGAGAGAGAAACTAACTAGAATCTGATTAGATTCACTGAAGTTCTGCAAGACACATTTTTGGAATTCTTCGATTCGGACAAGCTTAAGTTTGCTAGTGCAACCTCTATTCGCTTCTCGCCTGAGGGCTTCGAGCGTTTCTACGCGAACTGGGAGAAGTACAAGGACCGCCTCTTGCTGCGCTCCCAGCAGGTCTCCAACTCTCCCGAGATCATCCGTCGTCTTGGCAGTATCGCGATGAACACGCCTGTCGAGGTTGACATTTACGCCCACGCCAACTCGACCATGGTCTGCGGTTCTGGTATGCTTAACGGTCTCGGTGGTTCGGCCGACTTCTTGCGCAATGCCAAGCTGTCCATTATGCACACTCCTTCGGCTCGCCCGAGCAAGATTGACCCCACTGGTATCTCATGCGTCGTGCCCTTCGTCACGCACGTTGACCAGACCGAGCACGATCTGGATGTGATCGTGACCGAACAGGGCTTGGCCGATCTGCGCGGTCTCTGCCCTCGTGACCGCGCACAGGTCGTGATCGACAAGTGTGCCCACCCTGACTACAAGCCCATGTTGCAGGACTACTTTGACTTTGCCACTAAGAAGTGCCTTGCAGCTGGCCGTGGCCATGAGCCCCACATGCTCGACAAGGCCTTCAAGATGCACTGCAACCTTATGGAGAAGGGCACCATGAAGATCGACTCGTGGTAAACTCGCTCCACTATTATCCACATACTATTTCTCCCGCCTTAATATCACACTCTCTGTACATATTCAACATTATAGACTTTGCTCCAATAAAATCATCACAAAGTAAAAATTAAAATCTAATAAGTGTAAGTTTGATGACTAAAGTGCATATTAAAGGATGAGCGATAGTTGATGGTCAAGATGACACTAATGGCGACGAGGCTGAGTAACGTGCTAAAAGAGTACCACAACGTGCAACTTTGTCGGATTCCTGATTATCAGTCTGAAGCACGTTGTTATCAAGCAATTATGATACGCGTGTCATTTCACTTCGCTCTGTTCGTATGCAGCGTTGAAAATGCCTCGGCGGGGTAGCATGAATCCACTTGCAGGGATATTTAACCTTCCATCTACGTGTCAAACTCAATCTTGATTGTACCACCCACCTGCTTCATCAGACATGCGTGGCTTCTATGAACTGTCACAAGTCCATCAGAACTGCAAAGCCAGCGCCAGCAAAGGTAAAACACGTGTCATGCTGGTTTCTGCCGCCTCTGAAGGACGACGGGAACTTCACTAAAGATTTCGGTTGGCCAGCAAAGCTCTTGGCTGACCAACCCAATGTTTGGATAGTCAAAACACAGTTTTTATCATCCAAAATTACAGATTCCCAAAATCATGCGATCCAGGAAACCTCGTTTACAATCCAAGTTTTGGTCAGTTGAAATGCAGTTTTCATAATTTAAGGATACAGTCTCCAAATGACGCGGCCCAGGATCGAGAACTCACCTGCAAAGATATAGTATTGAATGGGAAAAGGGGTCCAGGGATGTATAGAATAACCCGCATAGCGCTGTTTGCGTATTTTGGTAAGAAATGTTTGGCCTGATGCCTGTCTTCTATGAGTACTCCTTTGATTTTTAATTCGAACCTGCAAACGACATTTTTTTTAGTAAGAACCTTCCGGCGATTACTTCCGCGATGGGCCCGACAGCGACTCCGAGGGGGTCTACGGTTAAGAATTTGCTTCAGTTGCAGCACCTGTCTAACGATTCCATGTCGGACGAGGAGGAAACTGAAGCCCCTGAGATTCCTGAGATCTCTGTGGAGGAACGTGACCTGGGCTTGGTGCCTCAGCCAGGACTCGTCTGACCTCGGACAAAGTACAAGCCCAGGCAAGTAGCTCAGATCATTGTCTTGCTCCTGGCCGAAGAGAAAAAAAATTGCTCGCGCTGCCGCCAAGGTTCTACCAGCTCATCCGCATCTTATGAGCTACATAAGCCGTGCTTAAAATAATGGAGGGTCCTGCCCGGCTAAGTCCCTGCCTCCGAGGTCCGCCATAAAGGCAATAACCGCATGCTTACCGAGCAGCACTCTCAGTTCCTTGGGAGCTACGTTGAGCAACATCCTACTTGCTGTATAAAGGATGTTACAGCTGAGCTCTGCAAGGTATTCGAGGGCTTCTCAATCAGTGGTTCGTCGGTTCACCGTCACTTCACCGAGAAGCTATGATGTTGTGTCCAGACCACACGGGACGGCCGAAAGCTCATTACTGGTACTCGATCATTCACAGCTCTTGTTACCTCAAGCATGCGGCTGCATTTCAAGACAAGTCCTGACGTCGGTCCATCATCTTTTTCCTTTGCTGTATCACCACTAACAACGGCAATTTACACCGACAAGGAGAGCTGGATGAAGGCACAAAAGCTCGCAATTGATGAAGATCCGCGATCTACCGAGCCATACCACTTGATTGGACAAGTACGACAACTTCGATCGCACTTTCATCAAGTGTCAACATACTATCTCTGCCGATCATCAAGCTTTCTCGCTTCCGATCACCCATTTCAGCCATGCACGGTACTCACCTATTGTTATTTTGAAAGTGGTAGGAAAACAACTGACGTGGATAACTCCAGCATGGCTGCCTCGCAAACTTTTCAAGTCATTGGCTACGCAGTGATAAAGTATCCTGAAACAGCATCTCTGTCAAGGCAGCTCATCAATTCTATCATGTTATGCCCAAGCGTAGCGCTGGATTCATTTATTACACGAGAGTCTGCTGCGTTTATTAGCCCGCCCGCCCTCCGACACATCTATAGTTCGCTCTCTGTCAAAGTTAGTTACATAGATTTAGACCTGTCAATTTTTTTTTATTGTTCGCAATTAAAACGGAGAACTAGAAAAAGCAATGTAGTGCATGGGCTCAGGACCACTATTTTCATCAATAACATTTCCGTGTCCTCTTCATATTTAAATCTAGTACTCATCTTGGATTGTAAGGCATTGAAAAGAAAAAAATATGACATTAATTTTGGTTGACCAATGCCATTGTTCTTAATTGACCAGTGACATTGTTTGATTGGCTGTGACAATACCTATTGGAAGCAGTGTACGTACTGTCAAACAGAATCGTCATCTGGAACACGGAAAATTTAATTGTAAATAAACAGGCATGCAGTGTCAGTTTTTGACTTTATCCTCCTTCCATCGATCATTATGGAGCATAGCGAAGGTAACAAATCCTATATGTTTGTTACCAAAAGCTAATGGAAATGAATGAAGAGCCACAGATGGCATCACAAGACCAAGGGCATCCTGAACCGGACCAGGGATCAGATAACACCCAGACTGCTGAAAAGCTGACAAAGCGACCCACATGGCGTGGCAGGAAGTGGATATGGCCCACCATTGCTGCGGTCATTATCGGTATCGTTTGCGCCATCGTGATTCCTACTGTAATCTACGTGCGACATGACAAGCAAGGAGATCAATCAGTACCCGACGAACAAACAGCCGCTTCGAGTAGTGCCACGGCATCCGCTACTCAATATCATCAACCTGACTTTCCACCGCCTTTACCAGATCCCTTCAACAACTCGGCACATGCAGACCAGTCTCCACCGCTGACCACCACTTTTGAATACACAAAGGAACCGATTCGGGGTATCAACCTGGGTGGTTGGCTCGTCATTGAACCCTTTATAACGCCGAGTCTATTTGACCAGTTCGATAAAAAGGACAACATTGTTGACGAATACGGCTTGTGCAAAAAGCTCGGCCCAGAAGAAGCTCGGCGCCAACTCCAAAGTCACTATGAAACGTTCATTCAAGAAGAGGACTTCAAGAAGCTCGCCGAGATGGGATTCAACCACGTACGCATCCCTACCGGTCACTGGGCGATTGACATTGACAAGGACGAGCCGTATGTACCCTATCTATCTTGGCAGTACCTGCTTCGTGGTATCCAGTGGGCGCGTAAGTATGGTCTGCGTGTCATGGTCGAGCTACACACTGCGCCTGGCTCGCAGAATGGTTGGAACCACTCGGGTAAGTATGGCCCAGTGGGTTGGCTGAATGGTACGCATGGCGAGGCAAATGCAGAGCGGACTCTCAGAATTGTTGATACCATGATCAGCTTCTTCAACAAAACCGAATGGGACCATGTCGTGCCTATGTTTGGTGTCATTAACGAACCTGCTATTTTCCGTATTGAAACCAAGCGCGCTCATGACTGGTACCGCAAGAGCTACGAGGCCATCCGTGAGCGAAACAAAGACATCTGGCTTACCTACCATGATGGTTTTATCGGTTTGGAGTCTTGGAACGGCTTCTTTGCGGACTTCAACCATACTGTGTTGGAGACACACATGTACATGATCTTTGACGACGGACTGGTGCAGATGCCGCATGACAAGCAAGCTGCTTTTCCCTGTCATGATTGGCGTAACACGCTCGATCGGTCCCACAGTGGCGCATCTACTATGGTGGGTGAATTCTCTTTGGCGACCAATGACTGTGGCAAATATCTGAACGGTGTTGGTCTCGGCACACGTTACGAAGGCACGTTCGATGGATCATCGCCCGTCTGTGATACTTGCAACTGTAGCTCCGTGGTCGACTGGCGACACTGGTCCGATGACTACAAAAGCTTCCTCAAATCCTTTGTTGAACATCAGATGGACGCTTTTGAGCAAAGCAGCATTGGATGGTTCTTCTGGACGTACAAGACAGAGGACCATGTGAACCCGCACTGGGATTATCAGCTTGGGTGGGAGGAAGGATGGCTACCGAAAAAGGTGTACGACAGGCAGCATTCTTGCAGCGACTGATACGTTCAAACAGAAATTTGTATATATATGATGTATTTATAACTAAAGACCGTAACACTTTGACTACCATGGAAGCGTCGTGCTCCTGATCGCCCAAAGGCAGTTCATATTATGTGTGTAACATTGAGCTGTCATTTCGGCTTTTTGACAGACCGCGTCATTGGGAAGGGGTTCTCCGTCAGTCATGGCGTGGCCTACGCCGGCGTTCTCTGATAGGAGACAAAATGCTCGCAGGGATCCTTTGTACGTTTCCGGCCAAGAGTTGCCCTGACCTGGATCGCCAGCGGTGATAGCACGGATGTATCCAAGCAGATCATCTACATGCAAGTATGATCACGACACCGTCTCTTTTTGCCTTAAAAACGCGAAATTTCGGGGGAATCGGTGTGCAAGTGGTACCGTGTGTCGCTCAACTCAGTCAGAAATTCCACTAGGAGATCACGCATGAATGATTTTCGTGTGTGATCAACGACAGAAATAGCGATGCCAATGTGATGGAACTGGACCCATTATATCTCAGAGAACACACCAGAAAAAGAAAGGAATGACACAAGATCACGCGAAAATCTTCTCCATCATGTTTTGCATGGCAACAGTACCTCCCTTACCATTGGTAGCAAGGGTATTCGCTCGACATGGTGTAAAGAAAGTGAGCTACTGCACGCCGAACTGTTTATTGAAGGTGTGAGTGGTGTCATACAAATGTACGAGAAGGAGAGGATGCAGAAGATAAAAACAAAAAAGAGATAGGTTACACAAAGGGAACAAGGCGCACTTTGTCTTGGGTGTGAGCAAAAAGCGTGGTGACGTACTGAGTAAAGATGACAAGTGATAGAATGTTTCAAGGGACACGTCAAGGCATTTGTCGCTCCATTTCCAAGGGAGAGGATTGGACAGTGTCTTATGTGAAGAGTCCCCTTTTTCTTAGCTGCTTCCCTTTTCTGGACATGTCAGCTGCATCCTTTGCTCTCGAAATGGGGGTAAGAAACAGAGAGAGGAGAAATTAGATGTGAGAGTGGGTGGGGGTTGACCATACAAAATGGAAAAAAATAAGAGGAGCGGGCCCATTCATTTCAAATAGCGAAGTCGGATTCTCCAGCTGGGGTTACTTACACAACTTCCCTTTCTCACTACTCTCTCCCAAAGCTCATTACCACGAAACAATGTCGACTGTAAGTCTCTTGTCCTTGTGCCCCTCCCCCGTCTTGTATGCTCTATGACTCTATACACCTTCTGTTTCTATGGTGCCCTCGCTTGGATGTGTTGCCATGAGAACGGTGTCTGTCATCTGGGTTTCAGCACAGGATGGAGGCCACATCTCGACCGGAAAACTGACTTGACTTTGTTATAGGAACGTGAAGATATCGTCTATATGGCCAAGCTCGCAGAGCAGGCCGAGCGCTACGACGGTAAGCCCGGATGTGTGGATTTTTAGTCACAATTCACTAACACCACATTCCATTTTCGCGTCGTCCCGAATTCCAGAGATGGTGCAGTTCACAAAGGAGATTGCCAGGGTAATAGAAGCTAAACTTTTGATATACATCCACTCATAGTTATATCATAAATGAAATAGCTGAACGTCGAACTGAGCGTGGAAGAGCGCAACCTGCTGTCGGTCGCCTACAAGAACGTGATTGGCGCCCGCCGTGCGTCGTGGCGCATTGTTTCCTCCATTGAGCAGAAGGAGGAGAGCCGAGGCAACGCTGCCCAGGTCGAGAAGGTCAAGGGTTACCGTCAGAAGATCGAGACTGAGCTCAAGGATGTCTGCTCCGATGTCCTCGACATCCTCGACCAGCACCTGATTCCCTCTGCTCAGGGTGGTGAATCTAAGGTCTTCTACTACAAGATGTATGTTTATCTTCGAAGTTTGACTCGGCAGCGCTGATCACAAGACTGAACTTTTTCTCTTACCTTTTGCAGGAAGGGTGATTACCACCGTTACCTCGCCGAGTTCTTGTCTGGCGATGGTCGCAAGGAGTCTGCTACTCAGGCCCACGATGCTTACAAGGCCGCCACCGATGTTGCCCAGACTGACCTCGCACCCACTCACCCAATCCGCCTTGGCCTTGCTCTTAACTTCTCCGTCTTCTACTATGAAATCGTGAACTCACATGATCGCGCCTGCCACCTGGCCAAGCAAGCTTTTGACGATGCTATTGCTGAGTTGGATACGCTCTCTGAGGAATCCTACAAGGACTCTACCTTGATCATGCAGCTCTTACGGGACAACCTGACTCTCTGGACCTCGGACCTGCAGGATGGTAATTCATTGTTTGCGAGTTCTCATTATTTATCACATAACCTCACACTTTACGTTTCGTAGAATCTGACAAGGCTGGTGAAAACGCTGATAAGCCGGCGGAGGGCGAGGAAACAAAGTAAATCAATCCAAGTAATAAAAAAGGAAAGGTGTTATGATACAGGACAATATACAACGTCTTTATTCGACCATCTCCCTTTTCTTCATCTTTTTGAACTATCATCCGTGCTGTGTTCGCTCGTCCGCGCTTTCTGCGGCTTAAATTCAAAGAAAAACTTCTTGGCGCGAAAGTAAACAAAAAAAAAATATTTTGTTGTGCCACCTTTACATTTACACTTACAAAGTGACACGTCGCGTAGCGTCGTCATCCACGGGAAATATATACGTTTCCTTCATTGTATGTCCTGCTACTATGCAGCGACAGTGTATCTCATTTATGGGGTGACATGTATGCATAAAATCTATAAGAGCAGTACATACAGCGCGTCCAACAAGCGACCTTGCTGGTCAATCAAAACTCTAGCCAATCAAACTCAACTTTACATATTCAGGAAAATGGATCATGGTATGTTAGTTGATCAGAATGAGTTCGTTGCCTCCCACACTGATTACTAGAAAAGTACAGCTTTAGAAAACCTTCGACTTGCCCAGTAGCCAAAATATGAAGTCATTCACATGAACGACGCAAACATAAAGCAACATTTACAATATAAAAGGTACTCTATTCGCATTCTTATAAATGCTGAGATAGAGCCGACTACGAACCCATATAAGACTACTGACCAGTTTATCAAAAATAGCAATGCAGTGATAAGGGAAAGGGGAAGCAAGCAGGTCAGTGAAACATGTATTTTCTCTCTCTTTCGTGTCACTTCCTCTTTTTCTCTTTCTCACTATCTCACTGCTGGCCTTCTTCTCGCGTACTCCTTTCGCACGCAGACAACCTTTCACCCTTTTACCATGATTATACCAGACCTTTTTCTTTTCTTTTGCAATTTAAGCTGACTGGTCAGCCAATAGACTGTAGACACAACTGCGGCGGCGTTTCTTGATATCCCAGCGAGTACTTAAAACAGCACAAGTACCTGCTTTCCCAATGGCACAGAATGCGACGCCTATGTCCCACATTCGGCCGAGCTCTGCTATCTGCTTCCCTTGATAATGGAGTATAGCATACAGTTCAGCGAAGACTTCATGATCGATACAATTCAGTATTGCTTATTTAAATGTTTATCGAGATATCACATTGATTCAATCCTTGCAATTTATCAGCTGATATTATATCACCGTATGTCCTTCTGTCCCCGAGCTACTTGCACTCATTGGGCAAGAATTGCTTCTTACTATCTATGATTCAATCGATCCATTTGTTACTGAAGCTACGCAGGCCTCGAATCCCCAACCACTTGTTACTACCTTTTTCATCGCGCTTCTGTCTGGGAGGTGCAGTCTGCGCAGTTTACAGCTTGTGTAAGTTTACAGCGTAGTGATAGCAGCACATAACTGATCCCGCACGTGGGATCTGACTCTTGATAAGGATTGGACCATCCAGTAATCATGCTATTGAAGAGAAAAGATAATGTATTCCTTTTTCTGTTGTTCTGGTATATATATTTTACATTCAGTGTACTGTATAAAGAACTTCCTTGATGCCATTGTGCAGATACTAGTAGCAATCTAGCTGCCGCGCTTACTACCGGGATGGTGTAGAAACTGCACAGACTATAATATATAAGCAAATTGATCGCGTGTCATTCCATTTCGAATGTTTGTAAATCTATGAAATGGCACGTGGCTTGGTGACGCATCATCATTTGATGCTCATAGGAGGAAAATACTAGTAAGATATATATATATATATATATGCCAACGAATGTCAGTTTGACATGCGCGATATCAACTTGCAGCGGATCTCACAAGAAGTCATTGGGTGGTATTGATTTGTATGTGGATATGATAAGTATCACTCTGATGGAGATATACAGTTTGCAGCCTCGCTTTGCTTGAGCCTGCGGACATATCATGGAATAAGAATACACGTATTCCTGTAGAAGCCTTGTTAATCAATATAGTAAGTCTCATGCGAGCTTCCGTATGACAAGAATCAGGTAAAAATAAACTATATTTGACATAGCTTCTGACCTTAGTTTTCGAATCTAATATTAGAGTGTATGCTAGGGACCAGATGTTCTAAATGATGGCGTATGTTTGTTCTCAAGCTATCACGCAACCACGCCACTGACCACAGCACATGACATTGATACTTTTCCCAATATATTCCTCCATATATACAGCTCACTATACAAAATAAATCCTTGATGTGGTCAGTCCCTGGGAAGAAAGATTGTGACAGTACCGACATAACAGAGTGTACCCGACTGTACCAAAACAAATCAAGCAAATATTAAAGTTACACATAATAATAATATATTACGTCGATAGAGTAAATTGTCTTTGTCTACAAGAGGAGGAGAGTATAACGATATAATATATAACAAGGGTTGTTAGAGGGAGAAATGGATATGGATACAGTGGGTGTGAATGAGAGGGGTCTTGCGCTCATAACGCTGCATGCTAGTATTTTACAATAATGTATAATGCGTGCACTATAAATAAAGTATGAGTATACTCCTTCGTCTTTTCAAAATAGTAGTACTCACAAATGCCAGGAATATAACCAAGGCAAGTCAAGCAAATGTTGATCAGCAAATCGCAGTGGCAGCCACGCTCGAAGAATACACCCAACGGAGGCAGAATGATGGCTATTGAAATCAAAAATTAGATTAAAGAGCTTAGCCTGAAATACTAAACAGCGAACAGCGTACCGAAGAAGATTTTGCAGATATCAGAACAGGTCAATGCCATTGTTTAAGAAAGAGTAAGAAGATAAATGCGAGAAAAGTTGCGCGTTTCGATGCTGCTTTTATACGAAAATTTACACATGAAGTAAAGATCACCATGACATCATAAGTTCCCAAAAATAGAAAACAATGTAACGAACCGAACTACTCATATATATTTTAATGGGTAGTAGCTGCCAAGGTTTTCCATGAAGAATATCGCCAAGGTGCCGTCATGACAGCCCGCTGAGCATTACGTTTCGCTTGTTGTGTTTCCTTGGATTCGGATAAGATCAGGGCCTGTGCAGCCATTTCATAGGCTTCCGCCTTGGCATCCGCCGATGTTGACTTGGAACCCGTGGCCATGGTCAAGGCGGCAGACGTCATGGCTCTTACACTTGTACCACATGATTCCGTATTCTTGCCGTTTTGCAATGCATGCGAGGCAAGTCGGCTCCACAAGACTGCCATCCAGGGCTGGTTCTTGACGCTTTTTGCCAGTGACCGCATGGCAAGTTGAGGTTCGTCCTGACATCATGTCGTCAATGACTGAATAGGGTTTTCCCTTTTTCCTTCTTCCTCTTGTTCTACTTGTATCTCATACCTGAAGTTGGTGGTACCGCGAGAAAAGCCACGAGATCCAGTGATCTTTATCGGACGCCGCTGTTTGAAATATAAGTGGGTTCGTTAGGGCAGATGCAGACGATGTATCACATTCAGCTTACCTGCAACGTCCATAGGAATCTTTGCCAGCTCTTGCAGTGCTGCATCTGTAAGTGTTTCATCTCCTTGAAGCATACCCATCGCGCAGAGACAGAATATCGCGGGTAGGTACGTCGGATTATCGGCAATACTATCCAATTTAATTAGCCTATTTACCGCTTTTTTTTGCCTTTTTTGTCATACCTTGCAAAAAGTTGCTCTTTGGCAACTGCGCGCTGTTCATCACCGCCCAAGGCCCACAGCACCTTTCCGAGCAGAACCGTCACATCCAAGCGAAGCGAAGCGTCCTCTTGGGTGTCGTTTAATGCAGCTTCAAACATACCCAGAGAATCCTCCAACTGATCTTCGAAGTAGTAGGCAATACCGGCGCCCAGTTGACAGTACGTCCTGGAGGAACCCACTGCGTGCTCAAGCGCACTCAGATAACTGGAAAGCGCACCCTGATAATCCCCGCTAGCTGTCAATGTTCGACCGAGGTTTGCGTGCACCTTTGCAACTCGTTCTGTCATGGTCGCCTGGTCCAGACCTTGATCTGTCTGTGCCTCTAGAGCAAGAATAGATCCGGCGAATGCTTCTGAGGCACGTTCGTATTGACCTAGGCGCTCCAATAGGAGACCCATGAGGTTTAGGGCCAATGCGTGATGCAGCTTGCGCTCTGTTAATTTTTGAAGAGCAAAAGCGGGTGAAATGACGAGCGAGGTGTCCGTCGAAGGGAGTGTCGACAGCTGGTTAAACACCGATTCGGCGTAGCCGTAGCTTGCTTCCAGCTGTCAAGTATGTGAGCCTAGAGCAATCATGCTAAAATGAACTTACCGATGAGCCATAGCTGGATTCAAAGGCATGTTGGAAGATATCGCCCGCATCACTCTTCCAAAGCGATGCGACGTATGCCTGGCCGACCCACGCAGAAATCCATTCTGGATCCAACACATGAGCTGTCTCAAATGCTTGATTGGCGAGTTCATAATCATCCAAAGAAAGGCACAGGAAGCCATAGTTAGTCCAAGGTACCGCGCTCTATCGACAGGGTGAGCATTTGACTTGACAGATCAGCGTAAAAACCAATTACTCTGTTGTTAAATTCCATGGCTTTCACAAATGCATACTGGCTGATACGAGCTGAGCTGCGAAGTGAAATCACGCCCAGGGTGTTCCAGTAAAGATATTGCGTTGGTTCCATCTTGAGTGCCATGCGCACGCATCGCATGGCCGTTTCAGAAAGTAAAGGATCGGGAGTTTGGTCAGACAGATTGTTCTCGGTTGCCCAATGGTACAGAAGAGCAATATCGTGCCAGAACGCGGGTGCCAATAAATGATGATTCTTACACAGGACGAGCGCCTGTTTGTAGGCAAAGCCAGCACAGGCAAGCACCACATCCAGAGCAGTCTTGGGAGGCAGATAGAACTCGTCGCTGGAGACATCAAGCTGGACAAACTCATCCACAAGACTGGCACACGGATCCTGTTCGACAAATAAATTGCCTAATTGGGTATGAGGATTGTGCTTCAGGGCGATCTGCATCACTTGCTGCAGCTCTGCGTAAGCGCATAGGTGGAGATAGGTAGGGATGATATGGAAGACCGCACAGGCATCACCAATAAGTTTCCAAAAGCCGAGGATATGTTCATCACGCTCAAGACCCCGTAGAGCCACCTGGATAACACGGCCGCAGCTGGACGCCGCGCGGGCAAAGAAACCTTGCTGGATCTCTTCCTTGACACGTTCGAGATACGTATCAGCCAGACCTTTGATGGCAGGCAGATAGTCAGTCTGGCCTTGTTTTTCCGCAAGCGTCAATGTTTCCTTGAAACCAAGGATGGCTTCATCCAGGAGTCCGACCTTCTGTTTGACGAGCGACTTTTGGTAGTTGGCATGCACGGAGGACGGGTCCAAATCGGTGGCGCGTCCGAATGCCTTGAGAGCGGCCACAAAGCGGCCCTCATGTGCGTAAGCCTCAGCCAGACCTTCCCAGCAACGAACATCTGACGTGTCATTCCGCAGTGATTTCTGGAAGCATGTGATCGCTTCTCCGTAGAGGTTGGCATTCTAAAATAGACCGTGAGTCATTGTTTGATTTTATAAGGTATAGGCTTACCATTTTAGCAAAACCAAGACGCCGCCACGCCCACGCGCATTTTGGACAGAGCTCTGTCACCTTTTCGAAGATGTCCTCGGCTTCGGTCGTTTCCCCATCCGCCACGTAATAATCGCTCAGGTGAAGCGCAGCATCGACGTCAGACGCTTCCAAAACGAATGCCTTTTGGTAGCACTTCTTGGCACGCATAGGATCATTTTTCACAGTGCGGTAGTAGTGACCCAAGTACGTGAATGCACTGCCAAAAAGGGGGTTTAGCTTGACAGCTTGCATGAAGCAAGTGAAGGCGTCTTGCTCCTTGCCACCTAAAAAGAGTAAGTACCGTGAATGCTTTTCCTCTACTGGCTTACCCATGGCCCAGTAAACACGGCCCAGGCGGTAGTGGTAGTCAGCAACAGGCTCCTCGGATAACTCGATCGCTTTTGTAATGTACTCGATCGCCTTTACATAATCTTTTTGCTCGCAGCGGATCCAGCCAATTTCTGCAAGCGCCGTGTACCTGGATGGTTCAAGTTCGTACACACGCTCAAAGTGGGATAATGCTTCCTCCAGATTGTTCTCTGAAAACAAAATGATGCCCGTACCCTACAGTAGAGGTGAGTATGTCTTTGGCTTCATTCTACGTTATTTGAAGCAAACCTCAAGCGCACTAATATCCTCTGGTTTGACAGCAAGGATCTTTCTGTACAGATCCAGGGCATCAGGGTAGTACTTAACGTCCAGGAAACGGTAGCAGTGAGCCATGCAGCGCTCCATAGAAAGCATAACACTACCGAACACGTGTTATCATGATTTGGTCTCGGTATCCTACACACTTACTTGTCAAAACTCTGACCAAGATTACGGGTCTTTTTTCGGACAAGATCGCGCCCCTTGGTAGCATATTCGAGACCCGTTTCATATTCTTTTGAATCATAATAGATCCAGCTTAGACATTGGTAGCCGAAAAGACTGCTTGGAGACAACTCAAGGCCTTCCTATAATGGCGAGTCAGCTACTTTTTCCATGCGAATGTGCAAATACTTGCCCCAAACATATCGAAAGCTTTATCGACTTCGCCATGCATATAGAGACCATATCCCATCATGAGCTTTCCCAAACCAGTATCGGTAAATTCAACCATGATGTCCATGAGCTGTTTGTCGTAGTGATCTACGATGTGTTCATGTCAGTCACCCAGCAATAAGATAAAGTGTAGAACGTACCCACGCCGTCCGCATCCGACAGCTCGATATAGATCTCGTAAGGGAGTGCATCATGAACTTTCTCCTGGACCAATTTCGTACACAGTCCAATCATCTTGTTGTATAGCTGCTCCTCTTTATGAGTCACCGTGTCCGCATTGTATTTTTCTTTGCTAACCTCTGTCTTGTTCTTTTCAGCTGGCAGACGCTTGTACAAAATCGCAAGCAATTTCAGTTCAATGGATCGGCGTTCCTCCTCGTCGCCTTCTTCCATCAGGTCCAGCATGTTCTCATACATGCTATCTAGGGTAGATTGGCTGTAAACTTCGGTTTCGACTTGCTCCTTGATTTGTCCAGGAGGGCCGGCGTTTACGCTAAAGCGCCGCGAGTTGATCCGGTTCTCGATCAGCTTTGCCTGCTCCTTTTCCGTGATTTCGACGAGTTCCTTCCAGATTCCCAAAGGCTTCCGCATCGTTTTGGCTGCCGATTTCTGCATCACATCGTAATATTTGCTACCTGGCAAGAAGAACTTGAGAGTCTCAATATACTAAGGCAAAATATAAGTTAGATCGAGAAACTTGGTTGTTCATCCTATTTGTACTTTGTCGTGATCGTCCTTGGCTTGGTAAATATCAATCAGCTTGTTCAGGTAGTCAGAGACACGGGCGCCATCGTCACTATTATCCGTTTAGGTTATGGATTAGAGAATTCTCGAGATATAAGTACCTTTGGACAGCTTTTGGCAACAAATCCTGCAAGACCGCAGCCAACTTGTCGTGTTTTCCGCGTTTCTCGTAGAAACTAATCAAGCCCTGCCAAGCGAGCATTGTCTCGCTGTTGATCTCGATAGCCCGCTGATAAGCTTCTTCTGCTTCTTCATCCTCTTCGAGATTTGTGTAGCCTACGCCCATAAAGACATAACTGACAGACGATACGCGCAATTGTTGTAAGTTGAATGGCATGGACAGGTTCGTTGCTTACGCATTGTAATTTGCAGAATCCCAAAGCAATACGCGTTTGCAAGCTTTCACAGCCTCGCTGTAATTCTTTGCCCCAATGGCTTCCCTGGCTGCCTTTAGATCTGCCTTTGTGTTCATGTAGTGTCGGTAGAATAAGGGAAGACAAGTGCGCTTGTTGAAAATCAATTTCTGTTCACCTCTTTTGATGCCTCGTTTTCCTATCAAACGTACAGAGTCGTCTTTTTCCGTTAACAAAAATGAAGCATGGAGTATTTGCATCCGACGTTCGCGTCAGGGTAAAGTACGCCGGTGACAGTCGTAGTCATGGTAGTAATGCAGTTACGAGAATTGATAGAAAGAGAGAGAGCCCCAATCTTGCATTGAATACAACAACAATAATACTACGACATAAAAGGTAACTAACTACGAAGTCTGTAAGATCCACGGCCGAAGCTGATGGGCACAATCATCCCCAGGTCAGCCTTGGCCAGTACTTCCATTGTGCTGGCGTCCAAGATAAGCAGGAACGACATGGCACGCGCCGAATCGAGCACAACGCTCACGAGAACACCATCATCTTCCTTGAGCTCAAGGTCTCCCTCGGCGGGTCGAGGAATAAACACAGCTTCACTCGGGTAGCAGTTTTCTTCATGCCACGAGGCGATGACCGACTTACGCTCCATGTCCTGAAAGGAGTAGAGTATCAATGGCCGTGTCTGCGTACAGCGTTCTATCTTACCGTCTTGACAATGCTATCCCAGATTTTGCCGTCCGCAATGGAGTTGGCGGCTGAGAAACCAAGGCCGTACATGTACTGGTATTTTTGCATTTTGTAAAGCGGGTTGACCTGTGGCAGCTCAAGCGACGGCTGCACAATCGCGCGATACGATGCAACAGGAAGCGAAGCGTACCATCCTGAGACTTGCGCGCTGTTTGCATCTGACCGTTCGACATCGTTGGAAGCATTGCTACCGCGGAGATAACTCCACATGGATGAGATGCGGGATGTCACGCCCGAAGTCGAGGGCATAAGGGTATTCTTGGTCAAGAAGCTGATTGCTTCCTCGTCAATGCAGGTAAGAACATAGCGCCTCACTTCAGAGGGGGCCAGGCGCGGGGGTTGCATGCTGGCAGGGTTGCGCAGATTCTCTGTCGTCAACTGGTTGGCAATGGTCTCGTCGCGGTAGGTAATGATATCAACATTGATACTGTCATTATCGTCCTCAAAGGCGTTCACGTGATGGAATCTACACATATAGCATGAGCGTACACATCACGATACAGGGGGAAAATCACGTACGCGAAGCAAGGGTCAGAACGATAGGTGACGATATGTTGACCCTTTTCACGCGAAATCACGTAGAACAGGGTGGGTTCCGAAGGATAGAAAGCGAACGAGTCCATGATGCTCTCATTCCAAGCAAACTTGACCGCTCCCGAGTTGGCCAACAAGGGGAAGATGACCTAGAGCCAATGATCAGTTCCACGTGCATATTCTTTGGCACTATTTGTGGGATAGCCTACCAGGACAATGTAGCGGGGAGTCAATGAGAAGCTGTGCACATAGCCGGTAGGAGCCGTAACAGAAGCGATCACGGTGCCCTTCGGATCACGATCACTGATAGAGAAGAAGTGATAGCGAGTTGACTGGTAACCAATTTCCATGGTGAAGTTGATGTATTCTCCCGTACGCGGGTCGAACTGTCCGTTCGGGCACGAGCTGTAACCGCGGAAGGCAGGGTTGACCTCGTCCCAGCAAAGGACGCGCGTGGGTTTCAAGTCAAAGGGGTCGAGCTCTTGAATCTGTAGAAAGGCCTGGTCAGATACTTCCTCTAATACGAGAGTGTGTGTGTGCCATTACATGGTTGGCGTAGTTTTGAGCAAAGAGACGGCCATCGATACCGGGAATTCCTGCCAGAATGCGAGCACCGCAAGGTTCACCATCAGCCTTGCTTGTCTTTGGTTGAGATTTGATGAATTTGACAAGCATGGTCTGGTTTGAGTCGGTCTTGAAGAGACCGGCGGGGTGGCGTGGAGCGTAGCCATGGTGATCTCGGACTTTCTCAATCAGGCGTCGGCAGGTCAACCGGTTGCGATAAGTAATCGTGTTGCGCTTGCCGTTGAGGTCGAAGCGGTTGGCGAGGGGTAGACTAACATAAAAGTATGCTATATGAGAACCCTAGATAAGCACACATATCATGTATTTACCCATCGAACCAATGGCCAAAGGAGAAGGTGCAAGTAGCACTTTGAAGGTGACCATCGATTTCGATTTTACGCATATAGCGGACGTCATATGTGCCTGGGCCGATAGTGTAATGCTCGCCAATGAGCCATTCTGGGAGCTGGCCAGACACTTCAAGATCCATGATTTCACTCGAGTCACCCGCATTGCGGAAACCCTGTAGCGTATTGTATTGAATAAAGGGGTGTGATTCTTTGTATACACGTATTTACCTTGACGTGGGAGGTATCCGAGTCGAGTTCAACCGTTCTCTCGTTGACGGGCGTGTTTGCGATAGAGGGACTAGCGCTTCCAGCGAGGTTAGGACGGCCCTCGTCGTCCAAGAGGGAGTTTTCCTGCTGCTGCTGGACCCAAGCGTCGTCGTTGATGTTGCTGTACGCAGAATTGTCGAGTCTAGAACTTTGGAGAGGATCGGCAGGCTTCGTATAGTCTTCTTCTTCCTTGTCCTCCTCCTTATTCTCACTGGTATCGTCCTTGTGTACTTGATCCTTCAGAGTAATGGGTTCCTTATGAGGTTCCGAAGGTTCGTCGTCTGCTTTTGTTGTCTGTTTGGTGTCAAACTCATCTTCCAGAGGGTTGCTAGTCGATTTGGCACCCTCGTGCTCCTCGTGATGAGGATTCAAAGGGTGCTCTTCTCCCACAAGAACTGCAGACTCGTCCAGCTTGTCGCTCATTGTTAAAAACCAACTGCCTTCCTCTTTTTTTTCTTTCTTTCTGAAGCGCTCTAGCCCTTTTTTTTTTAAGAGTTCTGGGCGTTTGTGTAACATGATTCAGTACCCGCCACACTTGCTGGCTCTTTTAATAGGTCAGTGAACCATGTCTTGCTATCATGAACAATCCATGGGTGATCTGGGGCTGTTCTGCTGAGATCTGTCTATATCACTCAGTGTGTAGTCCGAATACTGAGTATTATGGGATATCACGTCGCTGCGAGTGGTTGTACTTGTTAGTGAACCACGATTGAACGGGGACAACACCCAATGCAGGAAGCGGGCCACGGCGGGAGAACGATAGGGTACATAGACTTCGTCTGGGTAATCCGCAGAGACGAAGGTCGTATGGGATGCTCGCCTGCTCGGATTTGGGGAAGAGGCAGCCGTCGTGAAAGATGCTCTGCTCGCTCGGCGCTGTTCTTGATGCATCCGCTGATAAATCGATGCCGATATGCTAAGACGACGCATGGGGACAGGGCGAGACTTCCTTGGTGAGCTTCTAGCTCTGCTTATGATAGACGGAGAAGGTACACCCAGTCTCGAAAGGTTACCCTGCCTATCATTTTTCTCCCGATCGTCACCACTGAAGGAAGGAGTTGACGGCCAGCTGATATCGTTTGATTCACTGCTGTCGCTTGACACTAATGGTGGCCGAGCTTTCATCCTTTCCGGCGGTCGAATCGCGCCATTACTGATCGACTCTGGTATATTCGCTTTGGGGATATCCACCACAGACTCTTTGTCAACCAGTGCAAAGTCGTAAACATAGGCTTGCATAAGCCGGTGGACTTGCCGACTGGTAAAAGTAACCACAGTTGGCTCGCTGAAGAAGACGAGAGCAGTCAGGAATCCTGCCAAAGCACGAAAAAACAATCGGAAATGGTCAGTTAATTCGTTCGCGTCATCTATACGGGACACTCTTCCTACCTTCTATAGAGGAGAATATTCCGTACATCACAACTAGCCCAAGTGGAACCTGCTTATCAACAGTTACTATGATTTGTATCACAAAGCCCCAAATGTGGACGACCAAGGGTACTGGATTACACGGGAGAACCATGAGTGATGGTCGTTCATTCGTATCCCACAGCTTACCAAGAGGGTATAAAATGCAGCGCAAGACGACACGAGGCTGGTTTATAGCACTAGAGCGTCGAAAGGCACTTGAAATACTGGGATGAGATGACCGCCGAGCGGTTTCCATGTCGTTCCGGACGGCTCGTTCAGCTCTCGCAAGGTATGCGATAGCAACCAATACTGAAAGCAGCCCAACCAGGGCGGCAAAAAATATGAACACATAGAACCACATCTACATAACATCGTGTTATATATATTGCGATTCTCTGTTCTTCAGTGTCCCTGGTCGTTCCATCTTACCCATGATAATTTGCTGAGACCTCTTTCAGCAACGTTATCGTAGTACCTTAACAATTTAAGATTGTCAACTTACAATTTCTCGAGTCCAAATTCCTGCATCTTACCAGCAGTCAATTGTGTCAGAAACGACTACAGGATGTACTATTTCTTCGTAGAGAGGTACAACGATAACAACGGCACTGTAGACGAGGATACAGGGATAATAGAATCGCTCGAGCGTATCCCGTTTTCTCACACTGAGTACGACCACAAGCACAAGGTTGATGCCAACGACTGCCAAAAGGGCGACGTTGACGACGTCCAGAAAATCCACCGTAAGCGATAATCCTCGGCAGGTGGTCTCACTCGCGTCGATACTCCACATGATGATGTCAAATATGCCGTCGATAAGGTTGACAGCACTGGCAATAGCGACGCACCGTAATGATACGCGGTTCAGCTGCGGTCGTTCAATGAACCACATAATCAACCAGAGCAGGAGCACAAGACTAGAAGCGAAAAAGGATAACGCAACAAAACTAATGGTGATCTTGGCTACAATCACAATCTGGTCTGTCGTGTACGGAAACGAGTTCTCGCTGGGAGGGATCTCATCATACCAGCTCATCACATGAGTGTAAAAGGGTACAAGAGAGATAAGAACAATACAGTGTAATTCTGAGAAAGCGGCAGAGTTTGTGTACGAAACAAGTCTTTGATGACAAGGGTCTGCTGTTTCAGAGTCAGGATGGGGAAAGCAAAGCTACACACGTGGTGTCTACAAGATCTACGCGGTCTACAAGGCCAGCAGTAGATCTAAAGCTTGGCCTTGGGAGGAGAAAGTTTGTAATGGTGAAAGAGCATGTTCACCATGGTATCAATGCGATCGAGGTCCTGCCTGGTCGCGCCTTGGTGCAGCGCGCCATAAGCATGACCTCGTAGCTGGGCAGCCACATCCTGAGCCTTGAGACCGGTGACGAGGATCAGAGAGCTTTCTTTGCCAGAGAGGATGCTTGTTTCAGATAGAACGGGGCCGTACAAGTGGTATAGAGCGGTCTGCTTCAGATCAGGGTAGTAGCGGTGCATCTGATCCAACACGCGCTGTGTATGGCGCTCATAGATCTTACCGAATAAGACGCTGCCCCGCTTGCGATGGTCGACAATCTCTTGCCATGACTCCTCATGTCTATTATATTATGATTTGTGTCAGCACCTTCTTCAGGTTATATGATATATGTATACCGAATGGGTGTGGTGGGTAACTTGGCTTTGATGGAGTCAGGCGTGGCCGACTCGAGGTGCTGGAGCGCATTAATGACCTGAGACAACCAACAAATCATCCATTAACAATCATCGGATAGTGTCTGTGTGCGTTGCCTTACTTTGGGGAAGCCCGAAGCAATGAAGCTTTTCAAAATGCCATCGCGTAAGCGTAAGACGGCTTGCACTTTCTGTTCGTCCTTGTCAGCTTGCTGCACCGTTTGCGCGTCGATGGACTGCTCGACCACGGTGTACAGGTGAGGAATATCCTCCGGGTGATTCAGCGAGGCCATGACTGTGGCCTACCCGCTTGCAGTGAGTCCTTTGTCCTTACTGTGGAGAGAAAAGGGTAGCGGCGACATTACCGTCAGAATGTACCAGAGATTATCCCTCGCCCCGTCTTGCTCAAAGAGGCCTCGAATGGCAGACAAAGTTCTTGTCAGTGACATGCCGAAAAGCCTGGACGCGTCCATTTTCCCACCTTGTCAGCTTTTTCTTTTTGCCAACACCGCTCGCTTTCACGCATGTGCTTCGCTATTTATGAATTCTCTCTATTGTCTCGAACCATTCCAATGCTTTGATACATCCATTGAATATATGTACTGTAGCACTCCTTATACTATTGCTGACAGAAACAGCGTACATGACGACTAGAAAGCTGCCACTGCATTGCTATGCAAACCCGAGGACAATACGTCCACCTATTTAATATCACATGCAAATTTTGAGGTCTCTGTCCTCCGCAGTAATATACCATTGCGGTTTAGCGACTGGTTATAGAAGCTGTCTTTGCTCTGCATGATTTTTTTTTTTTGGAAAAATATAATACAGTGTTCCAATGATCATTTGGGAGAGAGCAATGTCTTACAGATGCTAGTAACTTATCATACAGGAGGTGGTTAGAGCGTCAGTTTGACACAGAGGTCGCTAGGAACATGAAATGATAGATGCCCGTCAATAATGCCTTTCATTACCATGTATATTTTGTTGTTATAACGTCGGTTCTTCGTATGACGGAGATGGTAAATGGTGGGAGTGCAGTGTAAGACTTGCATCAATTTTTTGACTTTTTGCTTTTACTTTACATCTATGAACACGACCTCAAATCCGTCATCAACGCGCGCGTCACCCACTCTTCAGGACCCAGCTGCAGAGAAGGATGGTCCCATCTTTCAGAAAGACGATTTCTTGTTTTTACGCGACGTGTATCGGATAGTCGATCTCATCCAATCGGGAAGGGAGCAAGAAGAAATCGGGAAAGCCGTTGCCCAGCTCGATGAACGATTCGACCAGGCACGTCACATTCTTCAAGAACTTCCGGGATTACAGTACAATAAGGAGGAGCAAGAAACTATCCTGGAGCGCGAAATGGCCTTACTCGACAACAAAAAGCAGCAGCTCAAGTCGTACATGGCACTGCCGCCCTTCTCGGATACCCCTGCCATGGACACAGCTATGGACACCCAGGAAGACAACAACATGGGCCAAGTCAAGGTCGAGGATGAGCATGTACAGCTTTAATGATTGCCTAATCCTATCCCTGTATATTTCCTCTTTCTGCTTTATGATTGATCATGTCCTTTTGCTTTTTATTCTCTGTAAATATCCATCACTAAAATCTCATTTTATTCTATACTTGACGGGCACAGCCGCCGCCGCCGCAGCAGCAGCAGCAAAATCGTCGTCTTCATCCTCGGTATCGTCGCTGTCATCATTTACACTGTTTTCACCTTGCTGATGTCGGTTCCTGGACACGGCAGCGTATTTGGCACGTATCCATTGCTTGAGACCCAGCCGCTCATCGACTTCGCCCGTGCCTTGCTCTAAAGATGCTCTGAAATCCACAGCTTGCCAATTGCGCTCCAAGCCGGGCGTAAGGCGCTTCAGCGAGCGGTCCCAGGTCACGTCGCGCTCTATCATGTATGCCAGGGCGTCGATGCGCTCGGAAAGGATCTCTGGCTTGGCGAGGCGTTCCACCAGGGTATTGAGCGTGCTCTCATACAGCTTCGACAGAGACGGCGTCGCCTTGATCTTCTCCCACAGATATGAGTGGATCTTGCGATCCTTCGTAAAGTCGAGCCACGAGCCCGTCAAAAGTGACACTTGATCTTCTTCCAAGCCGTTGCCGAACGTGTAGTCAAAGTCCATCGGTATCATGATATACTGTTTGGAATCGGGGTGCTGGTAGATTACAAAGTTGTTGCCAGCTACAGTAAAATGAGAATGAGTGTCTGCTTATGCTACCCTTTCCTTTCTGCTCTCTGCCGACTTACCATACTGTACACCATCCCAGTTGCCTGTAATAAACTCCAGGGCGAGCTGACGGAGGTAGTGGACCATGTCGAAGTGGGGCGTCCACATGTCCAGTGCGGCAGGTCCGTTCGGGGCAGTGGATGGATCGTAGTCTTGGATATATTTCATGAAGCGAATGAGCGACTTCATTGCGCTGTCAGGTCCATCGCCCTCTATCTTGACCTCATAGGTACGCTTGTCATAGAGTGCTACATCATCGCCACGATAGCCAAAATTGGCAGCATATGCACCCTTGCCAGCATCCCCCTTAATGAGAGGACCCAGCGTGGCACGTTGGTCACCGTTGTGGATCGTCTCGCGTATATAGCTTGAAAGGACCAAGAGCATAGGTCGTGAGCAAAACATGAGGTAGCTTTACTGAACTAATGCCTTACCTGTCTGCTGCAGGATCGTCCACCAAGAGAAACAGGCCGACAGGGGCATCATTGATGTAGAGTCGGACATAGGCACCCCGTGCAGCAAGGATACCTGATGCTTGGAGCATGTCGTTGTATAGCTTTTCGCGGATCATGGTCGGGTCCGTTGCCTCGGGTCGCAGCTTGAGCTCCCAGCGGCGGTACAGTCCATTGGGTGCGCTGGACTCTGGTATCGTGATCTTGTATGGCACCTTGGCCCATTCGCGACTCGAATGCCCACCAACCTTGATCTGCACGTCGTCAAAGTGTTTGATCGAGTCATAGCTGAGAATGAATGAGATAGCTTTCTAACTCGCATAGACATAGCATACCCAATGTAAGTCATGCTGGCGTGCACCTTTTCGCCCTTCTGTTCGCCTTTCTGCAACTTGTTTGCGTGCATCCCTTGGATTTCATCTTCATCAGCACGGATATGCAAAGTCGCAATCTGTCCGTCCTCGAACAGCTTGGAGTCGGCAGGATCACGCTCGTCGTTTTTATTGAAGAACGGATAGATCTGGGGCAATTCGGGTAGGTTCAGCCTATTCCATGAGCGGCCATACACTTCGTTGAAGGTCTCATCGGATGACTTGATGCCCGCTCGTGTGAAGGGCTCAAAGTCAATGATGTTACGGCTACTGGCGTTATCGAGGATGACATATCGATATTCCCTCGCCCTCGGCCCTGTGCCGACGTACATCATGGGGACTTTTGGGTCGGCCTGCATTGGATATACAGCGTCACCAATAGCAATGCCTAAAATGTTGTTTTGGCTTGGGGGGCTACCCACCACCTTGTAGGTGATGTCTGCTGCTGCATGCAGTGCTACCGCTACAGATAAAGTTTAATATGATGTGAGCTCATACAAGCATGACAAGCATATATATGCGCTAGTAATACCAAGCAGCCCGAAAATGACAGAGAGAAACGAGACACCATACAGCATGTTCTGCAGGAGACATAATTGGAAAGCACAAGGACACGTATATATAAAGCATTTTTACACGGTCTAGAAACAAATTCCGTATTGGTCTCTTTTAGAAGACTGCCAAAATTGTTTGGTCTCTTTCAACTTTCAGGAAATGGAATATACAAACTAGAATTATGAACAAAACGATGGCAAGTGGCGTTGAAATACAGGGACATTAAATATTGCGCGCGTATGTTTGTGCGTGTGTGCGTGTGTATGTGTCTGTGACATGGCGACACAAAGTGGCGTAATGTGGTGCGTGCGATGTATCGATAATTTAATCATCACACTATCAACCGTACTTGGGACAGCTCACTTGAGTGAGCTGGTGCGATCGCATCTCGAGCGCGGTCAATTCCTTGCCGTATACGCAACCGCTGTCGGTACCAAACGTGTTTGTCTCCAGGTCGAGACCACGAGAAGCGTCGTGGCCGTAATACACGTTCATATTGGGACGGTTGGGTGTCCAGTCCTTTGTCCAGTGTGAGCCATCCTTATTGTCCGCAGTGGGAACCCCTTTATGGATATCACGCATTGTCAAGATCGACAGGGGGTCGTTGTCGACCGGATTTTCGATCGTGCCGTCAAGCCCACCATGCACGACGACCGAGTTGTTCATGGAGGGTAGATCCAGAATCAAAGGGCAGCTCACAAGATAGTCATAGTCTTCCTGGGTCATATTCCTGTCATTCAACAGTGGCTGTCAGTGACATATACCATGAATCCTGGCTTATCTTACTTTGCGACATCAATGTGGTCGTCGCCAAATTTGAGAGGATCTTTCACATCTCCCTCAGGCATGACTGCATCGGGAGGTTGCATGGCATCAATACCGTACTTGTTCATATATGTCTTGAGTCGAATCACGATATCATCGTGATTGCCACGGACGCACATGGCGCCCACTTGTTTCGCGTACCGCAGAACGCCGACATTATCAGGTCCACGGTACACAAGATCGCCGGCAAGAATGATCTGGTCTTCGTCCTGGTTGTAACCAATTTTCTGCACGAGCTGCTTAAGCTCGTCGGCACAGCCATGTACGTCGCCAATAATGAAAACACGCTTTTTCTGATCGATTCCGTCGGGTCGTATCATTTGGGTGATGTTGCCATAACGCGAGATGGCGTTTGCATAGCTCGGCTGACTTGAGGGTGTGTAGACCGTACCGTGGTTGGGAGTACTGCCGCTGCTGCCATTGGTCCCTGTATTGCCGGCTGACTCTTTCTGTTGTTGCTTTTGGCGAGTGACGACAACGGAAGGCACAACCACGACTACGACGACAATGGCAAAAGCGAGTAAACCAAGGCCGGTCCAAAGCCATTTTTTGCTAGGACGTTTAGCTGGTGCTGTTGCTGCTGCTGTCTCTGGGTCAGCCATGTGTGCGCAGTATGAATGGAAGAGAGAATGGTTGAGACGGAAGTTGAGTATCGTTTTATATGTCAAAACATCGCCACGGTTCCCGGCAGAATTTTATTATGCGCAATATGACTAAGCTTACGATATTCCCTTTCCGAGGGATATATTGATGCATATAATCTCAATCGCTTGCAGATTACAAGTACATTGTTTTACGCAGATCTCTCTCTTTTTTTTTTTCCTGTGTTTCACCAGGGCTCAGCATCACGCCGCAAAGGTGTCATACCCCATTGCGTGTATTACAAACAATGTATGCATTAAGATCCATCATTGTGGACAAAGCCTCCAAAGCCCTTCGAAACCCTATGTAAAAGGGACATTTTTTTGCCATTATTAATCGCACTCCGTTTCAATTGATCTGACACCTCGGCATTTCCGGAGGACATGCCCGGGTGCCATTATGACTTCAATCATACCGGCTGAGGATGCGTAAAGAGGCCTTGTTTGTCAGCTATGATAAGCATGATCAGGTGAATGATCAAAAGAGACTAAAGAAAAAAGAGTTATCTTCCTTTCTTCCGCCACGTGGTGTCATTGTCTGCAACATCGATTGAAGAGATGTCGGTTTCAAAAAAAAAAAAAAGTCTCGGATGAACATTGGCAGCGCTTGCCCGCTCTGAAACTAGGCTGGTCTTGCGCACCAGCCATACGAAAACGCAATGTGATACGCACAGCCATACACGCGCGCGCTCAAAAGGTAGACAAGAAGTAGAGAAGTCACCAAAAATCCCTGCAGGTTTGTTTTTTATTACATTTCTTCTGGCGGTATACATGATGTTTAGTAGGAACTGATTTGTTTGTTTGCTTTGATACTCTCCGGCATTCGCATTTGATAGTCTTGGGAAGGCGGCGTGAGTCCACATGGGGTCGTATCACTTTTTTTTTTTTCTTTTTAAAGACTTACCTCCATTCTGGGTAATGTATCGCACCCATGGCAACGCCTGGTATCCACTCTTTTCGACGATCTTGAGGTACCGCACCTGAATACCGGATACGGTAAAGTAAGGAATCTCGAACTTGATATTGATCGGTGGTCGCTTTTCGGTTTCTTCGGCTACACATACAGATAGAAATGAGGCATAAATAGAGATGTTGGGCGGTTGTATGTTGACGGGCCGCATTTTACCTGCTTGCACCGAGGGCAGACCAAAGTGTGCCCGCATGATAAATTCTTTGCCACCTTGGAATTGCTTGATTTTCCAGACGAGGCAGGATCGCTCAGGCTTGTACGAGACAGAGCCGCTACTACTCTGCATCGATCGTCAGCGGACATGTTTGTTTGAGGACTCGAAAGTTACCTTAAATTTGGGCGTGTCGGCGTCATCGGGCACAGGGACCTCGATTTCTACATTGTTTGCCGTGCTCTTGCGTTTGAATTGGGCCCGTGCCTTGACAAGATACTCGACACGAGAGCCAGAGTAAGTTTCGACAACCGCCTCAACCCAAATCAGCGGCTTAACGCTCGTCTGCAGGCGGTAACTCATCAATTCAAAGTCGCCATCGGGCGGGATAAAGCTGATTGTTCGGTCGTTCTCAAAGCGCGACAAACGCACGCACTGATGGAATTTAACGTCTTCCATTTCAATCGCCTTGGCCGAGTTGTTTGCTGCATGATGCATACGCGTCAGTCATCGCTTTTCTTTTTCCTTTTACAGATATTTTTGGCCTGTCCGTCGTTCTTACCTCGACCAGTGGCTTCAAACATGACCTTATCGTTCAGGCCCAACCGTAATTCGGGCATGCCGGAGAGGTAGCACCGCATCTTGACTGCACCCAGCACTTCGCTTCGCAGCACATTGCCATTCGCATTGACCTGTATTTCCCAGCGGAATCAAGAGAGAAAAAGTCAAAAAAGGTTAAACAAAGCATGAAACCTGTAGACCACGTTTTTACACGGCCACGTTTCAGTTGGACTTACCAACAAATTCACGCTTTCGATCACGTCCAGGAACACTTCATTCTTCTTATACTTGATCCCCTCTGAGCGCCACGAGACGGCATTGGTGACGGCCATCGGAGGACGGACCTGAACCTCGAGCTTGTATGCGTCCTGAGTAATATATCTAAGGGAAAAGGATAAGAAAGCGTGGTTTGGATGCCTGAGGTGTGTACTGACTCTTGCAGGATCTTCGTCTCGGTTGTCTGGGGGTAACCAAAATCCATCATTTCATCAAGAAGCTCATAGACAATGACAAAGTTGTCTCGGATAGACTCTTCTTCGAGTTCTTTGAAATACTCGGAGAAGACCTGGGTCAGCTTGTGTAGATAAAGCATGATGGATGCCGCATTTGTGTTCTTTCTCGTTATGGCCAGGACTATCCAGGAATCAGTATCATTGTGTCGTCGTTTCGGTTCATCCGCTTACGATAGAGGTTGCTATGCTTGAGATACAGATAGTTGATGCCCTCGTGGGTGAAGCAAGGCAGAGGGACCTGTTCATCCTCTGCTTCGGAAATCTATGAGTGAGTGTATGGGGAAGGATTGGCAGGTTAGAAGCAGGTGATGGGCGCATTCGGGCGAGGCATTACCAAGGGCATGAACTTCTCGACTGCACTCATGGGGATGTCGCCTCTATAGTTTCGGGAAATCAAGACTTTTCCCTTGAGGTCGAGAATGAAGACTATCGAGTAGTTCGAAGGATATGAGCAGACAGTCCATAGAGTTCTACCGAATAGAATCACCTGCAGAGGCCATGGTAACTGTCTGATGAGGAAGAGTAGAAGAGACTAGAGTGGAGTGCTGCAGAGAGACAGAAGAAGCACTTGAGATGTCACAGACAGAACGAGTCGATACGCGCTCTTCCACCAAAAAAGAACACCTTGCAGAAGAGGCAACGATCGCCCGCTACACGTCTAACTCAGTATCGGAGAGCCAAATTCGTTGCCATTGGCACACTTCACTCTCTTTCTGTTTAAACCTAAGATCATGTCACTCGTAGCCGATTACAGCGATTCAGACTCGGACCGTTCCGATAGCGAGACTCCACAGCCTCAGGTCAAAGCACCCTCACCCAGACCTGCTCCGAAAAGGACTGCCGGCGGTGGACTGAGTGCATTGCTTCCACCGCCTAAAAAGAAGCAAACAACCTCGAAACCAGTGTTTTATGTTGATCTGCCCTCGAAGACTTCAGACGACGAAGAGGACGACGACGAGGAGCTGCAGAGGAAGAAGCGTCTCAAGCGATCCACGTCGAGTGGACCTTCGTCAGATATTGCAGAGTTGCTGCCCGCTCCAAAACGGTCTCTCAATCCTTTTGCCAAACCCAAGAGCACTGAGGATAAACCCGCACCGACGGCGAGACGCCCGATCAAAGTCATGGCGGCCGCCGACGTACCAGACGATAATGCGGATGACATTGAAGGTAATCCTTTTCTCCTTATCTGAACTGTCCATCGCATGGCTTCCACGTGCGACACTCCTTTTTCCTAGTTTCCTTTCTTCTTTTCTTTGGCTCTAATCCCAAGCTATTAGATGCCGAACCTAATGCATCGATTACATCACATGACATACCCTCTACAACGACGGCGGCTGCTGCTCCCTCCTCTGCCTCTACATATGCCACCGCTGCTGATGCTTATGCGTATCATGACTATGATCCCAATGCCATGTACTCTGCTCACACCGACCCCACGGCGTATTACCAATACTGGCAGCAGCAACAGCAAGAAGAACAAAAGCAGCAGACAGCGGCCGACCAGGAGATTGACGAGGAAGTGGTATGATTGATTGGGAAGCTCGGTATTATACAAGGCATGATCTCACTATCGATGTGTCTGTGTGTATGCAGGTCGCCCAATTAGGCGGTCGAAGCCGTGCCAAAGGAGCAAACATCCAAATCAAATCGGTCAATCAGGCAGACATCTTGCCCACCGAGGAGTGGCGAGCGCATGCGAACTCCTTGGCGCCCCCACAGCTCGTGAATGCGCCAAACGTAAGCACCTTATTTGCTACCCCAGATCTTATCTCCACGTGGGATGCCACGTTTATGCCGCTTGACAGAAGCAAAATACTGATCTCGCACGTTCTTTTTTTTTTTTTTTCCAGCTTACGGCCAATAATCTTCAAAAGAAAAAGAACAACATCATGGCCCTGGCTGCACAGGCCCAGACTATGCAGGAACAGCTGGAGGATCAGTACGCCAATAGCCGGAGGGCACAACAAGAAAGCCGCAGAAAATATGGCAAGTTTTTCATGGCTCTTCACCGCATAACACATCACTCATCCTACCTTAGGCTTCTAGCCCGTTGTTTTTTGAATAATAAAAGGTGCGACTATAAAACGTTGGCGTGCAACCACATCCACCTTATTTCCTCGGTCGTTTTCTTTTTGTTTATTCTCTCTCTATCTCGTTCTTTTTCTTTTCTCTTCTTTCTTTTCTCTCTCTTCTTTCTTTTCTCTCTCTTCTTGCTCCTTTGCCCATCATGGCCTTCCTGAAGCGCCTGTCCTTGATTGCCGACTACACCATGCCGCCATCCCCTAGCAAGAAATTGTCCAAGGCACCCACCCCTGAGCTTGCTAACACAGCGGCACCCGCCTTTACCAACAGCACCAGCGAAAGTCAAAGTGGTACCCATATTCGGCTTGTACCTCATGTCGGCTATGGTGCCGCATGCTATGTCTTTGACGTGATCGATCGGGTACTTTATGAGAAACGAGTCCTTAAGCTGGGGCGCTACAACAACGTCCGTCATGCCCACCCGGAGCGCTTGTCCTTCAAGACCAAGGTCGTCAGTCGCTGTCATGCAGAGCTGTGGATTGATGAAGGCAAACTCTATATCCGCGATACAGGCTCCTCGAGCGGCACGTTTGTCAACCGTGTGCGGCTCTCTGTTTCAGGAGCGCGAAGCTCAGCGCCTTATGAAGTCAAGGACGGCGATCTTATTCAGCTTGGGGTAGATTATCAAGGTGGTGCTGAGCCACACTACCGCGCGGTGCGTATGCGCCTTGAAGTTGTCCAGGACATGGCGCCCAAAGAGCGTGCTACTGGCGCTTTTGAAAAATCGACTTTCCGTAACCTTCAGCAAATGGTCCACCAGGAAGACTCAGTCGCTGACGAATGCTGCATCTGTCTGAACGCGATGACCGCGTCACAGGCTCTTTTTCTCGCTCCTTGCTCTCACATGTATCATTTCAAATGCATGCGTCCTTTACTCGATAAGCATTTTCCCGCGTTCGCCTGTCCACTTTGCCGCGTCTACTCTAACCTCGACGCTTCAGTGGATGAGGACGTCAAGATTGAGACACTCGAAGAGGCAAGCATGACCTCGACTTCCTTCCCGGATCCCATGATGCCAGCCACGTATATCAAACTAAATATCGAGGCCTGAACCCCGGACCAAGTGCGCTAAAGCACTCCTGTGTTACTTCTGTAAATAAGCGCCAGCCATGTCATCCTTTTTGTACTACCTTTTTTAAGCATGTCACAACATTAGAGCATACCTATAGACGATCATCCCATTATAGAACAGCATAGATACATAGATATAGTACTGGAAAGATGAATTGGCATCAAACACTTCTTTGTATCCTTACATATATAGTATATCAGTGGAAGCTTGCTGAATATATCCTCTTTTTTTGTTTTGTTAGCAATATGACTTGGCTTACATGAACGTTCCGGAGGAATATTGAAGGAATATCTATGCACGTATCCACTAACTGAAATATTGACAGGTTTTCAGAGCACCAATTCACATACCATATAAAAATGTGGTGCCAAAAAAATAAGCCGCATATGTACTTGAGTAGCTTTTGCCGCTAGTAAAAGGTTCTACCACATATGTATAACATGATATATATGTTGTCACTGCTTTGTATGACAAACGAACAGCGTACGTACTCATGAGTTCGTGGCTGGTGATAAGGCAAATAAGCATTCCATCGAGCTGCTTTCGTACGCATGATAGCGAACGCGCAAAATAGGCTATTTGAGTAGTCCAAGACAAGTGAGACCATATTCTTTGATTTGGTTTTTGCCACGCATTCATGCTTTCAATTCTGTCCCGCACAACGACCCTGCCACGATGACATCCTGTTACCAGCACATGGAATCCCTTGCGCTCTGTGTTTAGTCTACTGTACGGAGCTTTATGGGATGATCTGTTTTTCACCAAATCAGTCGATATGTACCGGAGAACTACGAACTCCAAAGACCATCGGTTTGGGACCCAGCGCTATCCAAACTTATGGTGAGATTCAGGAGACAGTGCTCACAATTAATACTGTTCGAATTGCAGTCCAGATTCTCTTATTTGCTCATTTCTATCAAAAAGTGTGATTATAGAGCAAAAAGAGAAAAGGCTCGGGTGATACTGAAAAGGCTTCGGCAGACGGTCCAGACTACGAGCACACTTTTACCGAAGACCATACGTCTGAGAACAGCCCATAGGCTGCTTAGCTCTGCTAGTTTTCTCAGATACTCTATGTGTATATCATTGGTATCTCTATTAAGTTTCAACTCTTTTCGGAACAATGAGACACTGTATTTGTATTTGTATGCACTGAAAAGGACGCGGGGAAAAACAAGAGAAGCCATCAACTATCGGCGTGCATTGTTCTTTGAAAAGCCTAAATTGGTAAATGCAAAGCGGAGCATGAAAAAAGAGCACAAAAAAAAGTTGTGGCGGCGATAGTTGAATGAAAGCCGAGATCTCGTTGACAACCTTTCTCATCGATCGCGAGTGTGCATTGCGCGCAGACAGAAAGTTTACACGCCACATGTTCAATTTGCTCGTACCATGCCAGTCCAGTCAGCTGTTGCAGAGCAAACGGCTCATCCAACCTCTTCCTCTCCCTCTGAACCGAACCCTTCTTCCAACCTCATAACACCGAATGACCCTCCTCAGCCAGACGAGAATCCCTCTTCAGCCGCTCCTACTCCTGCTGCCGTCCCAAACACCACCACCACCACCACCACCAACAGCAACTCTCCCTCCTCCAAACCTTCCGTCGATAAAAATGAAGAGTATGTCTTTGTAGCTTTCGTCTCTAGTTTTCTGACCATGGTTTTCTTCACAGTTATCAACATGTGTCTAAAACGCTCACGGTGCTGCGACACCAGCTGAAGCAAGCCACGCAAGACATCGACACTCTCCACACCCTGAAGCGCAAAGCACTGGAAAACCCATATGATTTCTTGGAACAACTGAAAAGCAAAGTATGTCCGAAAATGTATCATCCAAAGGAATCATTCGCTGACAGGAGGATGCACCAGAAAACTCGTCGACAGGTGCCCCGACTCCAAAAAATTGTCAGCACACCCATTATTGATTGGTCGAAATACCGGTTGCTACCAGACGAGAAGGTCCAAGAGCAGTCAGGTAAATGAGTACCGCTTTTCGCACGGTCGATAGCTCACTCTCTCGTGCTAGCCGCTTTGGAAGCCTTGTCGCGTCGCTATGCAAATACAGCCAGAGGGCCCTTTCGCGTAAGTCATGCATAGATACCAGTATGAGTCGAAGGTTGACATGGGGACATGGTAGGGTATATTGGATACACGGAGCTCCTCCGACGTGGGTGGCCTGTCAGCCGTTGCCCGGGGCCTTCAGCGCGAATTATCAAGGACAGCGCAAACCGTGGGACAGATGCCTTCACGCGCTGGTTCCGTATCGGATGGATCCGACAGAGAGTCAGACGATGGGGATGCGAGCAGCCTACCCGGCACTGGGAAAGGCAAGCGGCGCACGTCGGTGGCGCAGACAGGTGCGGCAGACTCGCGGGCAACGAGTCCTGCTTTGCCCTCCCCCGCACCCGTACAGACCATGCTGCCCCCGCCGCCCAAGCCGCTCGGGCTGGTCGCGATCGACGAAAACGGTTATCAGTCCCTTCCCAATGCGAACGAAGAAGCAAGGCCAGCTACGTTCAATCAACCTTGGACGGACGAGGAACAGGTAAAGTACAGATGGAAGTGACTTGACTCTGTCAACGACTCACAACGTGCATTAGCGACGACTGGAAGAACTTCTCATTGAATTCCCAGACGAACCTGTCCAGGCCCAGCGGTTCAACAAGATTGCCAATGCGCTCGGTACTCGCTCCGCCAGACAGGTCGGCAGTCGTGTGCAAAAGTATTTCATCAAGCTTGCCAAGATGGGTCTCCCTGTCCCGGGCAAATTAAGCAGCCGTCCGCCCTCCACCAACAAAGGAAGCAGTCGTGGTGGTAGCACTGCCAATCGAGCCAAGGTAAAACGAGGTGGTAGCACGCCGCGTCCAACCGCCCGACCCCCCATGCAGCGCACGTCCGGTGTCGGCTACAACGCCATCGTATCGGGTGGTATCACTACTTCGAGGTATGCACTGCACATTCACTGGTGTTTATACCCGCCCACTCATGTATTACCTAGAATCTCGGGTGCGCATTACCTGACTGCCCAGGCACCTCCCTCAGCGCTCATGTCGGACGACGAAGAGGGTGCTGACTTGAAGGAGGTCATGATCCAGGCTGCTCAACCGGGCGAACATTTTGAATCAGCAGAACAGGCATTCTTGCCTGACGCGTTCTCGGTAAGATAGTACACGACAAAAGGGTGAAAAGGGGGATCATACTGATGGAAGGGATAGTGCGATAATTGTGGTGTCGATCCGATCCGAGGCACACGCTACAAATGCCGCGTGTGTGAAGAGATCGACCTGTGCGAGGCGTGCTACAAACTTGGCACGTTTGCCAATGACAAGCATACCCCGGAGCATCCTTTTGAGGAGATCAAGCAAGTAGAACAATCGGCGCCGTCGTATGCCGACGACGACTATGTGACACCCAATTTGGGAGGCGAGTACAGCTATCTGGGCTTCTAAGTGCATTGTAAATAGACATATAGTATAGCGTAATCATGCAATAGAATGATGGTATACCAATTCATTGATCATTCTGGCAAAAATCAAACAACAAAACACGAACACCAGAAAATACACGAATTTGACAAACATAAAAACATGGAATGCTTTAACCGGGATGGAGTTTGTTTTATTTACGTACAAGCGAGCGAGTAAGTAGGTTTACTCCTGCTCAATGACGTTGCGCTCGGAAACGTAGATACCGTCCAAGAACTTACGGATATCCTTGTTCTTGACGCGGCACATCTGCTGAACATCGGCAGCGGACTGGGAGACGGCCTCGAGGTCGTTGCCGGTGATGATCAGCTCGTCCTTCTGGGCCTTGGAAGCCTCGCAGGTGACACCCTCGCGCATCTTGACGTGGAAGACGACCTTCTGGCCAAGGAAGTTGCGGATCTCCAGGGCGTTACCCTCACCGTTGATGATAACGTTGATGGGGAAATGGGCGTAGACGTAGCGCATCTTGTACTGGAAGCCCTTGGTCACACCAGTAACCATGTTGTTCACCAGCGAGCGGACAGTGCGGATAGCAGCGACGTGCTTGCGGACACCGTGGTACACGGTGAACTTGAGCTTGTTCTTGCCCTCGAACTTGATCTCGATGTTCAAGTGCTTAAGGTCCTTCTTAAGCTCACCGCGGGGGCCCTTGACGGTGACGAAGCGCGACTTGACGCTGACCTTGACGTTGTCGGGGATGATGAGCTCGTCGTCTTTGCAAATGTCCTTCATGGCGAGATTCCCTAATGTCAAAACCCCATTGTCAACCACTCCGTTCTTTTTCTGTTTCGCTGTAGATGCATGCATTCATTCATCCATCCATCCATCCATCTATAAACGAATGCATCCATCCTACTGCTGATATGATGAATGCATTCTCGATGGATGGATCGTCTGTATGTATGTAGCAGGTTGCCCAACTCACCAGGTGCTGGTTAAAAGAGGAAGATTTTTGGTTCACTGGCCCGCTTTCACTTCAAATGCGCTGAGCGGCCATCCATTCTTCGTCTACCTTATTGTTTTGAAACCCCGCCGAAAAGCGGGTGAAGGGTGCCTGTCTCTGCTTATGGCTCCTACCTATACCCACTCTTAAATGAGCATAGAAACAAAGAAAAAAAGAGAACAATACTTTTCAGAGCCTGTAGGGGAAGTGTTTGAGTATAGGCTTCAGTTTGCGTAAATATATGGCAGCAGTTGCACAGCAGTGTATATCTGCCCACAAAGTACCTGCTTTAAAAGACAAAGCTAACTCCATAGAAACCAGCCACGATATAATACAGCATAAACCCATCACTAGGACTCTATCCTAGAATACATACATGACATCTACATTTGCAGCTTGCAGAACGGTTCACACAAAAGACATTTGCTTCTGAAATCATTATTTGTGTACAAAGGGATTCAAGAGGTTTATATTTTCAATATACATAAAAGTAATGTACATGGTTTTGAAGGGAAAAAGAAAAAAGGGAGCTTTTTTTTAACCGCGGGTGGTGGTCCACGCCTTGGGGTTAGTGCGGTTGCAGATAAGCTTGGCACGGTCAAAGGAGTTGCGGTTCTTGTTCGCAACGATCTGGAAGCAGGTTGCGCTGCCCTGGCGGGCCGAGATGGTCGACCAGGCAAGGAAGACCTCCCAAACACGGACCCTGTTGCATCAAATGCATACCCTTCTTTAGTGTTTTGCTTCTCTCAATCACGAATATCACTTACAGCTTGTCACCGTACTTGCCACGGAGGGACTCCTTGTTCTTCATCCAGTTCTCGTACCAGCGGTCCAGAGTAGCAGAGTAGTGCACACCGACGGTGTCGACGTTGTGGATCTCGAAACCGGCCATCTCAAGCTGGCGAAGGTACCAGTACAAGGGAGCTGATAGAAAGGCGTAAGCATACGTATCAAAAATGAGTCGAATGTTTTTAGTACTCACTGGAAGCATCGGCACCAGGGAAGATGTACTTGGCCATGAAAAGACCCCTATTACAAAGGAAGGGTACAATTAGCCAATGCAAAAGCAGAAATAAGTGGGGGTCTTACCAGATGAAGTCCTCGTATTGCCAGGTGGCTCTCAAGCCAGCGACTTGCATGTAGAAAAGACCATCATCATCCAGAAGTTCACGGACGTCGTGCAGGAAAGTTTGGAAACGGCGAATACCGACGTGCTCGGCCATCTCAACGCAGGTGATTTTGTCATACTTTGAATCAGCGGGGAAGTTGCGGAAGTCCATGCAGAGAAGTTTGGCCTTGTCCTTGACACCCCATTCCTCGAAACGCTTGTTACCGAATTCGACCTGGTTACGCGAAAGCGACACACCGGTCGAGTCGGAACCATAGTGCTTGGCAGCCCAGCCGGTGAGAGTACCCCAGCCACAGCCAATGTCGAGGTGCTTCTCGCCCTCCTTGAGGTGGACCTTTTCACAGATAAGACGCATCTTGTTTTCCTGGAGCTCCTCAAGGGTCTCGCGCTTGGTGGGGTCGGAGATGATACCGGAGGTGTAGACCATGAGCGGGCCGAGGAAACCCTCGTAGAAATCGTCACCGCGGTCGTAATGATCGCGAACCTGGTTTTCATCCTGCTCACGCGAGTGCCAGAAGGTCTCGGGCAGCCACTGGGTCAGGAAGAACTTGAACTGGCCGAGGGTGAACTGGAACGCAGCCCAGTCGTGGCGCATCTCGAGGACCTCGAGCGGGTCGCCGTTGAAGTCGATCTTGCCCTCAAAGTAGGCCTCAAAGAAGGTTTCCATGGGGATCTTGTTGCGGCCGTAGTACGACTGCTTGAGTTCAGGGTCGTGGATGGTGATGTACTCCTCGATGGGCTTGCCAGGGAGGGGCACGCTGTTGCGGTAACGCGCGGCATAGCGCGAGGTCAGGTACAAGGTGCAGGCCATGATGGGCAGGAAAAGAAGCACGGCCAGGACCAGGAAGGCCCAGAAGGGCAGGCCCAGGGTGTACTTGATGTAGAACGGCACGCCCAGCGCGATAGCCGCAAAGATGCGGTTGTCAAACGTCTGGTTACCCGCACCCTCGGCAGGGAGAGTTGCGTTGTGAATGGCGGGCCATTCAGTCGGCTTGAACGTCTTGGTGTCGCTGGCTCCCATCTGAAGAAGCAAACGCGTCAGAATCACACATACGACTTGTTCCCACTACTGCGCTCGCCATCTCGACGCGTCATTGCAGCGCACGAGTCAAGAAAGTACAGTATATAACCCTGATGACTTACCCTTTGAAGCGACAACAGCAAAGGAGTACAAAGAGAAAAAGAAGAGAGGGAGAACCACAGCGGAAAAAAAAAACTCAGAGGCAGTATATATTCTTCTTTTTGTCTGGGTGTGCGCGTCAGAGCCCTATTTTTTTTTTTTTTTTTTCCTTCTTCTTTGGCGTTGGTGTATGTGTCACAGTCAGAAAACAAGGTTCATATCCGCTGTACTCCTCTGTTTATCAAACCCTTCTTGCTGCTTTCCGTCTTTCTCGCTTGTACGCACACACAGACGCGCCTTTATTTTGCACCTTTCTACAGGATGCGTGCGGGTTGTTGTTCGATTTCCGCGTTTGCGAATCTATCTTGTAACCCTTCAGCAGGCCTGGAACCCAGGCAAAGGTACATCTAAAGCGCCGATCCAAATACAAATGCACTATCTATTTTCCACTGTCTCTCTATTTCCGTTCCTAGACCTCCACTTCCCGTCCCGCTCAGTCAAAGACGTTGATTGTCTATAATCCGGGTTCATGTACGAAGGGGGTGGGAAGATCTCTATCCGTCCAAAAGATGGAAAAAATGTAACCGTCTTATTAAGGTTGTGGCTTACCTTGTGCACCCTGGGCCCTTTCAAATTTTGTTTGACGGCACCTCAAAGGCCTGCATTCGGAGGCCGCGGGCATTATCTCGTTTCTCCTGTCATGCGATTGTAGATGTACTTTGCAGCACAGTAAACTCTACTTACTATGCTATTTAAAACGAACCAAGATCACTAGCTAACTACAGAGTGTCTATCAGGGTGCAGAAGTCAAAGCAATACCAGCAGCCGACTCGCGCCTAGCGAGACTCAATATGTGTACACAAGACATGTGTACTGATCAACGTACACGGCAAAAGATAACATTTTCCACCAGAGGCTAACTGCAGCCTATTCGGACATGACGGTATTCTGGATGAGGTATCCCGTTGATTATATGCATATATCTTATGCCAATCAGAAATGCTGAACACGATTCATTAATTTCTCGAGTATTTTTGGTCCAACGGCTTGTCATTGTGATCGGGCGCTAGCAGTTTTCTTGGTACGTATAGCGAAAGCGTTCATTGACAAATTACAAAAAAAGAGAGGCTTATAGCTTTTTCTTGGCAAAGGCTACACCTGTTACTGCGTATACAATTGCTGTGTGGTCCTGTCGTACAGAAAAATGCGCCCCTTTGCACAAAATGGACGACATGGATAGTTAACCTTATTCTTTGTGTTTCACAGTTTGATGTGTTCTTTGCATCATATACTATATGCTTTATTAGCAGCGTCCGATAAGACAAGTGACTAGTTTCAATTTGATGACCTATATTTGATCAGGGGAGTTGACCCAGAGGATGGGTAGTTTCTGGTGTTGTGGAGTGTCACCACTGGTTATTGCTACTTATTGCATAATTTGTACTTCTCGTATCGATGTGAGCGCTGCTAAAATACTTATGGAGTGAAATTACAAGCTCCTTATACACGAATTCATTACATTATATGGAGGCTTAATGTGAGACTGCTGTTGTTTTCTAATAATATGAAGATGCATAAGCAAGTCTGTAGCTCTATGTCTTCTCAGTGAAAGACTATCAACCTTATAAACTGGGTTGCTTGTGCTATTTCGAGCAGAGTGATGCTTGGTGATGTGCGCGGCTGTGGCAGTAGGTCCACTGCAGTCTGGATGATGAGTTAGAGCTTTTCAGTCATACTCAGTTATAGCCTACTCAGGAGAAAACTAGTTGGTAGTCTTTCAGTTCTGGCCATGTACAAGTACATAAGAGCCACAGGTGAAAGGACTATGCAATGGGAAGATGGGTTGAGGTGAAAACATCGGAGTTTATGACGCCGCGTAATGCGCGCGAGGAAGGAGAAGGGCTCTTTTCCATTACTGTTTGATCACCATGTCGGGCACGAACGCGTACATGGTTGCCAGTCTTCTTGAGAAGGTAGCGTAGTAATTCTGCAGTACCGAGAAGCTAACTTTTATTCAAGATGGGCAGCGAGGACAGAGATTTTCGCTACATGGCCCTGAATGACTTGACGAATGAGCTCCAGAAAGAAACGTTTGTGAACATGGATTCTATTATTGAAGGCAAAGTCGTACGTGCTGTCCTCAAGCTGATGGGTGACACGAGTGGCGAGGTGCAGAACCTGACCGTCAAATGGTATGCCTCCCTCTACTTCAACAAGACGCCCTTCCTTACCTTTTTTTTTTCTCACGTACAGTCTCGGTCCGCTTGTCAAGCAAATATCCGAAGAACAAACCATAGAAATTGTCAACCACCTGATCTCCTTGGCTGCTGTCAAGAACCAGGAAGAGTTGCGTGGTATTGCTGCGATGGGTAAGGGGGACCTTTGAGAAAACTCCAAGTTCATCATACTGATCCTACTCTGTGTGTCCCAGGCTTGAAGACGGTCATTGCCGAGGCTGACCCTGACCTTGGCTCGAATATCTGCTCGCTGGGACTCGGCCGTCTGCTGGAAATGGCCAAGGATGTAAGACACATACGCATACATATATAGATGTATATATGGGACTCACATGGAGAGTGATTGATATGAAACCTTCATACGACGGGAATAGGGTACCTATGAAATGCAGATGGACACCCTCGATATACTTGCAGAAATCTTTGCTCGTTTTGGCGCCCAGCTCGATGCCGACAAGCAACAGCAGATCCAGGCCACACTGCTTCCACTCTTGGACCACGTGCGCGCTGCCATTCGCAAGCGGGTCACAACAGCTATTGGATTCTTTGTTGTCCATATCAATGATGCCTTGTTCTTCCAGCTCATCGACTTTTTGATTTCTCGTCTCCAAACCTCCAACGTCTCCAGCGAAAAAGCTCGCACCCTCATCCAGTGCTGCGGTGTCTTGAGGTAGTCATTTGATTAAGAGCACACGAAGAAGAAAAAAATAACCCAGTGTTTGTTCTTTCTAGCCGATACAGCACGGTCCGCCTCGGAGATGCGTTGGGGAAGCTCATGCCCATCATCCTGCAATACACAACGGAAGCCGACGAGGATGACGAGCTGCGTGAAATCTGCCTTCAATCACTCGAGTCGTTTGTCGTTCGCTGCTCAAGCGATATCGAGCCATATCTGAAACGCATCATGGACATTGCGCTGGAATACCTTCGATACGATCCCAACTACGCTGCTGATGACGAGGATGACGAGGATGAAGACATGGAGGACGAGGACGAGGAGGATGAATATGACGACATTGCGTATGTATATCGATAGAGTTTGCGTTTATCTACTCACACCTGAGACAGTGATTCGGATGACGACGATGATATGTCCTGGAAAGTGCGACGTTCAGCTACGAAGCTCCTGACGGCCATCATCGACACTCGGTCTGACATGCTGCAACAAATCTACGAGCAAGTAGCGCCTGTCTTGATCGACTGCTTCAAAGAACGCGAAGAGACCGTGCGCGGGGATATTCTTCAAACCTTCATTGCCCTGCTGCGCCAGACGGTCGTCTATGGTGGCGACGAGCCTACCGTTTCATCCAACCTTTACTTTGACGTTACAGGTTTCGGCGAAGACCTGAGCCTGCTCACCGACAAGCAACCGCGCTTGGCGAATGGGCAAGAGAGGTAAAGTACTGATACATACAAAGAAGCGCCCACGACTAAACTGGCTATGACAAAAAAAAAGCAAACCCAAGCAGATGCTACGCGATCTGGTCCCCAAGCTGAGCCGTTCGCTAACCAAGCAGCTGTCCTCCAAGTCGATGCAGACACGCCAGATCGGTTTCCATTTGTTGTGTGAATTGGTGACCGTTCTCCACGGTGGCCTCGGCGAGCAAGTCGAGCTCTTCATTCCTGCGATCGAGACGTCACTCGCCAGCACGGACTCGGATCATCACCATGTCGCACTGACATCCAACCTCAAGATCGAAGTACTGACGTTCTTGCGCCGTCTCTTCCGCACCCATGCGTCGGATCAGCTCCACCCTTACATGTCCAGACTCTGCCCTGCCATCATTACCACCATCTCGGACCGCTTCTACAAGATCACGTCAGAAGCTTTCTTGCTCTGCATCGAACTGATCAAGGCGATTCGGCCGATCTCGCGTAACCCCGAAACGGGTGAATATACTGTGGAGGCGCTCCACAAGGAATACACGTCTTACGTGGAGGAGATCTTCCGTGCGACGATCAAGACACTGAGCACCAGCGATGTGGACCAGGAAGTCAAGGAGCGCTCGATTATGTGTCTCGGTACACTTTTGGGCCACGTGAGCGATGTGCTTAAGGAGCAGCAGAAACAAGCCTGGGATATCTTCTTGGAACGTCTGAAGAACGAAGTCACGCGTCTCATAAGTGTCCGTACGTTGGCCATCATCTGCCAAAGCCCCGTCGCGGATGGACCTGAGATGCGCAATGCCTGCTTATCCTCTGTGGATGAGATTGCCCAGCTGCTGAGAAAGAGCAACCGTGCGCTGCGCATAGCTAGCACCGAATGCCTAAGGATTTTAATCCGACGGTAAGACATCCTGCGTCCTTCTCTTTGAACAACCCGCTGATGCTATGTTGATCTTTCTACAGGTTCGGCGATCAGATCTCTTCAGAGAGCTACCATACGCTGTTGACCGAGCTCAAACCACTCATTTCCGACCAGGATCTCCACCTGTTGCCGCTCACGCTGCGCACCACCGAAGCTGTGACCATCATGAGTCCGCAGGTCCTAGGCGACATCAAGGAATCCATCCTGCCTGGTCTTTTCCAACTCATCCAGTCGCCTCTCCTACAAGGCGCTGCCTTGGACAGTCTGCTCGCGGTCTTTGCTGCTCTGGCCAAGGCCAGCCCGGATGACTATCACTTTATGATCCGCGGCCTGGTGGACCCGCTCCTGAACGTGCAGACCTCAGGCGTATCAGCAGGTGGCGTCGCCGCCGTGGCCAACAAACAAGCCGCCCTCACCGTGGCTCAGTGCGTGGCCGTGCTCGCTTCCAATTCGAGCGAAGAGAAACGACAAGAGACCATCCATGTCTTCCTTGGCTACATCTTGGTATGGCTTTTATTTTGTATGGCTTTCGAGGTTTCGTGGTGCATTGACACACGCTCATTTTCTATAGGATCAAGGAGCCAATGACTCTGTCAAGTACCTCAGCCTTCTCGCCCTGGGAGAAATGGGCCGTCGCGTGTAAGTGCCATACACGCTCACGGCGCATGCCATGGAAACTGACATTCCTATTTATGTATAGGGACTTGAGCTCCAGCCCGAACGTCCAGGAACAGGCACTAGGTTTGTTCGGCTCGCAGTCGGAAGAAGTCAAGTTTGCAGCTGCCTTTGCAGTGGGCAACATCTGCGTGGGCAACATGGAGCGCTACCTTCCACTGATCGTGTCCCAAATCAAAGAAGAGCCCAAACGGCGTTACCTACTCCTCCACTCGCTCAAGGAGATCATTACGCGGTCCGAAAAGAAGGCAGAGCTCGCCAAGGTGTCGGACGATCTCTGGCAGCTGTTGGTGGAAAGCAGCGAGTCCGAGCAAGAGGAGGGGACGCGCAGCGTCGTGGCTGAATGCCTTGGCAAGCTGGCCCTGACCGAACCGTCCAAATTCTTGCCCGAGCTGCAGAAACGACTGGGACAGCCTTCGGTCCACGAAAGAGCGGTGGTGGCCACTGCGATCAAATATGCCATCGTGGACCCGACTCAGCAGCACGATTCGCTTTTGGTGCCCATCTTTGCCGAGTTCCATAACCTGTTACGCGATCAAGATCTGGTAAGAAGAAGAAAAAGAAGAAGCACGAAGGCGGCCCCGCCCTTCTCAGAAGATTCTAAAAAAGCATGTAGAACGTGCGTCGGTTGGCACTCCTGACGATGAACTCTGCGGCGCTTCGGAAGCCACATTTGATCAGGAGCGTGCTGAATGAACTGATACCTCTCCTTTACGAGGAAACCGTCGTTAAGGAGGAATTGATTCACACGGTGGAAATGGGCCCATTCAAGCACAAGGTCGATGATGGTCTGGAAATTCGCAAGGTAAAAAAAAAAAAAAAAAGATAGGAAGAGAGGGCTGACCCTTTATTTATGGAACAGGCTGCGTACGAGTGCATCTACACCTTGCAGGCGACGTGCCCTGATAAATTGGACGTCGTGGAGTGCTTGGACCGCATCAAGATCGGTCTGGACGATCAGCACGACATAAAGATGCTGGTGTACCTGATGCTGATTCGTCTGAGCAAAGTAGCCCCGACTGCCGTTTGCCAGCGTAAGGATTGTCCACACGTACAGAAAAGACAAATATAGCTCACTCTTTCGTGATAGGCTTGGATGACCTCGTGACCTCTTTCAAGACGACGCTGGATTTCAAGATGCGCAGCAATGCAGTGAAACAAGAGGTTGAAAAGAATCAGGAACTTGTCCGTGCGACGCTTCGATGCATCGTCGGACTGGCAGCTATCAGTGATCCTGGTAAGAAAAGAAAAGAAAACATACAAATCAATGATCTATGACTGACTTGTCTTCTCCAGCTGTTTCATCACGGTTTGAGGCCTTTGTGAAGGAAATCCGGGCAGGTCCCCTGGGGGAGGAGTACAAGAAGACAGCGGCGGAGGCTGAGAACCGGGAGAACCCACGATTGGCGGGTGACTACATGGATCTTTCTTAAACCAAGAGCCTATGCAGCGACATATCTAAATGAAGTGAAATTCTACCGGAACGTCTTGTTTTCTTTTCTCTCTCTCTTTATTCCCAATCTGTGAATGATTGGTCAGTTAACGCAAATGTCTGAGCACGTGTAGTTGAATATAGCCCTTGCCACCGGCCCCAGAACTCAAACTTGCATTTTTTTTTCTTTTTTGATCTGCCTTGAATCTGGGTTCTCTCATATTAAATCTGCATTAAAAAAGAAGACAACTAGAGACAGAAAGAGCTTATATATAGGAAGAATACGCAGCAAATTCCAAGTTATCGATGCAAGTCTGACCGTCGATCGAGCAGCAAATGCACACGTTTCCAAACGGAAAGCCCCTCGGTATCCCTTCTTGGTCTGTTTTACTCAAGATCTCTCTCTCTTTCTGTTACTTTGAAGGTCTCCTTTAATGGGGTTCCCCTTCCAGGTAACCTGGCAACTTTGCTTTCTTCTTTCTTTCTTCCTCTCTCTTTCTTTCTATCCATACTTATTCTCTCTCTTTTTTTTTGTCTTCTCCTTTTCCCTTCCACCTTGCACTAGAAAATGACAGCGTCACCTTGTCCGGCGACATCAGCGACCGCGTCTCGTCGTGGCAGTCTCACCTTGTATGCACACGACACGCGTTTTACGCCCAGCCGAGCAGGGACAGACGGCCCCCTGAGCGAAAGCTATTACGAGGACGATCACTTTGAAGACAACAGTAGTGCGGATGCCGTCATGATGGCCGTCGATAGCCCTTTTGACCACATGGCTGCCGTTTCTACTGCGTCAGCGTCAGCGATCGCATTTGCAACAGGGCGGCGTCGATCGTCATCGTGCAATATCCTCGTGGGAGGAGCACCGATGCATATGCACAACGGTGCCCCTTCGAGTAGCAACACCACTTTGTATAAAGTCAAACGAAGCCACTCTAGCAAGTCGCCTCTTGTATTTAATCACCAAACAGACGTCTCCCTCACGGAGATACGAAACGTCGGCCTGAAAGCTATCCTCCAGTCCAAAGTTCCTCTCTGCTACTTTTTATATCATCTACTGCAAGAATTTAGCTCTGAGAATCTCGTAAGTTGCCCATTGTGATCATCTGGCAGTTATCAAACTCACCTGATTTCCATAGTTCTTTTTCATCGAATTGGAGCAGTACGAGTCTTTTTCCTATCTGTCCTTGATCCAGCAACTAGCGACGGCACAGCATATTTACGACACCTATCTCAGCCCTAACAGTCATTTTGAGGTCAACATTGACGAGAAAACGCGTCGTGCGGCTGCAGTTGCTCTCCAGGAACGGCGTGTCGTCGAATGCTTTGTTGATGCCAAGAAGGCGGTTTACACCCTCCTGGAGTCCAGCTTTATGCGCTTTGGTGAGTCGGATACGTGGAATCTCATGATAAGCCAATGCGGTAAGTACAGAGGTCGGGTGGGGTGCATCCAGAAACTGACAGACCATTTCATTGTATATATAAAAAAAAATAGGGGAAGATACCATTCAGTACGACGCAGAAACACGGGATGCGGCGGTCAATGCACTGTTGTCGTACGTGGAGCAACAGCATGCGATGCTTTATACAAACCCACACACGGATGCCCCTCTCTCCATGTGCCACCAGACGGCCAAAAAGCGCCACGAACTGACCAAGTCCATGATCCACGAGTTTTGTCGCACGGTCGTAGGGGTCGAATTTAACTATTACAACATATGGTCACCGGATGACGACGACGAGCACGAGCAGCTCGACGAACTTGACTTGCAGATGCGTGGACAATTACCACCACAGCGTCCCAGTCAGGAGAAGGCACACCATCACCGATCTCCTTTCAGTCATGTACTCAAACGGCCGAGACCTAAGGAAGTGTTTGATTTCTTGGTCAAAAAGAAAAAGTAATCTGTTCATGACATACTCTTTTATCTTTCCTTGCATCACATCCGTACTTACTCCAAAAGCAAACGTCAGCACCAGCACCAGCACCAGCACGCACATATACACAGTTACATATAGTCCTCACACCATTCACTCACACTACTCACACTAAGACACTCACACACACACACATTACCGCGTTGTTTTACTTATATTGCAAATCTCTTCCTTCCCCTTATTGCCTTTTCTTTCCTTACTCTCGTTTTCGTTTTCCGTTGTGGAACAGAGTTACAATTCCTCATGCACGCTCGCATTCACATCACAGCAATCTAGATAGTTTTTGATTTCTTCCCTGTTGTGATTGTTTTTCCCTTTCCTTTTGATCAGCATAAAACTGCTGCTATATATTTTATCATACGAAAACTCCCGTTCACTGACAGTGTCACTGTATATACTTTTACTTGGAGGAGGGCTTTGTCATCATGTAGCTACGATAACCAGACGCAGTGTACCAGCCTTCGAAGGCACATCTATCTGTGCAGTGTCAATCGATATACAAAGTATGGACAGAATGCGGACATGTATTTGAATTTTTATATTGGATTATAATTGCTAACTGACCATGTATAGGAACCACAATGTTCACGCAGATAATACCAATATTTTGCTTACACATATTTCACAATGATTATAGAGTAAGTATGTAAGGAAAAGGATTCTGCCTTTGTTTGGAGAGCGAGATGAATGTGGAAGAAAAAGTAATGCGAGGTAGACTACGTAAGGAACTACGGCCGTGAAACCGCTTGCAATTATTCCACCCTGACGTTGTTGTAAGTGACTTTCTTGCCTTCCTTGCTGAGCAAGCCGGTTTGGGCCAGACGGAAAACACCGGCAAACTGTATAATAAAAGGACGGGAAATCCAGAGGAAGTCAATCTCATTATATCTTGAATGATACGCATTCGCACTTACAGGGTCCTCAGTGTTATCAGAGTCAGGAATGTTATTGCTTCCCTTGACATAAGTATCAGCGATCGCGGTAGCGACAAGGGCAGAGGCGAGGACGACGAGAGCGAACTTCATACTTTTGGTTTGATGGAACTAGTATTAGAAACGTGCAGATAAAAAGGAAGATAATAGAAGATGAAAAAGCAAGCCAGGTCAGGGTTTTAAGAGGGTTTTAAGTACCTTATCGTAAGTGAGGGAAACCAGACTCCCTATGCTATGCAGGTGATCCTTTCACACAAAAAAAGAGAGAAGTAAGGGGAGCTTAGGAGACAGACTTTCTAAAACGGTGTCATGCTGATTTAGGTGTCCGCTCGGTGCAAGGACGTGCGTAGATTATGTGCAGACAGCACTGTGCTTTTCTCACTCTGTACAAGAGTACATACAATAGATACACATATTATGGTAGTATGTATACTTTCCCGTGCGGCTTCCTGTACTGACTGTATCTTGTTCGTCTTCCTTCTGTTTTATGAATAGTTGGTACTTGTCATCGGTGACATTCACATTCCTCATCGCGTGCACGATTTGCCGCTTAAATTCAAAAAGCTCCTGGTAACAAACTTCACGACTCCCCCGTTTTCCTTCGCCTCCTTGTCGCTTCTCTGTGCGTGTCTCCTTACTCACACGGATGGGTTCGTGCCTTAGGTCCCGGGCAAGATACAGCAAATCATATGCACCGGCAATATCTGCGACAAGGAGACCCTCGACTACCTGCGCACCATCGCAGGTGACATCCACGTCGTGCGAGGTGACTTTGATGAGGCATGTATCCCGGCTGTCATTAGGAGAGGAAGAGGGGCATTGTAAACTCATGGCGTCTATTGCACAGAATACGAGCTTTCCGCAGAGTAAAGTGGTGACGCATGGGAGTGTGCGGGTCGGTGTACTGCACGGCCACCAAGTGATCCCGTGGGGCGACCCCGAGTCGCTCGACCTCACGGCCCGGCAAATGGAAGTCGATGTCCTGCTCACCGGCCATACCCACCGTTTCGAGGCCTTTGAGAGCAACGGCAAGTTCTTCATCAACCCCGGCAGTGCCACCGGCGCTTATTCTTCTACTCCTGATAACACGCAAGTCTCCTCTCTACCTTTGTCTTGCTACGCCTTGCTCACCCATGTCTTTGCTTCCTTCTTAACCACAGCGATCCCATACCCTCCTTTGTTCTCATGGATATCCAGGGCACCGTCGTCGTCTCCTATGTCTATAAGCTGATTGATGGCGAAGTCAAGGTCGAGAAACTCGAATACCGAAAAGGCGAATCAGGCGATGTCTTGTAACAAAAAAAATGAATCGTTGATGATAATACACGTGAAGCGACGCGTCGAAAGTATAATATATTAGTGAGGTGCGGGAAATAGAAGGGGGGATAAGGTGTGGCAAGTGCGGGGGATATGAATAGCCGCGTCTGGTAAGTATGAGGTTGAAGAGGGGGGGAGTTCGTTGTCTATTCTTCCTCTTCTTCCTCTTCTATAATGACCTTGGCGCCGAGCGGTTTTCGGCGTCCGCCATTCGGTCGATGCACATAGTAGGTACCCAGCTGCGAGCGCGGTGCACTCAGCTCAAACCGTTGGGACGGTGTATCCCGGAAGGCCATGGGCCACGACCGCGTAGGCACAGGCGCGGGCGGCGGCTGGAGCCGTTGCGGGTCTGGCTGGTCCACGACGGGCGAGACAGCTGTCTGTGCTTGCGATGAGTCTTGTGCGGCGAGGGTCGGCACATTGCGAGATGACAGGTTCGGCAAGGCTGCACCGTCTTTGCTATGGCTATGAGAACTACTACTGATACTCGTATCATGAGTACTATTACTGCTGTTGCTGGTACTGCTGTTGCTGCTGTTGCTGTCGTCCTGTGTCACCTCCGCAATCGAATGAGCAGGGCTTGATTCGGCAGAGGAAGGTGACTCTGAAGAAGGTGACAATGCGGGCGGCGTGGAGACGGTCGCGACGGGAGCAGGAGCCGGCGATGCCATGTTCACCGGCGGCTTGGCAGGCGTGGGGAGGTGTCGGTAGTGGGCATAGCGTCGTTCACACATATCCATCTCGACAGCGGTCGTGGTAACGAGAGGGCTCGTATGCGCGAGCGGGTCGGGTGTTGTGACAACTGAGAGCGTGTCGGAGCGCTTTGAACGCAGCATCAGGGCCGTGGCCGGGCGGGTCGGCCCATAGGCGTTGTCTGCCTTGTAATAGCTATCCAGCGACGGCTTGTTGTGTGTCGCGGCCGGGAACGCAAGAGGCGGTGGCTGCGGTGGCGGCGGCGTGGGTGTCGAAGCCGTCGAGCTATACGCGAGCTTGTCGACCTCGCTCACGGGCGGGTTTTTGAGCTGCAGCCCGTGTCGTCGATACTTTTGATGGCCCGATGGATAGACAGGTGGCGTGGGTGCTGCCATGTCTGTGTTGGCCAGCGTCGGGGGTGAGTTCGTTTCAGTGCGCATGTTGCGTCTGTCATCGTTTTTCCCAAACCATGACTTGACAGAAGTGAACCATCCGGATGTCTGTTGCTGTTGCTGATGCTGCTGCTGCTGTTGTTGTTTTTGCTGTTGCTGTTTTTGCTGCTGCTGTTTGTCTGTTCCGCTATCAGTGCTGACGCTGGCCAGAGGCCGAGGCGCGGGTGGTACAGATGCATCTTTAGCAGCAGCCGCTTTCTCAGCCGCTTGGCTCGTTGCGGGGCTTGCGATCAAAGGACTGGATACCGTCTGACGAGGCGTGATGTCTGCCTGGATAGCCGCATGCGATTGCTTCTGTGCTTCGTTCTGGATAAGATTGTCCATGAGCATATGCCAGAGCGTCCCCAGAGCGTTGCTTGCGTCAGCTGACCGCATGCGCCGCACAATGCCCTGATCGAAACCTGCAGCGGTGAGGGCACTGAAGAGCTTTTCCTCGATGGGCGTCAGCGCAGGTTCCTCGGGCATATGCATCCGAAAAGATTTAGCGTGCGAGGGCATGGCGGAGGGCAACGAAGCGCGGCAAGCGGCTGTCAGCTGGGGTATCCGTTGATTTTTGCTGACCGTCGGGGCCGAGAAACGGGGCGGGCGAGCGCCATAGCGGGTACGGTCGGCGTAGAGCGACGCAAGCGATGGTTTCTGGGTCATGGGCTTCGGATGCGGGCTCCAATGCGGACTAGAGAGCTCGCTATGCACGTCGTCATCGTCGTCGACGCGCGAGAACAGGGAATCGACATCGGTTGAGACGGTGTCGTTGTCTTCATCGTGGGCCATGGTCAGCCACGGATGGTTCATAATCTGGTCGGTTGTCAGACGCTTCGTGGGATCGAGTCGCAGAAGGTTGGAAATCAAATCTTTAGCCTCTATAGTATAGTATAGTGTGTATGTGTATATGTCATGGATGTGAAACACGACCGCAAACGGAAGTCGTCAGCCATCTGTTTGTACCACAGGCGAATTAATCATTTACAAACCTGGTGAAAAGTAGGCGGGCATTTCATACTCCAGATTCACAATTTTGCGCTGCATCACGGCTTCGTTATCGTCGTCAAAGGGCAGTTCGCCGGCAAGAAGTGTGTAAAGAATGACTCCCATGGACCATATGTCGGTTTCTACAGAGGTACATTACGTGAGCATGCAGATCAGTTTTCGCTGGGTAGGAAAAAAAGACATGTTGAAGAGAAACAAGTGACTGACCTGGGCCGGTGTAACGACGACGGCTGATGATCTCTGGAGGAGCACATAACAAATAAGCGAATTCTGCTCACTTGATTTCTGCACTGCTTGATTTTTTGCACGTACCTGGCGCAGAGTAAGCGAGACTGCCGCAAAAAGTTTCCAGGAGCTGGCGATCTTCGACCTGACGAGCAAAGCCAAAGTCGCAGATCTTGGGCCGATTGTCTGCATCGAGTAAAATATTCTCCAATTTCAGATCCCTATTTGTAATTGAACCATGGCGACTGTATGAGTCAACAATATAAAAAGAAAAAGAGATAGAAAAAAAAGGGGAGGAAAAGGTTGCAAATAAGAGAGGGGACTTGCCTGTGGACGATGCCGCGTTCATGGCAATGTCTGAGGGCGTGGATGAGTTGACGAAAGTGAGACTGTGCGCGTTGCTCAGAGAAACGACCTTCGCTGGTGAGGAGATCGAAAAGCTCTCCGTTGGGGCAATGTTCGCATACGACGTAGATGGCGGATTCGGTGGTGAGAATTTCGAATAAGGTAACAATATTGGGGTGTTTGAGTTGACGGTGGTGGTGGATCTCGCGGGCCATGAGTGGCGCATGTTGCTTGCTGATTTTTTTTATCGCAACACGGCGTCCGGTAATCTGATGGTAGCCAAGCTTCACTTTACCGTACGTGCCCTGGCAGTCATATTCAATCATAATGATAATAAGAATGAATGATCATGATAATAGGAATCATTTAGCATTGTATTGCATTGAAACAGACTCTTTTTCTTTTTGCAAGTTCTTACCTCGCCTATGGTCTCGCCGATCGAGTAGCAGCCGACCGTCAACATTTTGGGGGAGGATAATTCTTTGAGTAAGTCATTATAATCGGCGGCCAGCTAAAAAGCAAATAAATGAGGGAAATACGCGTCAGAGGATAAAGAACAGTCAACATTTTTATATTCTGAGTCGTGTACCTTTGCCTTTTGGTTGTGCGTGTTTGTTGTGGTTGAAGGAAGGGATAACATGATAAGCGATAATTGTGGTGTACAGTAGACTATATATATGGATTGACTTTGTTGTCGTAATCGTTATTAGGGTGTTGATGAAGGAATGGAACGGGTGGCGGAAAGGAGAAAGAGAGAGATGCAACGTGGTGGGATGATGTGAATGCAAGTCGGGTTTCAAAATGGGTTTACAAGAGGATATAAGACAAGGAATGCATGAGTCGAGCGAAACCCGACGGGGAAGAAGTGAGAAAAAGAAAAGAGAAAAAGAGAAAGAGGAAGAAATAATAATAAAAAAGAGAGAGGCAAAAAAAAAAAAAGATAGAAACCCCACAGATACACAATGGAAGTATAATACTTTGGAGTGAACACAGGGCGAAATATAAGATTTGCAGTGTGAATGGAGTCAAGCCAAATTAGGCAAGTCATCGTGATACAGGCGCATTGGCTCACAACGATCAACAGCGCAGCACATACATTTCACATCATACTCACAGTAGTTTGTTGTTGCCAGTCTTAGATTACCACACCTTTATGCTACTGTACCGTGAAAAACACACGAGTGCTCTCCTTTTCCATCCACCATCCACTCTGCACTGCGGTCATTCAATTCCTACCATCCTCCATATATCCTCTTCATTCTTTTATCGTTCCAATTTTTCTCACTCATTCACTCAACACCCTTCCTTACCTTTCACAACTCTGTTCTAATATACTCACACACTAAACTATATACACGACATGGTTAGTTATCTCTCTCTCTCTCTCTCTCTCTATCTATCTCTATTTCTACCTCTATTATTATTCTCTTTTCCTTCTTGCTCTCTTTTAGTTCTTCCTTCTCTTTTTTGACACACTCAATTAGGAAACTCCTCCACTGGAGGAACCTTTCTCGTTTACTGCTGCCAGTCCAACCACGACGAGTGTACCTACTTCTTCTCATTCCTCTTCTTGGAAACCGCGTTCGTCATTTTCCACAGAGGCCATTGACGGGTCGGATTCACGTCTTCATTTCAGTCATGAAGCCTGTTCAGCAGAGCAGGTCGATAGCATGGACCGTATTTCGAGTATCCTGACAAACTTGATACGCGAAGCAAACGATGCCGTCCATGGCATGGAGCAAGAACGGGCCAACCTTATGCGACGATCCAATTCGAGTGCTCGTTCGTCGCGAATACCACGGCCCATATCCGTGGCAGGTCGAACAAGAGGACAGGAATGCCTTGTCGCCTCTTTTGAGCGGCTCGATACTTCCATGGCTCTCATCGACTCACTCTCAAGGGACCTCGCTCATTATCATGGTAAAGAGCCCTCTTCTTATTACCTCCAGCACCGCGAGCATCTGTATCCTTTTTTGCTGCTGCCTTTCTTATATGGCGCCCACTCTCTTCTACTCTCCCTCTCGTCTACTGCTCTCTTTCCCGCCTCGTCGCTCGTCACTCTGCTTGCTCTCGTCATTTTTTTGGCTCTGAGCAATCTGGTGGTCGATCATGTGTGTCTGTCCACGCGACAAGAAGAGCCGTCGAGACCGTCAATGCCGGGTGCTTACAGTCTTGCTGGCCAAGACGACATCTCCACATCCACCCCGCATCATCCACCCTCGCCTCCGCCGTCCACAGACCAAGGCCCGCACAGCCTTCTTTCTTCTCACAACACCCGACACCGTCGTCGTTCCTCACATCAGTATCAGCATAAACATCAGTATCAGCATCAGCACCAGCATCATAATCAGCATCATAGTCATCATCATCATCATCATCATCATCATCATTATCGCGCCAGTACCGCACCCCGCCGCTCGCTCTATCGCAAGCGATTATCTCCTCGTAAACTGCCGCGTCCGGTCCTCTTTTCCGCTGACGAGCATCTATCCAGAGTATTACCTCACACAGAATCACAGCAGAACAGGCTGAAGCGTTCCTTCTCATTCTGACCTCTGCCAGCACAATCTATCATTCTCGTTCCTGCATTCCTCTGTTTCTGCAAAAGGAAACTCTCTGGCTCAACTTTATCCTGGCCCATACCACTTGTGCATAATGTCCCCCCTTCCCGTTTCCCAGCTCCCGCTCCCCCGCCCCTTTAACTCATTTTGAATCTATATTGATCTACACCCTTATTATAAATCATTTTTTCCCTTCACTTATATGTGCGTATGTGCTTGTATCTGTCTTTTTCTGCTTGTATGGGCCGAGGGATGGGGGACCGGGAGCACGCATATTCAGAAAGTGATTTTCCCCTATCACATCACGTCCAACTTATTGGCAGCGCTATCCAATACTTTTTTCTGTCACTTAACCGACGCAATTATATGGTTATATGAAGAATTGACTACGTGTGATCTTCATGTTCTGCGCACCCCCACCCCCGCCAATGAAAACGAAGTCTATCTCAAAAAGGGTACAGAACTATGATTATGCTTCTCCTTATCTTTGAGCGAGAGACATATCGCTTAGACATGACAACGCTTGCACGCATGGATACGCGTGAATCATCACAGAAGCATGAAAACAGTATGGAAATAGTAAGAGTGGCAATTTGTGTTTGTGTAACAGCCAAGAACCACAAAAGGTCTTCATTCACGCTCTCTTGGTCGTAAGACGCGGCCGACCGCTTTCAGCGGCCGTACCGAGTGTCTCTTGGACCCAAAGGCATCACCCAGAGTTTTCTTTTTCTTTTGCATCAGACCGATATTCTCGGCATTTATCATAGGAATAAATGAACGGGTGATCTTCTATGGTCATGTGCCTGTCTATGCTCGTTACATCTTCACGTATATTGCATATGGAGCTCTGGTCGTGTCCATGCATCTTACGACTCCCCTTCCTCGCGGTCGTTGCGTTAGAAGCATGGATTCCATGAGGGTTCATAAATAGAGAAAGAAAATATACTTCTTTAGCAAGCGTGTCATGTGTACTCGGTGAGCAGAATCTCTTGGATAACATGGAAGCAGAGTGGACACCTCACGAATCAGGCAATATGCAAATGAGGGGATATGGTGCGGTAGTTTCCCCCGCCGATGCAATTGAAGCTATTGCACTAGACACCTTTTTTTTTTTTTTATTCTTGTGTAAAAACATTTCCGCTAATGCAATGTCGACTGCCATTGCCTCGTCGACACCTTGTCCCCCTCCTCAGCCTGACGTAGACGCTCCTGTGTTTACCAAACCAGCTACTCCTTCTCCTGACATGGAAGCAACATCTGTCTTTTCTCGCAGTTCTCAAGATTATACGTCGTCCGACTCAGTCTTCGAAACCAAGTCGTCACGTCTTTCGCACCACAGCGACGCCACAAACAAGTCTCGGCGCAGGTCGCAGAGAAGTATTCGGACGGGTAAGTCGTGTAAGTCTTGTGACTTATAAACACTGATCCAGGTATCTATCAAAAATATGACAGTCCACAGCGAAGACAGCGACAGCAGTAGCAATTATGAAGAACCGGAAGAGTTCGTTGCCTGCAGTTTAGAGGACGAGGAGGAAGACGATCAGCCAGAAAGAACACCGTCTCTGTCACCCTCTCACACCGAATCCTTTATTGATACCTCCCCAGGCGAAAGCACGACACAACCCTCGACGCCTGCTAAGCGCATCAGCCATGTACCTGCCTCCGACTTGAATGACATATCACTCGACGAAGCAGAAACCCAGGAAGCCAAGTTCCCCGAGCAGCATCGTTTATCTGAAAAACCTGCGTCCAGAGCCTTACCCCCTCCCATTGATACCATCCCCCCTTCCTCCCAACCGCAGCCATCGCAGCCACAGCAGCGTGGCCTTTTCCAACTATGGTCCGCCATCAAAAAGCAACCACCCGCCTCGACCCAACCGCATTCACCCACCGCCGAGACCCCCATGATTGTCGAGCACCGCTCGCTTGCCACACGCGACCGCACCAAGCGCCTGTCACAGCAGGATCGAAGCCAGTCTGAGCCCGCCCTCCTCCACAACCAAGACGATATCCTGTCTCAGATGGAGCAACTCAACATGGCCAATACCCAGGACCCCAAGGCCAACAGCATGTTCAAAAAGCTCAAACGCCAGTCCATCCGGCAAAGCCTTGTGAACCAGAGCCCAGGCGAGGAAGGTGCCTATGACTGGGGTAAGCGAACACGCACTCTTAGCATGTGTCTTTTTCTTTTGTGCTGAAAAATGCCACTTAGATTTCTGGGCCGGCGCATTATGCGATTTTGAGCAAACGACGAGAAACAAGGCGTGGCTGGCACACGTCCGACGCGGCATTCCACCCTCCATCCGAGGTCTCGTCTGGCAGCTCTTGGTCCAGTCCAAGCAGACCTCGCTCCAGGACACGTACATGGAACTTCTCCAGGGCCCGAGCCCGTATGAAAAAATGATCCAGCGTGATTTGGCTCGCACCTTTCCGGGTCACAAGTTCTTCAAGGAACGCGACGGCGTCGGCCAAGAAGGCCTGTACAATGTCGTGCGCTCCTACAGTGTCTACGACCAGGAAGTGGGCTATTGTCAAGGTCTCGCCTTCATCGTCGGTCCCTTACTCCTGAACGTAAGTCGGTCGCCGAAACATCCCCATGGGCTATTGCTGACCCTGTTTGTCTCTAGATGCCCGACGATGAGGCCTTTTGCGTGCTCGTCCAGCTCATGAACAAATATCAGCTGCGAGGCAACTTTACACCCGACATGGAAGGCCTTCATCTGCGATTATACCAATTCGATGCGCTTGTCGAAGAACACTTGCCGCGCGTCTCGCGTCACTTGGAACAGCAAGGTGTGAGCGCGACGATGTATGCCTCGCAGTGGTTCATGACCCTGTTTGCCTACAAGTTTCCTCTAAGTCTCGTCTTCCGCATCTACGACATTATGTTTTGCGAAGGCGTCGGGGCCGTGTTCCGCTTTGCCATCGCCCTCCTCAAACGCAACGAAACCGCTTTGCTCGGACTCGACTTTGAGCACCTCCTCGACTTTTTAAAGAACGGACTCTTTAAAGACTACTCGGAAGACCAACTCATTGAGGATGCCTGTCAGCTCGAGAACATCACCCCGCGCCGCCTTGCCCAACTCGAAAAAAATCACAGGGCCCAAGCGGCCAAGGAGGCGGCAGACGCCAAAGCACTTGAACAGCTCCAAAAGACCAACACGGAGCTGCGGGAAAACGTGCGTATTCTGGAGACCATGACGGCCGGCGTCGAGCATGAGCACGATGATATTATGCTCCAGATGAAGCGCACCCGCGCAGATCTCGTGCACGCCCGCGACGAACAATCCTCCTTGCGCGACCTCGTGGACTTGCTCCAGCAAGAAGTCAAGGCGTTGCCCCGCGCGATCGAGTCGCAGTGTCGCACTGAGTTTGAGGCGCTCTGCAACGAGAATGCGTCGCTCGTCCAAAAGAATTCATCTCTCGAAGATCAGCTCACGCACCTGGAAAACATGGTGATTGATATGAAGATGAAGTACGCCGAAAGCGAAAATGAACGCGGAGAGCTCCAGCAGCGTCTGAACGAGATGAAGCGGTTGATGGGTGTCTAATGATCTCCCTTTCTTCCTCTGTATACCTATACCTTTTTTCCCTTATTTGTATTTAAGCCATTGTTGACCTTTTTTTTTATACTTTACAATGCGTAAACATCTATATTCCTTTTCCGCCGGTACCTTTTTTTTTCAATGCCCTACCTGAATACGTCCTCTACACGTGCATCTGTCTTGTTTCATGGCAAATGAAATCTTTCATGAATCGGCCCCCTTATTGCATAGCGACCCGATTCTGTAAGAATCATTCCGGGTCGGCGGCTTCTCACGTTCTCTTCCTAGGTCCAGACAAATCATTAGGTCAGGCCCCAACGAGCCGACGCAGGGATCTTCATCAATTACTCATTATGAAGGGTGACACAGACCTGGGGTTTTGAATAAGGACATGCTACGCTACCTAGTAGACAACAAGTATGAATAAAAAAGACCTTTTAATAGATGGTGATAATTAGGCAAAGCAGGTTTCTGGCTGTGTCCATTTTCATTTGCTATGATCAGCAATCATTTGATAAAAACGTATTGAGGCGGCGACATCCGTCGTACAATTCATATCGGGAGAACTTGTACCACCACAGGAAGGGCGCGACATGGCCATTTTTTTTTTCTCATTCTTTTGTCACAGAAAACACACACAAAACAATGGATTGATACATCTGTAGTTGCATCGAATGGCATGGATAAATGATAGAGTGGGTCGGATAGCCTGAGTGTAGTAAGGGGAGGAGCATCATATCAAAGATTCCAGAAATTCAATGGCTCTGATGGAGAGAAAGTGTGCCTCACTGTGTGTGCCCTGCGGTACAAAAGCAGAAAAAAAGGCAAGTGGTGAATGATCCCCTTTTTTTTTCTGTGCGGCAATTATACTTTTCATATATTGGGTTCGAGAACCCTCGGTTGTCAATTCGTTACACTTCTTCCCTCTCTTTTCTTCTTTTTTTTTCGTGCACCTTCCTTTCAACACCTCCAACTGTCCATGCCGCTCCGTGTGCTGTCGCCGTCGTTGTCGCTATAAACCCATCCTTTTTCCGATGCACGCCCTTCCTATCCTTATTATCCTACTTTTCCTCGGCACAGCCCTTGCAGCAGCAGCAGCAGCACAGACAACAGAATTTTCTTCCTCGGGCGATCGCTATATCGTCGTCTTTAAACCGAATGCCACCCACGCCGCCATCCAATCGAGATTGCAGCAGATGCATACTGCCACCCAAGGCAAGCTGCTTCTCGAGAATACCGCACCCTACAAATCCATTGGCCAATTTCGCTGGTTTTCTGGCGACTTTGTACCGCACACCCTTATAGCCACAGCTCCGACGCCCTGGACCGCGCTTAGCAATCAGAGTGGATACGCCGGTCAAGATGATACGGTCGTCCACTACTACGTCAAAGACACAGTTTTCCAAGTCCAGGACCTTGTTCAGCAGAACCCTCCTAGCTGGGTAAGCAGAACTACGAAAAAAAAAAAAAAAAGAAGAAGGGATCCCTATTGATGCACGACAAAATTTTCTGTAAAAGGGATTGGACCGCATTGACCAGCGTTCGGGTACCAATAACGAATTCCGATTCCCAACCAGCCAAGGCAACGGCGTCACCGTTTACGTGCTTGATACGGGTGTCTTAGCGAAACATAACGACCTCAAAGACCGCGTCACTATCGGTAAAACCGTGACAGGCACGACCTCGGACGACATCAACGGCCACGGTACCTTTGTCGCGGGTGTCTGCTGCGGTACCACGTACGGTGTTGCCAAACAGGCCAACGTCGTTTCGGTCAAAACCCTCAAAGACGATGGTAGTGGCACCTTGTCTGACCTCCTCCAAGGTCTGGAATGGGTCGTCTCGGAGCACACAAGCGCTGGAAACAACTCCAAATCCATTGTCAAGTAAATTCTCTAACAATTGCACTGCGATGATAAGCCCCGTCTGACTGAGATTATGATGAATAGCTTGTCATTGGGTGCTGAGTACAGCCAAGCCGTGAATGATGCTGTTCAAGAGGCAACTGCCCTGGGTATTCACGTCACAATTGCTGCCGGCAACTATGGGGACGACGCCTGCAAATACTCGCCTGGCTCGGCCGAGAACGCCATCACGGTCGGCGCGACTGACCGGAATGATACGGTGGCATCCTACTCCAACTACGGCGAATGCGTTGATATGTAAGCCTTTCCATTTTATTTTTTATGAGAAAAACAAAACTGACAGCTTGCTATGTAGCTTTGCGCCCGGCACAGACATTGTTTCACTAGGAAGCGATAGTGAATCAGCGACCCAGACGCTCTCAGGCACGTCCATGGCAGCACCTCGTAAGTTTCTCTTCATTGCTGTCTCGGCCCCACAGCACTCACCTTGTCTTCTCTAGATGTTGCCGGTGTCATGGCCCTTTTGCTCTCTCAAGACGACTATACACCGGCTGAAATGGCCGAGGTACTCAAGAATAGCTCGTCGCTGATCGCGCAGAGCTTTCAAGCTGACCAAGGCAATAACAACCCGAACCTGACTGTCGCGGATAATGCGGTTGACAGTGGCAACACCGTGTCTTCCAAAGACAGCGGTTCCCAGATCAATTTTGTGTACTCGGACCCCACCGATGGCGGCAACGAGTGGGTCTTTGGCCAAGCGATCAGTGCAGCCCCTCTTGCGCAGTCTATACTGTCCATGTCTTCTTTTTCCTTTATATACCCACTGTCTGTGTTTGTGTATGTCGCTTTCTATTACATCCTCTAGATTTATTTATCTCAAAATCATCTGAATCCCCCCGCCCACTCTCGGCCTTTCTTCATCCTCTTCTCATAAAATTTTTACGTCTCCATGAACGCTTTAATATTCTAAACAACGACGCAAAGCAAGACGATGTATCCTGAAACGCTACCGTGGACGGTGGTGGCGGTAGTGGGGACCAGTTTCGCTGAGATGGGGAAATCATGGCAGGATAGGGATCGTAACACTCTGGTGAACCGTTTGGAAGGCCCTCCCAATTTTTGATGGACGAGACATCGCTCACGACCGTATCCTCGTCAATAGTGTGAAGATAGAGCGGGGTCGCGCTTCCTCCACGTGGAATATGACTGCTGCAGCTGCGGCTGCGTGTCATGTCTTGCCACCAAACGCTGGATGCTAGACGACGTGATGACAGTGTACTTTGACTTCGCTTGGTACGAGCCGGGCTGCGCGGACGTGCCGAGGTTTCCATGTCTATGTTGTTGCTTGGAAGGAATATGGCGTCGTTATGATAAGGAAACGGCAAGGGCTGCGCATCGATGGCGACGTTGTGCGTTGTCGCACAGCGACGGATCTGCCGCTCCCAATGAGCCGGCCCACGAATAATATAGGCGGCCGTGTCTTCGTAGCGCCTCTGCTCGGAACTGTAGAGGTCGTTCAGCGATGAGCAGTACCGCCGCACCACCTCAGTCCGATCAAAACCGTCAAAATATCTCGCGTCCAGCGCAGTAAGACGCCGCAGATTTTCTTGCGTGAGCGGGGGTGTCGAGGATGCCAGAGACGGTAGGCTACGGATGGACATGGACGCGTAACAAAGCAGAACAAACGGAGCGAGACGGAAGAACAAAGAACGAAAGAAAAGGATGGAGTGTTATATTTAGATATAATGCTAGAACACAAGTGTATATGGATGCGTGTGTGTGTGAAAACTTTTGGATGTTTTGTCGTCAAACGACTTTTTTCTTCTCTAGTAGTCTTTCTACGCCTTGACCTTCTTGTCCTGCTCCATGGAAGAGTTGACACTGATCTCCAGGAGGGTGTTCAGACGCTGAATCATGGAGCGCGGGTCATCCAGGACACCAGCAGCGCACAGCGCATTATCATAGACCTATGCGGAAGCGATGAGACCCTCCGTTGTCAAAGCAAACCCTACACACAACAGTCTATGTTTACCTGTTCGGCGACCATCTTGGCCAGGGCAGGATTCTCGTTGCGGATACGGAACAAGCCGCGCATCACAGCGTGGTCTGGATTGATCTCCAGACGGGCCGGGGACGGCGGAAGCTCACCCATCTTGGCCGAGCCCTCCATCATTTGCATCATCTTGCGCATAGCCGGGCTCTCGTGCTCCAACACTAATCACCGGTTCCAGTAAGTACAGGAACAGATGTGCGTTGCTACTTTTTTTTTTCTCTTTGCTTACCGATGGCGGGGAACTTCTCGAGACGACGGGACACATCGACCTGCTTCACCATGTCACCTCCCAGGGTCTCCTCGACCCACTTGGCCAGATCCTTCGCATCAGTTTCAGAGAGCTGGCCTGCCAGAGCGCCCTCGCCCTCGCGCTTATGCTGCAGGAGCTCATCCGCAGCCGCTTCAGGAGAATCGGCCGCAACGAGATCGATGCCATTGAAGTCACGGATATGGCTCACCACAAACTCGTCGACAGTGTCGTAAAGGTAGAGAAGCTCGACACCGTTCTTCTTGAACATCTCGGTGTAAGGGCTCTCCTCGGCGTACTTGCGCTTAGGCGTCAATAGATAATAGATGCGCTTCTGCTCGTCCTTCTTGCGGTCCGCATAGTCCTGCAAGCTGGTCAGCTCGCCCGCCTTGGTGGTCGAGCTCTCGAAGCGGAGCAGCTTGGCAATGTCCTTCTTGTACATCGAGTCCGTGCAGACACCTTCCTTGATGAACTGGCCAAAGTCCAGGAAGAAGTCATTGTACTTGGCGGGGTCTTTCTTGGCCTCACTGTCGAGCCACTTGATGACGCGCGAGGTCATGACGATGCGGAGACGCGACAGAATGTTGTCTTGCAAGAGCTCACGCGACACGTTGAGCGGGATGTCCTCCGAGTCGATCACACCCTTGACAAAGCGGAGCCAGTCGGGAAGAAGACCCTTCGACTTGGGCTGAATCAGGACCTTGCGCGAATAAAGCGACACGCCCGGCTCCTGACGCTCGCCTAGCGACTCCATGTGTCGCTCGGGCACATACAAAAGCGACTGGATCGAAATGGGCGCGTCCGTCTTGAAGTGGAAGGTGTATTGAGGATCGTCCCAGGCCTGGGCAATGAATCGGTAGAACTCCTTGTGCTGGTCAGCCGTCACGCTGTTCTTCTCCTTGGTCCACAGCGGCTCGACGGTGTTGACCTCTTGGTCGTTCAAGAAAATGGGGAAGCCAACGAAGCTAATGCAAAAGTGAGACATACTGAAAGCCACCGCAGAGGTTGGAGGAGAGGCAACTTACTTGGAGTATTTCTTAATGATGGAATCCACGGTGAGGTAGGAGGCGTAGGTCTTGCAGTCGTCGCGAAGCTCAATCACAATCTTGGTACCAACAGACACGTTCTCGGCCTCGGCGACGGTGTATGAGCCCTGACCATCGGTGGTCCAGCAATAGCCCTTAGATCCAGGCTTGGCCGAGCGCGTGTAGACCTTGATCTTGTCACCGACCATGAACTAGACCACCATCAGCTTTCCATTCAGACCCATAACCGAAGAGAGACTTACAGTCGAGTAGAAACCAACACCAAATTGGCCAATGATGCTCTCCTTGGCGCCGGAAGAGCCGTCCTTCTCGAGCTTATCAAGGAAGCTCTTGGAGCCAGAGCGGGCAATGGTACCGAGATTATCGTTCAGTTCTTCCAGGGTCATACCGATACCGGTGTCCTAGAGTCCTGAATGAGTCTCCTGTCCTCGTTCGCTACGATATGAGCATGATGCCTACCTGGATGATGAACTGCTTCTTTTCCTGGTCCACGTTGATGCGGATTTGGAGAGGCTTGCCGGTATCGAGGTCGCTCTGGGTAGCCTGCGAATGGCGGAGCTTCTCAAGAGCATCCGCGGCATTCGAGACGAGTTCTCTATAGCATCCTGTTACAATCCGATCGATTTCAGAATAGAATGCACGGTCACTACCTGACGAAAATCTGGCATACGGAGTGGGATAAGTCAAAGAAGAAATTATAATACAATGTGCAGAGTACATACCTCCTTCTCGGAATAGAGAGAGTTGGCAACAATGTTCAAAAGACGCTTGGTCTCGGTCTTGAACTCATGCTTCTCCTCTTTGCCGGTGACAATCTCCTCCTCCTTTGATTCCTGCTGTTGATCGGCTGTCGTCGAAGCAGTCTATACAAACCAAGCCAAGTCAGACACTGTTGTCTTATGAAACTGCCGCACACACACACACACACGTACGTCGGTGGAATAAGCACTGTACTGAGCCCATGCGAAACGGGAGGTTGGAATGGCGGCGCTGGCTACGTTGGGAGTCGTGGACTAGAGAAACATAAACGATCGATCTGTCAAAATAAAGAAGAATGCCATTTTGCAAGGGGGGAAGACTAGGCAAAGGCATCGTCGATTCCCATACCAGAATAGCTTTGCCGTGTTTCAGAGAACGCTTTGCGTTTGCACGTGCACTAGAAGCAAGGCGAGGCACCGAGGCCCGAGAAAGTTGGCGAAGCATGGTGGAATGAAGGAAAACAAAAAACACAGGCAACCTGGATAATTGAAGGACCGCTTAGAAGAAGTACCCTGAGTTGAAACTTCCAGCATATTCGATATTATCGAAGTATGTCCAAGGAAAGGGCGTGGAAATACCGCCCGCACCTGCATTAAGGTATCACGCTACTGTCATATACCTTCACCTTAACCAAGGAAGTTTTCATTATGCACGTTCCAAGTCAAAGGGTACGAGTGATCAAACCCTGATTATTGCAGTTGTAGATAACCGGAAGCAGTACGGTGGTAGGGCCAAACGAATGCATGCGGGAGCTGGTCAGTGGAGCTTAGCATAGTATTGGCATGGCGAATGTGATCGAGGGCCATGTGTTTTACACGGGTGGAAGAAGAGGGAAACTGCGCAGTCGCCCTTGCAAGTTCCAAGTCCCCAAGAATGAGTCAAAGTGCGCCTTTGTAGATATTTGCGTACACCATAGTAATTCGGCTGTCTGTGATTGAATTGGCTCCCTTTGAAGGCAAAAGTGCTTCCTCGATAAGTATTGTGAGTGACACTTGAGTGATGACAGGAACCTGAGAAAAGAAGCACACTCATGATAGTCATAGTAAATCATCAGAAGCAGCACATTGAACAGATAGTAAGCATAGTTGCAAGAATATATGTCACACCTCATGTAAACGAGGCATGTATGAAGATAAGGTAGAGATGTGAAACGGGATAATGTTATGATGACACGTTTTCGAGCAGCAAATTCAAAAATGTTTGATCCCCGCAGCATGAACGCGAACAGCCCACTCACGCACTTCTTTCGCTCTCAAACAAATATGTCTTCCTGGTGGGGACCCAGTCCCTTCGATGAGCTCATTGGTACTCGTCTCCTCAACATACTCCTATTGCGTCGACTTACGGGCCTTTGTAGACAAGGCTACCTCCGAGCTCCTTCCAGCCAACCAAGTCGACCTGGCTGCCCAATTCGCCATTTGCGACGAAATCAGAAGCAAAAGGGTGAATCCTCGAGAGGCCATGAGAGCACTCAAGCGACGTCTCGAGCACAAGAACCCTAATGTTCAGCTGGCTACCTTGTCTGTATGTTAGCCCTTGATTTCTATATATATGTATATATAGAAGTGGATATCCCTATTGACTTGTTACCATTTTCTAGTTATTGGATGCCTGCGTCAAGAATGGAGGCAATCCATTCGTGCGCGAAATAGCCAGTCGTGAGTTCATGGAGGCACTCACTTCTCACTTGCATTCTCCGGTACGTAACCACCGACGCCTCCTTTGAGCTCGTATCAACTGATAATGGCTAGACGGGATGTCATCTCGAGGTGAAGAGGAAGATCTTGGAGAATATTCAGATCTGGGCCTTGGCAGCAGGAAACAGTGCGTCTCTGAGTTATCTGACGGACACGTACAGTCTGCTGCGCGCAGAAGGCTTTGCGTTCCCGCCTGTCACGGAGGAGCCCAACCCGATCTTGTTGGAGACTGCCGCTGTAAGACCATGCCACGTGTTCGCATTTGTGTCTCTCCATCCTAAAACACTCATTACCTACAAACACATAAGCCGCCCGAATGGACTGACTCCCCCGTGTGTGAGCGATGCCGTACACCTTTCACCATGACGAATAGGAAGGTAGATACTTCTTTCCTTTTCTACTGGGTCAGGAACTGACTTTATCTCTATAGCACCATTGTCGAAATTGCGGTGGTACTTTTTGCCAAGAATGCTCCTCCAAGACCCTCCCGTTGCCTCATTTGGCGATCGATGAAAGCGTTCGTGTTTGCTACGGCTGTTATGTCAAACTGAAGCTTGCCAGAGTTTCTCAAAGAACGCCTTACTCACCGTTCCAATCATCTCCACCACCATCGAACCTACACAAACCAGCCGTCATTCATGACTCTACACCATCTCATTCACAGCCGTCACAGCTATCCACCAACACAGGCACGTCCGAGGTCGACGATAAACAGTTTGAAGAGGATCTGAAGAAGGCCCTCGAATTGTCGCAGAAAGAGGCCGAGTGGGAGAGTCGACGTTCAGAATATGTTACAATGCCACAGCCACCACCACCACCAGCCGAGGCGCCTCGATCCGTTGAGCAGGTGATTTATATGAATACACGTCGATTGCAATGACACTATCCTAATGATTTTATCCAGATCAAAGAGCCCCCGCCGGCCGAAGAAGATGATCCGGACCTCGCAGCTGCTATCGCGGCCTCTCTGGCCGACATGCATATCCAGCCTCCCCCAGCCAGCAACAGGTCCACCCATGATTATCGAGCAGTGCGCAGTGACGACCTAAGCGCTGTGGAAACGGAAAACATCAATCTGTTTGCCATGTTAATTGAGCGCATGAGCCAGTCAGGGCATGATATTGCCAACGACGAGCAAATAAGCCAACTTTATACCCAAAGTGGTGTGCTGCTGCCAAAGGTGGTAAAGAACTTGGACGACGTGAATAGAAAGCACGGTAAATTCATGCCGCTTTAGGTGTTCTCCTGTGTTGCTCATTCTCCGTCTTTCTTAGCTACTTTTGTGGAGATGCACATGAAGTTGAACCGTGCTGTTCAGCTCTACGACAAGCTACTGGAACGACGACTGACCTCCTATCACCACCACGCAATGCAGCCGCAGCAAACCTTGCAGCAGTATTATCAAACGCCGACATTACCCTCGAGCAGTAGTGGGATGTACCCTCAGGCGTATGTTCCACCAAACAGGAACGAATATTCAGCGGGACCGCAATCTAATGCATCCCAGTTCCCTTTGACAGCGCCGCAGAACACTAATAGGGGGATCAACTACGGTGACCCAGCTGGCGGCGGCACCAGTCATTGGGCCTCTTCAGGTTCCACAACAGGCTACCCGGCCTCAGGTACATCTCAACAGCTGCCTCCACATTCCCAACCGCCCAGCTCTGCTCCCTATCAGCCCATTCCTGATGATAAACCTCTCATTGATTTATAAATCAGCCTGGTTCCCTTACTGACCTGACCTAAACTGATGTGATATAATATGATATGACATACGAATAACTATTTATGAACCTGAACGGGTAAATGATGAGTGCACTTGTGCAAATTTCGTTGTCATTGGGCATGATTCGTCCAGATCTCGGCTATACTACCGGACCGTTGATCCAAAAAAAATAATGGACTTCCGCATTTTCTGGTTTTGTCTGCTTGCTTTATTTGTTATACTTTTTTCAGTTTTCTATGTCTTGATGGACAATGAAAGCAATCGAAAATGTTCGTCAAAAGCAGAAACGAAATAAACCCTGTAAGTAATTCTCGGAATCGATTTTAGCATCGACTCATTGTTAGGTTGATTAGGCGAGAGTTGCCGGGCCCACCGTCGAAAATGTCTGGTCCTTCAGGGCTCACAGTGCGAACGTTGCCGGAAGATGACCCTCCCGTGTCTGTTCAAGTTCACCGAGAAACCGTCACTTCCTCCGCCACCACCCAAGTCCATGGTGCAAAAACGAGCGGGCACGACGCTGCAACGCAAAAGCAAAATCAAAGAAGAGATAGCGATGCTAGAGCATCAAGTCATGGTGCTACAAGAACATCTGCGTGCGATGCAGATATTCTTCTCCTGTCACGAGCAGAAGGATCACCACCAGCACAAACGCATCAAGCGAGAACATGTCTACGACACATACGATCACGATACACATAATGATAGTAGCGACATCCAGAACAACAACAGTCGACAATGGAGTCTTAAATTGATCCATCGCAGCAGTGGCATCTCTCTCGAGGCGACCGTTCAATCCATTGCTGATATCGCTTCCTTTCTACGACACTCCATGGCCTGTTTTGCGTCGGATTCATCACACAGATATTTCTCGAATGGGCCCACCGCGCGAGATCGAACGATGCGTGTGACGAACCGGATGCTCAAAGTGGAAGAAATCATGCGTAACATCTTGCTCCGCGTACAGAATGCCACAGACACTACTCCCTCCACCACCTCGCCCCTCGCCCTCTCCTTTCCGAACATCGACGACCCAGTCGCCATCCATGCTAAACGACAGCTGTTCGATGCCTACTTTGGCTGCCTTGGCCTAGTCACACCCGCCCTCGTCCGATCGTACTACCAACCCTATCTTCATGCACATCCGAATTCCATGCTCGCCAATGCCCTAGGCGCCTTCATCCTGATATCCCGCTGTCAACACGTGGACGCGATTGCACTCCCTATGTCGCGACACGCCTTTGCCGAATGTCTCTTTGCCAAAGCACGTCTACAGCTCGAGGACGCCTTGTTTGAGCAAGAACAGGACGATGTGGATACCCTCGCAACCCTCTGGTGCATGGGTGCTTACTCGCTGTTTACTCTCAAAATCAAGGAGGGCCGCGTCCATGTCAGCATGGCTTGGCGTATGGCGTCCCAGCTTAAAGAAAGATATCTCGCAAAGCAGACCGATCCCGTCTCGATCGCACAGTCCGAGACATGGCGACGCATTTACTATGTCGTGCGTTACCTCGAAATTTCCATGTACATGGCACTGGATGGCCTCAGCGATTTCTCATCCATCGTCCAGCCTGATAACATTGGATTTCCCAATGTACTACCTTGCGAAGAGTCCGTCGCCGAACTGAAGCATGCTGTGCAGATCTATCAGTACCTCATTTGTCTGAGCGTCCTGCCCAGCGGGAGTCAAGCAACCGTAAGAGAAGAACTCATTGGTCGACGTCTGTTTGCGGGCGCACTGGAGGCTATACCGTGCGACGATCTGGAAGTGATTGAACGTCGTGTCATTGGTTTCTGGCATGCGCTTCCGGAAAAATATCGCTTAAGCGAAGGCCCGACAGCCTACGTCGACATGTCCAAGGTTGAAACATGCCACGATGCAAGCGTACTCTATCTGAACAAGATGTACTATATGTACTGGCTGACTATCGAGTCAAGGCTGATGCCCGTGCCTGCGATGGCAGACTTGGCCGGGGCAGATTTGTCACGCCTTGATAGCGAACGCGCTCTTGTAATTGTATCTGTATGCTGCGATGCGATGGCCAAGATCCTCTATGTACTTTACAAGCATATTCCTTGCCTTGTCGAGCTCCATTGGATGACCTTTGTCGCTGACCTCCTCGTCTCTCTCAAAGATTGCGCCAACAAGGACATCCAAACGCGTGCGCAACAAAACCTTCAAATGACACTGTGGATCCTCAACAGTCTCAAGAGCAGGACAAGTACAAGAGCGATGACCACGAACGACTTAGACTCGATGGGTGGACACAAGGGCGGCTTTAGTAGTGAAAGTAGCGTGAGCAGCCACGCAAGCACGACAGATGAAGATTCGCCCCCATACCCTGATTCACCCCTCAGCACCCCAGGATCAGCCATAGACAAAAATATGAAAATGCACACACCTGTGGACTACAGTGAAGAGCTACGCAGACAGCTCCAAACCTACTTTGCTGATTCTGTCATGTAAATAAATCTTACCATCTATACCTAACTTTTGTAGCTTAGTTGTTTAAAAAGACTTTTATATTACGTTTTGTATACAAAAAAAGTATTCTGCTTATCAGTGATATCCTGCTTGGAGCCCACGAGTACATCAGTAAATTCTTCCTGTGTGTTCCCTAAGACTTCTGCACGCAGCTTGTTTTCTCGTTTGTAGGACTGTCGCAAATATAAGAAAAGCAATAAGGTAATTGCACTGGCCACTATATATGCAATGACGGCAGGAAGATAGCGCGGCGCATCTTCTTGTCGCATAGTGAGGGGTCCCACAAAGTGCCCAATAGTGTAGCCAAGCAGGTTCACGCTCGTAAAAAGTGTCTTCTTGGAGACGCCGGATACGTTGTTGGCAATGTAAGTCTGGATTATGACATTGGAAGCAACATTATTAGCCAAATACAGGCCGGCGAGTCTTGTTCCGTTTTGAGGCAACACGAGCAGCAGAAGGGCGCCGACAAAAGTGAAGCTAGAACTTAAAGCTCCCACGAGACCGACCTCATTATAGCGGTAGCTGAGGAACATACATATCCCGTTCATGATCACGTTTGTAAAACCGTTGGGAATATCCAAAAGGAGCGCGTTCAAGCTCTTCATATTGTCAAGGCGTAAGTATGGGGTGGGATGCTGTGCACTGGAGCACAAAAAAATAAACTGTACGTACCGAGAATCCCATTTGCTTGACGATCTGGGAGCGAAATACACTCAAAGCTCCGGTCGTAAGGTTCACGAGGCACGAGATCAAAAAATATATATAAAGTCTCTGATCACGAATGCCCTCGGCGATCTGGTCCCAACAGATTTTGTGTCGCAGCACCACGGCATTGTCCCGTGAACGGTCGTCGGCAATGGCCTCCTCTTCTGGTGTGAGACGGAACCACCGCGATTTGGCTCTGTCGGGCAAGAAGACAAAGACAAAGGATCCCCAAAGGACGGTGACGGCACCACAGAGTATCATGCACCAGCGCCACCCTCGCAACCCTGCTATGCCGTCCATGCGACCGATACCATAGCCAATGAGACCACCCAGTGCAGCAGACGTTGAGTTGGAACTTTGCAGCAGGCCGATGCGTACCACCTGCTCTTTGCGTCGATATAATACGCTGATAAGGTGATAGGAGATGGGATATGAGGAGGCTTCCAGGAACCCGAGCAAGACACGTAGACCTAGTAATGTCTGGAATGTCTTGCATAGTGATATACACGCCAGGACTACACCCCATGCGCATACGTGCGAGCCCAAGTATTTGGAAATGGGCAAGATGGGCATCAAGTAAGTATTGGTTATCTGAAATGGGCAAACAAAGATGAATGATCTCCCTTTTTCCACTGCCAAGCTACTATGATATTTACCTGGAAAACCAAAAATCCCAAATAGAACACAGATCCAATCCAGCCAAACTGATTTTGATCAATTCCGGTGTCTTCATAAATTCCCAGAACGCCTGCATAGTTTAAGGTTGATTTGTCAACATACTAATTTATGAATACCGAGATTATATGTACTATGGTGAGTTTCTATCGCTGTGCGCTCTGTAATCATACTCAGGTACCGCTAAACCAATACCTGCAGGAACCAAAGCGTGCATAACAAGGGCATCACAATGGAGTCGATCCGTCGCAAAACTGCTTTTTCTTTTTGTGCTTGAAGATCTTGGGGCGTCCTTGCAGCCGATTCGTTGCTTGACACGGTATCATTATCAGTATATGGCTTTTCTAGATCACTGGGACTATATTTCATGGATGTATGTGTCTGTGTGAATATTTAACGGGAAGGAAAGTAGGAAAATATGTACGTGTATACGAGATCCTGCTTTAGACTACTCTAGGCCTTTATATAAACAGTTCAACATTCAAATGGGTCTTATCTAAACTATATGTGTTCGTACCATTGTGCTACAAGATTTGCGCCTAGTGGCGTATACAGCTTGTTTCATAACTAATTTTAAACAAGATTTACTCTAGATGCGCGAAAATAAGCGAGAAGGTTTGGCATATATCAATATATATAGGTAGCAGTACCCATGCTCCCGCTTATGGTATGTAGATAAGGAATAGAGCAAACTGAGAACAGCATTTTGGGATCTTTGATCGCACATTCAATGCCCATGTAGTCTATAATTAAGAAAAAGAAGGGAACCTTGACCAAAGAGTAATAATAATCTCTACATACCCTTGTCCCACCGACCATCACCCGTTCCCCGGATGTTGAAACCGAGGGAAAAATTCCACGAAGGTCACGTTACGCCATACGACACTGCAAAGAAAACAAATTCACTGTAAATATGCACACTGGGGTATCTTTGCTTGCTTCAGGATAAGGAATATGCAATTGAGTCCTTCGCCAGTAAAAGATATACAAGACATCCAATCTTTCAATGGAGGCTGGGGGTAAAACTTTAGTACCAAACATGATATCGGCAGTACATGCGCCTTGCGGAAAGTTCATATGAGCAATACTGCACTCTTACAAATTCGTTCGAGGTGAGACATTGACTTTCTGCTTGATACAGTTATAGGCAAGCTCATCATTTTTGGAGGGCAACAAACGACGAGCAAAAACGACAGTCGTAACGTGGAACCTCCATTGAAAGCGGATATTCATCCATAGGTATTTATGTATATATGACTTCAGTGTAGCTTTAAATGATACTGTGGCGGTTGCCACAAATACAACTGCGCAAAATTGATCAAATAAAGGATAGAAAAGCTATCCCGAGATCAAACGTTATACAGCGCAATCATCCTAAAAGAATAATCCTCTAATAAGCGTGGAATCCCATTTGTAGGTCTTATTCCGGGATGGAATAAGCATGGTATTCAGTGCTTCCTCAGCCAGCGTCCTTTCTTTCCGTCATACATCATCATGACCCTTGAGAAACGACATTAAGCTAATCACCATCACACAATAAACGACACTCAAAATGTTTGCTGGATCATAACTAAAAGATATACGCAAAAGCGTACGGGGTTACTATGCTATATTGCCTTGGTTGGTAATGCATCGACCTTTTTTAAAGAGTAACATGACTTATCCCCACAGTCCAAGACTGTATTCATGATATGAGTTTATTGATAACTAAGACTTATTTAGGAAATGCTTGGCTGTGTGGATTAGGTACATTTCAACAACGACGACAGCGGGTCTCGGTAGGCCTTTCTTCTGTTTCTCGCATTGATAAGATACATTTCAAGCAATGTTAGCTCATGTACGGATTCTTGAGTACTAATTTTACCTCTGTCAGGATGTCCTGTCATTACTGATAAACTAGTCACGAACCGCATACTGATACTTGTTTTCCCAAGTTCTTGCTTTTAAGCTGACGCGCTGCCCAGAATTGATGCAGTGACCAAAGCCCGAGGCCATACGCTGTGCATGTGTCTTCAAGATTGGGTACTGCTGTGGTCTGCTTTTCCATAGTCTTGTGAAGTTCTCTAGGTTGAGGTCGTTCTTTAACTCAAAGATGGTCATCTGCAAAAAGTTTGTACATATGACGGATCTCTTGCCGGTGCGCTGGTCATCATCAGGAACAAAGGCTTCCTTGACGAGGTCGTGAATGGAATTGCTGGTCAGACATACCGAGACATATCCTTGGATGCCGTCCGCATCGGAGGCAGCGAATATAGGCACCATAATGATAGTCGAAGTTCTGTACACATGATAGTATGAATATAGGCTCATGGCATGGACGTTGTCACCACGTCGGACTGGCATACTTGCAAACGCTGAGATGCCGAAACATCGAGCCCTCATAAAACTGCTGACCACTTTATCAAAAAGAGCAATGTAGTTGTAAGCCGTAAGGGTCTCTTTGATGTGCCTCTTGGCAGGGATGGGTTTCTTGTTCACGAAATGATGCAAGCGTCTGGGCGGGACCCCACTTCCGAACAGGGAGTGGACGCAACACCGTTTGTGTCGCGACAGCGAACCACAATTAATACGCGCGCAATTGTTTTCAGATACGAAAGGCCACTGTTTCATTTGCTTTGGAAATGTCGGATGACATGAATGCTGCCATATGCTGTAGAATTTGGTTGTTTCAAAATGCTGTTACCGATGAATTCCATTTCCATGTCGTTACCAAACGGTTGCAAAATATCTCAATAGTTTCTTGATTTTCGGGTATGCTTCGAAAACAGTTGGCCGAGATGCTGGCGTACGTTGGTTTAGTTGTGAAGATCGACATGGTTGATGACAATGGCAGTTCGCGATGAATATTGGCTGATGTTCCTCGATACATTTCCACCGTGTTCACAAGAATAGCTTCGCCGTTGCTGACGTTTATCAGAACTGCACCTGCCAATACCTGAGCACAGACAAATTTGACCTGTGGTTCATGTAGCCAATCCTTATTCAGCAATAGCTCTACGATATCGTCCAATTCGAGATATTCGCGGCTTGCGAGATGTCGTCGAACTGGTGACTTGTAGGTCAGAGATGCCACGTCGTCGCAGATGCTTGGTTCAATCGCAATGGTGTCCATTGGTCGCTTTGATTGGGATCGGTCGCATTCGATGTGCGGTTTTCAAGTTTCTGTTGTTTTTATGGTGACTGAACGCATCGTATTCCACTTTATCGCCGTCATCATCATGGCTGATGAGAGCAAATGGCTCCAAGGATGTTCTTTCATTGATCCACTGGGCTATGGCGCGCTTCGCTTCGTCCGGTCGTGAACCTCCGCACTACGTTCCGAAGTCTCTTCGCCTGCGGCTTCGGGTCATCACAAACTACACTTGGACTTCGGATTACTCCTGTCCTCGTCACAGGCTCGTTGCAGCATTATACAGATACTTGTGATTGGACACTGCTCTCGAGGTTGGGAAACTTGGTCTTCGCACAGTCCGATTGAACAGTGAACATTTGTTTCTGTTGTCAATGGAGATGGACGAAAAGGCAGTGTCGAGAAAGAAAGGGCAGTGTCGAAAAAAAAGGAAGTGTCGAGATTCTAATTCGATAGTATTTTGATTTCAGGCTAGCGCCGTTGCCATACTCTTGAAAGTATCCTTGCTTCCGGCCTTCAGACCAGCACTCTTGCCAGTCCATGCGTCTATCTTGTTGAGATCTTTTGTACGTGTTAACAAAGTTGACAAGGCCGGTGGCGGGAGTGATGGTATCGTTATTAAATTCGAGCTGGGGCGGCATGGTGATAGGCTCCGGTTCATTCATAGGTATCACATTTCCAGTAGAATTCTGTGATTCCAATTGGTCGTACTGTCGCTTCAGGTCTGCGCCGTAAAGGCGACCAGCTTCAGCGTATTTGATTGCTTTTCTTGGCTCGATAGCAATCGGTTTTGCAACTTGGCGAATTTGGATCCGGTAGCTTCACAGATCCTGATCAAAGCATTCTATTCGCTGTCTTGTTCCTTGTCGTTCGCCGTACAGATGTCCTTCGCAAGTCAATATAGCAACTGGATTGTCGGATCATCCCATCGATCATTACTGATGATGCTTTGCTGGCCAGACGTAAGAAGGTGGGCGAATGCCACGACGAGATCCAATGGCTGGGTATCATCAGCAACCACGAATGGATCATTCGAGTTTCTGGATAATAAGAAGCAATGAGGCGCCCAGTGAGTGCAGGTTGTTTCAAGGCAGAACGGCATATCTTCTGTAGGCGTAAATTCGTTCGCCAAAGTTTTTGACCCGACTTTATCAATGCAGATGATGATAAGGATTGGATGGGCATGGAATCGACGATAGATGTTTAAGCAATACTGTATAGCATTGGTCAAGGACTCTTTGCTGACAGTATGCTGTAATTCCATGATGACAGGAGGAAGACTGCGGAGTTCGCCAGAACGTGTCATGACGGCTCCACAGCTATTTGACTTACGTTCCGAGATCAGGCTTTGTCACACCCAGAACCTCCTACGCATATAAGCTGAGTATACATATGCCCAGAGAACATCATTATCGGTGTAAGAGCGTGGGATACAAGGTTGACAAGAGGAAACATAAAGTTCTATATAACCAGAGTGGAAGTGCTGGTAAATAAAAACAGCTGTCTTTCAGTTTCACTTGCACTTCTTTACCTACTATACATGGCACATATAAGGCGTCGCACTCCATACCATCGGAAAAGAAAGTGCTTGTGCTAATGTAACTGCTCGTTAGGGCTCAATAGCCCATTGGTCATAGGCAACAAGTCGACTGATCAGATCGGAACCAGGTTTGTTTTTGCGGGTCAGCTTGAACTGAAGAAGATCTTCTGGTAAATTCATGACAAAAAGTCTAAAAAGTAGGCCGAAAGAGAATGTGCGCGCGTGCGAGAGAGAGAGGAGAGAGAGAGAGAGGAGAGAGAGAGAGAGGAGAGAGAGAGAGAGGGAGAGAAAAAGAGAAAGAGAATGCTGTATGCGTGTAAGAAAAGCACGCGAGAAGAAGATCAGCAGTGAGAAAAAGAGAAAAGTTGACACGAAGAAGAGAGAAGTCACATGTTTCATTGTTGTGCTTGCTTCCGTTTATCCTTACAGCTGCATTGCTGTTTTTGATAAAGTGGTCAGCAGTTATACGGGCTCGGTGTTTCGGCGTCTATCCCAGCATTTGCAAGTATGCCGGTCCGATGGGCCTATATACATACTATCGTGTGTGCGAAACGTCGACTGTCATTATGGCGCCTATATTCGCTGCTCTCATCTGCTAAACCGCATGACTCACACAATAGCATTGAGGCCACCATGTACTTGAATGATTCTTGTCATACTCTGGTCTTTGTAGCCATATGGATACCACGTGATGCATAAGCCTCTTTCAGCCTCGATGATACTTTCTCCTTAGCTTGCTGCATAAATTTCTCATCTTTTTCGTCTCTACGTGTTTTAGTTTCTGGTTTTCTTTATGTCAACGGACAATCTCATATTGACAAGAAGTAAGTTTGTATCAGACATGGAAGTGAACGCTAGACTCACAGGCTGATAGCTTGATTGATCTCCTAGGACAAATGATCACTCTGACCGAGGGCATGAGCGTCCCTGTAGAATCCGTGAACAAGGTGAGCGTTATGCATATACTCAACCAAAGTACGCAGACCTTGACTCTCCCGTGGCATTCGTCCACTCCCTGACGTCTGGCCACCAGAGTTTAATCAGTACTGACCGCTGGGGTAACCAGGTGTTCCAGCTTCTCTATTGACTGGCGAGGGATACTGCCAAGGGACACGATAAGGAAGAAGTCGGAAAACTGAATGATTTGATTATCTGTGAAGCCATCAAACTCCAGTTCGCCAGGACTGAGAAAGACATCTACTGAGAAAGACATCTTTTTTACCGAGCCAGAAAAAGCCATGAGGTATGCTGAAGCCAGTCGTCTTTACAGCACAGATTTGAAGCGACAATACCACTAACTTGAAACTCAGGATTCTGGTGAAAAATATGCCGCTTATGGAGAGAGCCCCTCCAAAGCTAAGAGCAGGGTATACAGGCCGTTTTCAAGAGGCCTACATACACAGAAGAAGGAAACGCCAAACTAGTCCGCAAGGTTTTGAAAAAGCTGACAGTCAAGAAAAGTGTGCGCCGCACTTCACCCGCCCCTGAGCACATGTAAGGTGTCGCGCCGGAACTTGTCACCATGCTGGCACAGCAAACCTCTAATAGCGACACGATCAATACCACCAACGATGAAGTTGTTTCTGTTGAAAGGTACAAACTGTGTCATTAAGCAGGACGCATGGATCGGCACGGGTGCTGGAGTGAAGGCCGGGAGGAAGGACGCTTCAAAGAGTATGGCAACAGCGCCAGTCTGACATCAAGATATCATCAAATTACCAAGCCGTCTTCTTCAAAGTAACGGTTGCCGTTACGTTGCTGCGTGTCTTCGATTTTCCCCATGTTGACATAAATCTTGCACTTCATTTTAGTAGCGTCATAAATAGACGTTAACAAGCGGGGGAGCGGACTAGATTGACCGAAGATAAAGTGGAGGTTGCGATGACCCGTGGCCGTAGGGGAAGGGGTTCAGTCACACCCAAAGCGCAATCGAAGTGTCACTTTCGGATGAAGCGAAGCGAGTCGCACCGCTTGTAAATCTAAGGAACTTTATGAAGAAACATAAACATAATGAATTCGGCATCGTCAATCATATCGTGAATAATATCTGTGAGGCTAGTCCGCAGTATTAGCGTGAGTGGAACAAGACCTGGCCAGCCCTCCCGATCCAAAAAATCACATTCCTCCGAAGAACTTGAATCAATTCGGTGTTATATATTGACAAACATCGCATCTGAATGCGATAGACTCGGTTCACTTGCTGCATCGGTATGTGGGGAATCTGCTCGACATTATCGCTGCATGCGATGTGACTGTATGTATTGCAGATAAGATCTATTATCGCTGTGTATCGGGTTTAGTTATAAATACAGAGTTGGAAGAGAAACTAGAATCTAGAGAGGTGCTTCAAACAAGCGATTCATAAATAGTTTGGTAAAGCGAGGACCATTTCCACGCAAGAAAACCTGGACATTGTTGGGTTCGTCATCCCACGCTGATTTGTCCTGGGTCCAACTTCTTCGGTCGTAGATACACATCCCCTGACTATACTTGCCTTCTGTCTCGACACGAAGATCAAGCCGGCTATACTGCCAGTTCTTTTCGAACTCAGGGTTGCCCTGACCATCACCCTTGTCTTGGATCATGTCCAAACATAACAGAGCCGTGTACGCATCGTACCTAATAATAGACCGTGTGAGGATAGTCCAACAACCAAGATCATCCCAGTACTTACGGCGACAATGTCTCGATGCTGTAGAGGCGGCTGACCACCTCAAATGACCAAATCAGGAAAGCGTTACAGAACGTGCTGACCGGGTTCTTGTCCTTGATGGGTAATATGTACTTCTGATATAATTCCCGGGATATGTTGCCGTCTTCCGAGCCTACAGTGAGTCCTATCAATAACATGGCCTGTCACGCATCAATTCCACATACCATCCAGAGGCAGGATGACGACGTGACACGGTGCTTGCTTGTTCTGTTCAACGAGGTTGAGACGTTCTTGGTAACCTTGGGGAGTATGTTTAAAGCCCTTAGAGGTGGCGAGAACAATATCGGCCGCATAGGGGTCGGCGCAAAAGTTAAATTCAGCCGTGGGAGAAACATTGCCGGGTAGATCTATCGCACTGTAAAATATAGACTCTATATTAGCCCATACACTGAGATAGGCACGATTATGGGTTTTCTTTACCCGCCCATAATCACAATACGCTTTACACGGCTGAATGTGACCGGATCACGCTCGTAAGCGAGGGCGAGGTTCGTCAGAGGACCGACGGCAAGGAGTGTGACGGAGAGAGGAGGAGAAGTCTTGAGCTGGTGGAGGATCTCGTCTGCAGCGTCGCGAGATGTGGTGCGGAAAGCTTTCGCATTGCTGGCTGGGGCGTCCTTGTCGGCCAATTCTTTGGCATCATGGATAAGCTGCCGCTCCCAGTCAGGAGGAGCTGCATGCAGACCCTGCATGCAGTTTGAGTATGGCAGTCAACCAGATTATTCTACTGCATGATTACCTTAGCATGCGTCTCACCGAGACCATCGCTGCCATGGAAATAGGTGGCAGAAATCAGGGACCGTCTCAGTGGGCGCTCGCATCCTGCATGCCATCGGCTTCAGTATTGTGCAGCAAGGACATAAACGGTACCTATTCTTACCTACTGCCAGCACAGGCAGCTCCTCGTAGGGCACAGTGATCCCGCGGGCAGCATTGTGATCGCGCATGACGTTCATGATGGTAACTGCATTGCGCTTTACATCTTCCAAAGAGGTATTGCCGTGAGTGAGAGTGATTGCCCGTACGAGGACCTCGGGCGACAGGAGCATAAATAAAATGGCAAGCGCATCGTCAATGCCCTGATATATTTGATATTGGATGCGTAAGTGCCTCGGTCAATTAGGACAGGGTGCCTTACAGGGTCAGTGTCTATAATGATCGATTCTCTCCGTTGAGCCATAGTGAAGAAAGAAAGAAAGAAAAGAAAGAGACAGGAGAATAGAGCTGGTAACTGACGCACAAATGCGAATGTGAAACAATGTACAGTTCTCCCGGTGCCAATTGGCGGTTTTATGAACAACCGATCAGCGGGTTTTAGTTTCCCCAATTCGAAGTTCTTTGAAAGTCGTACGGCTTCTCATTGAAAACGCAGTGTATTTTTGCCACTTTTAAGCGCTCTTGACCGTTGCCAGCTTAACCGCTGTTGGGCGTTTAACTCGATACCAAGAACTCCCTGCATTTTCTTTGCTTTCCTTCTCTAGGTTTACCAACCTTTCTACTTCTTAACGTACCCTCGTACTTTTCTACAGACCCTTCTACTTTTTTATCTGTCTTTTTTACTTCCAGACCATTTTGCATACTCTCTGGCACCTTTTAGCGCCAAAGCCGCACTCAGTCATACATCTCCGTTGGTTCTCGTTGCAAGTACTACATGAATCTACCAAGTGCCTTCCACGTCATATAGACCGACAAAAACCCACACCGGTCTCGCCATATCAGTTGGCGCAATCACAACGCACTTTTAGTTGCCAAGCTCCATGCATGTCATAACAATGATCGTGGTCGGCTTATTTCTGCAGCAATATTCCCTGCTATTGTAGAAGAGATAATCAAGCACGAAGCAGACGGAAACTGGACAAGCTGCCCGTGCTCAACTGGTCAAGAAAAGTGAACGGAAAGAGTAAAGCATCCTGGGAAGCGTTGTATGTCTCTTGGTGAACAAACAACTACTTTATACTAATCTGGGAAACAAACCACTCAATGGACCGTTGGAAGCTCTGACCATCTTGATCATGCCATCTATAATCACAGCCAATCAAGTGGTAGCAATGCATATCAAGGAAGCATTTGCGTTCATGGAAGATTTATGCTGGAACCCCAGTCCCGTGATATGAACAAAAAGAAAAAATAAAAAAAAATTGCTGATTGATTGTTCATTAAACCGCGAATTGAGGGATGAAAAACTGGCGGATTGGCACCGGGAGCATGCATGTACAGGAATGACTCCATTCAACGTTTATTGCTATTCGCGGCATTGCGTAAAGAGACCCGCCGCGCCTCGGGTGACACAACACCACCATCATCTCGGAACCAGTGACAGCTAGCAAACTTCTGCTGGAGCTCATAGACCAGCAAGGATGACCCGTCCCGCTGACGTTCGCTCAGGCGACTGTCTGCCGAGGCTTGCAGGTCCCATCGAATGGTATGATCCCATTTGCCGGTTTCCAGACCGTTGATGAATTCGTCCCACTCGTTGTTGGTAAAGGTGAGGTGGATTTTGGACCCGCTTAGCTCCTTGGTCATCAAAAGGACACCTTGACCAACCACCTTGGTCAGCTGAACCATCCGCTCACCCACGACAATGTTGCGTCGGAACGCAGCCCAGTTCGTCTCTGTGAGGAGGGGTTCGATCCAGCCACGGTAGGCTTTCATATTGGCATTACGGTCGCGGTCGCGGTCCCGTTCTCCTGAAGAAGACGGCTCGTTGGCTCCGTTGCCCTGGTTGCCATTTTGGGCATCCTCGTCCCTGATGACCTCATTGGGGTACAAGACCGCAAAGGCTTCCTGGAACTGGGCAAACGCGAGATAAAGACGAAAGTAATCGGCGTTGTAGTATATCCCGTTCTGGTTCATCCCGTTGTCGAGGTGAGGCTTCATGTTAGAATGTGTAGTCAGGATACGTAAGGAGGGTTCTAATAGATCAGCCAGCTGCTCCTGTGTCATGGTCGAGACGTCTAGGTCCTTGTCGATCGGGGCTTTCTCAATGGCGAGGGTAAAACCGTCTGGGTAACGCTGCGACTTCTGCTCCAGATCGGACAGCGTGATGCTTCGCATTCGACTGATGATGTCATCGCCTAAAGCACCGTAATGGATCAAAAGGAGAGTAACCTAACCCGCCACCAAGTACTTACGACGTTGTTCGAATTCACCGTGACGGTGAGGGATCTTTGGTTTTTTCGTAGAAGCGGGCAGAGTGGACAGCTCGTACGGATAGCTTGGGTCGGGCAATTGACGTTTTCGTTTACGCATTAGCGAAGCTTGTGTCAGGACGCCTTGTTCAGCGTAACGTTGTAAAAGGGCCGGTTCCTTGCCGATGCGGCCGTCTTGGTAATAAAAGCCGCGCTGCTTAGGTTCCATCAATACCTCGGCAACATCGAGTTGGCGTGGCGAGTCACCAGGGAGAAAGGTATTATTGGGGTATCGTGAGGTGGCTGCGCCACTCATGCCAATCTCGGCATCCATGAAAAACGGAGCAGGCGGTCGCAGCGAATGAGTAAAGAAACGCGGCGTATCTGCAGCAGGACCAGGAGTCAAGTTGCTGTTGGTCATGGGGTTACCGGGAGCAACAGCCGTCGGTGGAGGTGCAGGATGAGGATGAGGATGAGGTGGTGTGTGGGAGTGGGACTGAGAGTGAGGGTGAGGAGCAGGATGAGGAGCAGGTGCAAGGGTGGGTGTGTTGGGGACGAGGCGTGTCCTGGTGTCCATCGAAGAGGAAGAAGAGGAGGATGGAAGAGGTGTGAAAGGAGAGGAGGCGGTCGAAGACTGACAACACGAAGCGCTTCCATTGGGGAGTTGGACGATGCCTACTGAGGCAGCATCTCGGAAGAGAATGCGGTCTTCGTGGAGTTGCTTTGTAAACTTGACATGATCACCGAGCGCGTAGGTTATGCAAAAGAGGAGCTTGGCAATCTTTTCTGTGTCCGGCTTCTTGCGTAGAATCTGTTTGACGATGCGAAAGAGGTCGAGCATGTCATCGTCCGTCAGGATGTCTTCGGCCTGGGCTTCGTAGAAACGCCCGGCCATGGCCCCTTTGAGGAGGCATTCTGGATTCCTACTATCCGGTGTGTAATAGCTGTCCATAGAAGAAAAGGTAACTCAAAAACAAGCCTGAGAATTCTTATCAATTCGTGTTCCATCCCCACCGTTACACAATGACACAGGGCAATACTCCACTGCACATCTGGTAAACACCTCCCTTACTTGATTCTCTAGCCATCCATCTATCCTATCAAAAATATACCCCATTCTGTAGCCCCTTGAATCCTAAGAGACAAAAGTATATGTCTGCCCTGAATGAAATAAATAATTTCGGCTGTCAAAGAAGCCCCTCTTTATGGCAGCTATCATATTACCGAACAGGCTTTTCTTTCCACTGATAAAGAACCATGTTTCCGATATGTTATCTTGCCGTCTATTATAGCACCGATCTATGATACATATGCAATTATACAGTTCAGACAAAAAGGTTTCTGGCTGATACCTGGTTTACGCGCGGATACGGATGTGCTGTCTCTGATTCTCTACTCCACCATGTCTATTTTTTGACTTCCATTGGTACTTGTGCCAGCTATCGGACGTTGTGCGGAGTATCGGATTAGCCGTTTTTATTGCCATGTGAACCCGCCCTGAACGATTGTCCGTTTTACTCACTATTGGCATTGGCGTGGTATAATCTATAATGCATGGACATGTCCACAACCAGAAAAGGTTACGACTGGATCTATTCCTCGTACATACTGCATATATCCAGTTCTCAGGATCTGTTCGCGAACAAAAATAAACCTCAAGAGAATTTTTCTGTTTATGGTAGAAGTGATGAGAACCTTGTCAGACAATGACTGCTGTGTTGCGTAGCACAATCACCATTTGGACTCTCGTTCCCATAGTGTAGAAAGATGTATTCTTTTTGGTGAGCCATATTAAGGGTACTGTACAGAAATATAATATTTTTCATGGGGCATATCGGGTCATATTAGCGGGGGGCATGAATTGGGTATAGTCAATGGTCTTGTCATGATCAAACGTAGCGGCTTCTTCAAACGCATCGAGGTCAAAGTCAAAATCATCCACGACAAAAGGTGCCTGGCTGCTGGGCGTTAGTTGTGCGCGCGGAGCTACCTGCTGTGAGGCCACTAATCCCGCCGCAGGTGTCATATCCAGCGAGTGCTGTCCATCATCGGCTTCAGTAGAAGTGCAGCTCGCGGAAGAGTGGCCGTCGTCCACGAGGTTGCCCGTCACTGCTGCTGCTGCTGCTGCCGCTGCTGCTGCTGCACTGGAGGCAGATGCAGTTGAGTGGCGCTGCTGCTGTTGCTGTTGCTGCTTTTTCTTGATACTGCCATGAAGCAGTTTTTCTTCCTTGTACTTGATCTGCATCCATCGTGTTCGACACTGGCGTTGGGTGCGGCCAGGTACTGTTTCTGCGATGCGGATCCAGCACCGCCCAAAACGCTCCACGCCCGCGCGCAGAAGCGTGTCTTCATCCTCGCTCCATTTGCCTTTCCGTACCGTTGGGTCAAGAGCTTCTGTCCATCGGGCCTGGCACTGGATTCCGGTTCGATTGGGTATTCTTTCTGCAATGCGGTTCCAAGGAACCGGCTGCACGCCACCCTCGCCATCGGGTATATTGGAGAACTCCAATACAGAATATTTTAGCACGGCATCTTCGTGCTCGGTCCAACGTCCTTTGTGTATATGAGGGCTAGATGCGCTAGACATGTCAGCAACACTGCTTTTGGCTCCTATAACTTCTTTCTTCCTGCTTAAAACATACTTGAGAGCACCTAACCACCGTGTGGAGCACTGCATAGGAGTCCGGTTTGGTACGTGCGACGCTATCAGGGACCATTTATGAGGCCCATGGAGAGCAACGGCTTGTCTTAAGAGCATGTCTTCTTCGATGGTCCATCGTGTGTACGTAGACGATTTACGTGAGGAAGACGAAGAAGCTCGTTTGCGAGCGAGCAGCGGTGTAGTAGGCTGTTGTGGTTGCATGAAGGGCTTGCGCATCATGGGAGTTGACTTGGGCGGCTGTCTAGTATACTCGAAATCATCGAAAAGGAAGCGTGATCGTGTGGGAGACGGTGTCGAGGCCATTTCCTATTCCAGTACACATTGTCAGACCCCATCTCATCAAACGTGCCTATGCATAATACGTACGATATGCCCTGATAAACCACCATAGCGAAACATTCCATCTTGTGAACAGTTGGCTGCGGCTGCGGCTGCTGCAGCGGTAGCAACCGAGTAATGCGGCTGCTGAAAGCTCTGCGACGAATAGTGCGCCGGGTTTTCGGCCTTCGTGATGACGACAGGAGGCGGTGCCGGAAGCTAGTCGGACTGTCAGTCAGCTATAAGGTAAAAGGAGAAGTATTTTGATTTCACATGTACCATACTCGAAGTCTGCGTCATCGGAGGGGACGGTATAGGCTGCGGATGTTCCATCTTGATCGGCTGTTGGGAAGCATCAAACTGATAGAAGAGATGCTGATAGAGCTGCTGTACTCTTTTCATGTCAGTCATCAAAAGTTCCTGACACTGTGATCATACATTCCGGATAATCATCCATGCAATACCTCATCCGTCAAAAGACCTTCCCATCCTTGTGGTGATGATGATGACGACGCGTCTGAATACGCCATAATAGTTATTACTGCTGAGAGATGCTATGGCCGGAAGTTTTTTGTGTCCTCCTTTTTTTGTACAGTCGTCTTCTGGTGGAGAGAATATGTGGTATTTGCTCGATGTAAACTAACGACTCCTTTTTTATGAGAAACAAATCGAAATGAGAGAAAAGAAGGAGTATAAAGACATACACGTCGAAGGCCAATGAAAAGCGAAGTGGCGTAAGGTGTGAGTAGAAAAGATATTAAGCGGCGCACAACGGGTATGACGCGAAAGGAAAACGGGAAAATAGCAGAAAAGAAACGAGAAAGAAAAGAAGAGAGAAAAACGGACGGAGACCTGACCTTGCGTGTATCGCGGGTTGATCAGAATGTACAGGGCCAAAATAGAATTCTTCGTGCCTCACATCATCGCTCGCAACGTTTTGTTTTGACGTGGTCGAAATCTCAAGTATGAAAACACTTGAATTCATAGAAATACTCGATGGGGGGTGTGCGCCTTATGACTCTCTTATTAGCAACACGCAGCCGCCCAGAATAATGGAAAGGTACCGGGTTGTCGGTCGCTACAGCGCATCATCCATGGACTGAGATATGACACATGTCCGTCTCAAAATGAAGACCTTCACCACTGTCAGCGATACTGTTTTCATTTTGCGCCGGCTTACGGACTGATATCCTAACACCGGTTTATATACGTACGTACGTATGTTTCAATGCTCTGTCATTTTCCCTATATATGGCCGTATATGTAAAAACGGAAGAACGTCGATCTTGGATTCTTAATTGAACCGGGAAAATAAATCTTCTCCAGACTCACGTGTCGCACGTTAGCATTTTGATCGTCGTCATTCTGCACATTTCTGCTTTCATAACGCGGCATGAGCTGTCACTGACATATACGTACTATGGGGCGGCGGTTATATTATCTACCTAGCATGTTTTTTTCTTAATTTTAAAGTAAACGACCCGTGGCGGTCCAAAGATAAAGGTGTTTCATAAATGGACTTTCCCCATCTTACTGTACCACTATGAAAATGGCCCCTTCACACTTGCATAAAGGAGGGGGTGTCGAAACTCAGCCACGGGTACGTTGCCTTGGTTATCGATTATGTGCCTTCATTGCGTTAACGAGATATTCGTCTCTGCGTATTTTACTACTCTCTTCAAAGCGGTTTCAGTCCTTTTGGCTGTAATGAGCTAGTGAAGAGTCGTTGTCTGGTAAGAGAAGACAAGCTGATGGCAAGAATAAATAGGACCTTGTCGAAAAGTAAGCAAGTGCGAGGGTGCTATTATGTTGTGATGGGCGAATGTCACTCATAGATACTGCAAAATAAAATAAGAAACAGAGACAGATAGGTAGTTTGAATACGGGTATAATTATCTATATGAACGAGGAGGCAGAGCAGAAGAACGATAAACAAGGATGGGTGGATTGGTGTCCTGTCAAAATAATATAATTTGCTGTCCATAGTGGGGAATGAGCAAGTCACGCATGGGTTTCGGGGTAAGTGAGGAAAACAACACAAGCAAAAAAAAGCTCCTTCTCTCCATTACCCTATTATAACATCCGCAATGGGCATTTTTGGCTTTGGATCGTCGAGCGCCCCCGCCCAGCCTGCCGAGGACACAGCGGCAAACGCCTCGGCCGAGTTTGTCAGCAACGAAGAGGACGTCTACTCTCCTTCGGCTGGCGCTGGTCTCGATTACAGTGACAACGCTTACGGTGCTTCCAACACCTACGACCAGCTGCCCGATTTCTTAGCCACCTCGTCTGGTTTCGACTCGACGAGACTGCAGCCCATGACCGTGCAGGGCGGTGTCGACTTTCTGCAGGTCGAGGATCAGTTTGTCGGCAGCGGTGGTGATCTCGGCGGTGCTGCGCTGACGCCCTCGCGTGGCTGGACAGACGATCTCTGCTATGGCACAGGCACGACTTATATTGCTGGCCTTTCCCTCGGTGGTGCGTATGGTCTGGCAGAAGGTCTGCGCAAGGCCTCTGCTCCGGACCAGCCCCAGAACATGAAGGTGCGTCTGAACACCACTCTCAACTCCATTACCCGCCGTGGTCCCGGTCTCGGTAACGCTGTCGGCGTCATTGCCATGATGTACAACGGCACAACTGCCCTTATCGACCATACCCGTGGCAAGCACGATGTCTTTAGCAGTGTCGCCGGCGGTGCTATCTCTGGCGCCATCTTCAAGTGCACAGCTGGTAAGTTCTAGAAATTTGGGGAAAGAAAGCCAAAAGAAAGCCAAAAGAATGGGGGTTTGACTTTTTTGTTTTCCAGGTCCTCGTGCAGCAGCAATATCCTCGGGCATCTGCGCAGGCGTAGCAGGCGTCTGGTCGCTTGCTATGTCCGCTTTCAGCGAAAACTAGAGACTACTACAACCTATTAGATCACCAAAAGCAACAAAAATCTGTACAGACACCAACCCAACAACCCAAGCAACTCCCCTTCGTCAATAGTTCTCAATCTCAATCCCTTTTCTTGCAACCTCTCTAACCAATTGCACATAAAAGTATCAATCCACCTTTTTATCGTCGGATACGAGAAACGTTGACAACGGGACTGATTCATCATCTGTGGGTTGGCTTGGATACCTGTCGGGCTCATAGCCGTTGTGTAAAGGGTGGTGCTGATTATGATGGCTGCTGTTGTTATTGGCGCTGCCACTGTATCCTACGACCCGGCGCAGGCTTCGCTCCTCGTCGTCCAAGGTATACTCAGGCTCGCTGTCTGTCATGCAACTGCCCGAGTCATAGTACGTGTCGGACGCGTCATCCCTGTCCGCCGGAGGTAGATCTCTATTACGGTATCGTTTGGAGAAAATAGACGGTCGCAGTTCGTCTGGATCACGGGGTGGCCAGTAATACTGCAGCGCAGGATCTGCCCCCCCCCCCCAAGGTGTATGAGAAGGTGCATCCCAGCTTCGAAAATATGTGCTTCTTACCTATATTCCGTCGCAAAGGAAAGGAAGTCCCTGTGTGTTCCTGAGCAGCCCTTCGCGGCCACAACCATAATAAAGGGGATTTTCCGAGGACAGAGCAGATGTTGGCATATACGCCAAGGTCATACGGGTAATGGACCTATGAAGACAATGACTCAGAAATCAAAAATAGGACATGCCTTTATCGACACATACAAGAGGTATTTTACCAGTATTGACCAACCGTTTCACCTTGCTTCGTTCCCAACTTTCAATCGTCGTCTGATTTCGCGCCATCAAGTAACAGTGATAGACGGTGAGCATCAGAACGCAGAAAAGAACGATGAAGGCAGCCACAAAATCCAGGACCATGAAAACGGCTTCGGTGGTGGTAGGTTCTGACTCGAACTGACGCAAGGCTTAGTGGCAGTCATAAGTATCGACGCTCCCCTTTACCTGAAAATTGCGGATATCGTTGAGCATGGTGTTGATCCGGATGACCAAGAGCCAGAGCACGTAAGCGCACGCGAGATTGACAAAAAGGATGAAGCGGAAAAAGTGCGGGTAATTGTTGTAGCCGACGCAGTTATTAATCCAGGGACAGTGATGATCCATTTTGAGGACGCAGCGGCGACATATGCGACAATGATGCGCCCGGGGAGGTTTATAGGCGTCGCAAGACTTGCAGAAGCGTGGGCCGGTGATGCCCTGTGCGCGTCGCTGCTCGCTCGTGGGTATCATGTATTGATCGGGCACTTGCTGCATCCGTGAGATAAATACAAAATAACATATTATTAGAACCTCCGTCTGTCTTTCTATCTGGAGCTAACCCAAGCAGAAGGCACTCGGCCGGGATCGGTAGAGACGGCGAGGTAGTAGTTGTAGAACACGAGCCCAACGAGAATATTGAACGGAGCTAGGCTTTTGAGCTGTGACAACAATGACTCATTCCGTAGACTCGGTATCAGAAAATAATACTGTGAAGACAAAGCAATGAAGCTAATGAGGAGGCACACCCCGACAGTATACACCTGCCCTGGAATGGCAAGCAACATGGAGGACGATCAGTGAAGGAACCTGAGACGGGTCTAATTTGCTGCTGTCCCGCTTCTATTTTAAGTTGCTTTTCTTGCACAAATTCGGATAAACAACATTTCCAAGCAAAAACAATAGGGAATCACATAAATCTTTGTGCGCATATATAGCGTACGACGCTGAATCATGTGGAGCAATTGGTTACAGGCGAGATAATAAGATACGAGTTTTTAATAAAATAATGGTTACATAATGATCTTCTATATTGTACAGGCTGGTGCTGAAAGGTAGTATACAACAAGAAGGTGCCGGTATTTTGGTAGCTACCTGTCTGGACTGCAATACGACAGTGTGTTGGGTGCGGATTGCGTATTCTCTATCCTGCATGTATCCATACACGACGTAGGACAAGGCCAGCAGATCTGGTATAGGGAACAAAACGTGGCCGTTAACAAGGTGATTGTCTGAAAACTAGACGTTGACTTGGATATGCCTTCGGATCTCGAGTAGCTCTTCGCCATCGAGAGCCAATGTCTTTTCCAGGTGACCGATTTCACGTCGGCGCAGGCCTTGCTGATTATCCCGCGTTGCGCTGTCGTCAAAGTAGTAGAGCCAAACGCCGCCAGTGCGGTCCGAGGGCGGATGGATCTCAAACACAGGATGGGCGTCTCGCCAGGTCTCGCGTCCGCCAGGAGCTGGCGCCGCTGCAGCTGCCATGGATAACCGTGCCTCGGACACCAGCGACTGCGCGTGGAGAGCGTCGCGTTTCCGCGTGGCAGTTGCTATACGTCGCTGTGCTACACTCTCGATGGCATTCCAAATCACACTGGGGACGTCCTGGATCATCCAGCACACGATTTCAAGATGACGCAGCGCCTCGCACTGCCTAAGGATGCTGAGCAATCCATGCTCTTCTGGTTCCTCTGCGTCGTCCGTCTCCATCATGCTGACTTCCAGTCGCTGCTGTTGTTCGTTTCGGGTAGTCCCGTTGGGTCGACGTATCAGAGGCCTGTTATCGGTCAACATGGCTGCGCCATTGCCACGGACAACGAGATCATGGACTTGGGTGGCATAGGTAGCGACGGCGCGCAGGGTGCGTGGTCCATCACAGCGCACGGAGAGACGTTCGAGCTGATGCCCATAAAAGGCGATGGTGTCGCACAAGGTGGATTCGGAGACCTGCTGAAGCGACACCTCGAGGCGACGGACCTTGGGGCAATACAGAGGTAATACCCGCAGGGCAGCGTCGTTGGCAGCCGGGATACGGTTATGGTTTGCACCAAAGCAGATGGTCTCGAGCTGGGGAAGGCAGCGAAGCAGGTCAACCATCGCTGGCTCGCCAAAGTCCGTCCAAGAGAGGCTAAGCTTCGTCGCGTTTTGAAATACACAGAGCGGCATATGAGAGGGGGAGAGTGTGCGGTGGGGTTTGGGGTTCTTTGTGCTTTCAAGATTGCAGTAGCGGAACTGGAGGTGTTCTACGGCAGGCAGTATAGCGGCTAGGCTGCGAATGTTGTCGACTGACAAGACCTGGAAGTCGCTAAAGGTCAAGGTATGGACGTGCCGTATCATGCAAAACAGGTGCTGCAGGTCGGCAACGAGCCAGTGACTTCCGCTTTGACGGCAGACCAACGTCAAGTGCTTGGTGTGTTGCTGTATTGTGTCTCGCAAAAGTGGGCGCTGCAAGCCGGTCATGAGTTGGCGAATGTGGCTCCGGAAACTGAGCTCGAGATGGCAATAGAGGACAGGAAGACATGCCTCATGCAAGAAACGATTGCTACGGCAGAGACGGGCGAGAGCTGGCCTTGGCAGCAATCGAAATATCGCATGCAGAAGCTCAGTGGGAAGGCGCGAAAAGTGCATGAAAAAAAGACAAGAACAACAAAAACTTGGGGTAAGATAAACTCAACCTTCACAGAGAGACACCCCTAAAACAGCAAAACTCGGTCCCGTAACATTTTCTCGTTTGTCACCACATTTGTCATTTTCTTTTACCCTTTCTAGAGCCTACCGTCTATGCGTCTTCGTAATGCGTCTGCATAGTAAAAATATACACAGTCATTCCCATGGAAACAAAGCGATAAAAATCGCTCCACTTGGTCCGAATGAAGGCCCTGTCTTACTTCCCCATATCACACACACACATCACATATTGTTCGAAGTGCATAATCTGCAGTACCCTTCGTCCTGATAGCATACCTTTGGAAGATAATATAATAATGCAGTATGCAATGAGCATCCGTACCAAATCGTCTGTAGGCGTAGGCGATGTTTGATATACTATGGTATCACCTAAAGAAGAATGGAGGCTGAGAATGAATAAATGCAGTGGCAGAAATACACGCATTTTCTCAAAGTAGAAGATTTCCAGCCGTATAAGAACAATAATAATAATGAATACCCCACAAACGCAAAATGATTCACCACCACAATCACAACCACAATCACAATCAGCAACAGCAACAGCAACAGCAATAGTAGCAGCACAAGATTCAGAAACAGCAGCAGCAGCTAAGTCAGAAAGAAAAGGTACCACCCATGCCAATCAAGACGATGGACGACTTGTATAACCAATCTACGATCCAGGCGCCGTTGTTAGCGATGAACTGTACGCACTCATTGGAGGTGCACCCCCTGTCACCTTTGTAAAACCGACCTTTACGACCAAACACAACAAGAAGACGAAGCCAGAGAGCTGGTAGGCATTAACAACACGATGAACCATATCCGTTGAGTCGATTCGCTTATTCGTGAGACCAGGGTATATGACTCTTTCGCCAATCCAGCCCGAAACGACGATTTACGCTTGCAGCATTGGGTACGAGCCGACGCCAAAGGTAACTATTTAACTACTTAGGCTTGTTTTTCTTTCTTTTTTTTTATTTTGGTCTTCGAAATATCAATTTATGGTATCTATTAGATAAGGAATACCATTTTGCAAAGTTTAATCGCTTGATCGATGTTCCGGAGTACACAGACGACGAATACAAGCGACACTTGACAGGTACAGTCATCCAACTTTGCTGCTCTTGTACTCATGCATGTAACAGACTCAGATTGGAGCAAGGAAGAGACGGACTACTTATTTGACCTGTGCCGACGGTTCGATCTGCGATTCCCTGTTATTGAAGATCGTTACACCTTCAAGACCCGTACGATGGAGGTCAGTTCCGCCACCTCGTGCTTTTTTTTTATGTACTCATGCAGGAAAATACAGGACCTCAAGGACCGGTACTATGCAGTGCAGCGTAAACTCATGAAAGCCCGACCGCATAACCCGGGTGAATACCCGCATGAGCGACAAGCCTTGATACAGCAATATGCATTCGACAAGCACCGCGAAACAGAACGCAAAGACGCCCTCAAGCGGATGTTTGACCGCTCCGCAGCAGACATCGAGCAAGAACGCGTCCTCTTCATCGAGTCCCGCCGCATCGAGCAGAATGAACCTCGACTATCGCGTGATCGCGACATGTTACTCAATACGCTGCAACTGGAGCAGGCGCAACAAGCCCCGCTGACACCGCTGACTCCCACCATGGCAACCGGTGCTGGTCAAGGTGCAAGCGTTGCCTCACCGGTCAGCCCCGTCTCGTCGCTGGCAACTCCGGGCGGCATTGGGATAGCGGGTGGCACTGCATCGGCTGATATGAAGAAGAAGAAGCGCATCGGAGAAGACACGGCTGGAGGCGCTAACAAGAAGGGCCGGCGGGTGTCGAATGCTTCCTCGGCCGGGTTCCTGGATGGTAGGACAAGACTCTTGTCATGAAGAAGCGCGCACACCAAAAAAGAAAAAAAAAGCATGCGCATGGCAAATGGACCTGAGACTCAACGATTCATCTTCTTTGCCCCTAGATATCCTGCCCGAGAAGAAGGAGAAAATGACCCAGGGTGCCATTTGTCGGTCGCATAAGCTGCCGCTGATTAGCAACAAGGCGCTGCAACAGAAGGTCGTCAAGGTCATGGCTGAACTGGGTATCCGTAAGTTTGAACTGGATTGCATTGATGTCATGGCAACAAGGTTATTCATTAAAAATATGCAGCCGTCCGTCCCGATATGCCTACCGCCCAAGTCGTGGCAAAGTACGATCAGTTGACACAGTCCATTGTCTATTTATTGGATCTCAAAAAGTCGGTCGACAAGCTCGAGGCAGAGCATCGTACTAAGGTACAGCGCACACCCTTTGCTCGCGACGTAATGAGTATTATTTCACACAGTGAGCAAAAAGCGACTCATCACCTTGCTCTACGTGTAGGGATCTGCCGGTCCGCGCGATAAACGTCGCAACAAACAAGGTTAGCATCCTCGCCGTGTAACCCATTCGACTTTTTTTTTTCTTTCTGAACATACCAAAACCGGGAAGACAAATAAACACAAAAACAGGCACACCTCTTTTTCACTCTCTCTTTGCATATACTTTTCTACGCATTTTATTTCTTTCTACTATGCTAGAGGAAGACCAACGTCGTCGGCCTCCTCGGGCCATTAATATAATACGTCCGTCGTCGCCACTATTCCAAGTCTTTCGCAACCGGCCTCTCTACCCTCCGAGTGGTTCCAGACCGTCCTCACCCGCCAACAGCTCTTTGGCTGCCTCGCTAATCTCGTCTTCGTCGACTTCGTCTGATTCAACTCTCAAGACGGAATGGGTGACCCGTCAGCAGCCGTCATTGCCAGACTGGGCTATGCTCGCCAAGAATGTCGGCCGCACGCCAGCATCGTGTTACACCCCGCCGCACACGCCTGGTCCTATGAGTCCACTCTCTCCGTCCTCAGTCGTGCTAACCGCAGACTCGGATTCGGAAGACGAAGAGGAAGACGAAGAAGCGTACGAGGACGTCTACGGAAATGTGGGCTTAAACCTCAGCGACTCCGAACAAGACGAAGACGAAGACGAAGACCAAAGCCAGAGCGAAAGCGATAGCGATTATGAACAGCCTCAGGTGGTTGCCCGTATGAAGGAAGGCGCCACATTAATTACCAACAAGGGTCAAATCGTGTTTGGAAAACAACAGTATCATCAACAACAACAACCAAACACACGGTTATCACGCCAGGTACGTAACTTTACTATCCTATACTATACTATATCGTTATGTACTGTACTGTACATACTGTACACTTCAAAGTAGTATGGTATAGGACCATGGAGACCCATGGCGCTCGTGCCTGCATATCGTTACTCATACATGCATACATTTCTTTATCCCTTCCTCTTTAATTATTATGACTTGCACTGGCGCCCGCATTCAATCAGATTGCCGACCTGGAAATCGAAAACGCTTCCTTATCTGCCGTCAATGCCTCCCTCGAAGCCCAAACACAGGCACAAAATGCCCGTATTGCAGAGCTAGAGAGTCGTCTGAAGGAAAAGCAGAAGAAACATACGCCGCCTGCAATACAACCCATTGACGTAAGTGTGTGGATGAAGGTTTAAGAAAATCTGCTTTCAAGGAGAAGCGCTGTAAATTCATCATGTTATTCCACTCCTGCTTAGGATGCACTGACGGAAGAAGACGAAAAAGCGTTTGAGCGTGTCAAGTCCATGCTGCAGCATTTGATTGAGCAAGCGCAAAACGCCATCAAGGCCCAGACAGCTGCACCTTCCGCACGCCTTGTTCTCCGCCGCTCTTGGCCTACATCGACCGTTACGCCCAAAAACAGTCATCTGCTGCGCCTAGCTGGCCAACAGCAACAACAGCAGCAGCAGCACACTCGCACCCGGTCCTATTCCATGGAGCGTACCAGCTCCTGGCCCCAGTAAGAAAACTGTAAAAAAGTTGTATGAAAATATGCCCCTCCTTTTATCTTTGTTGTTTTGTAACTACTCGTATATATATTACCCGACTTTTCCCCCGCCTTCAGCCCCCATTGTAACTACTCCATGAGCGTAAATATGATAATAAACCATGTTCAGTTGTTGTTATGTGCAAAGACACAACCCAATTATATTTGCAGAGACGGGGAGACGAAATGAGAAAAGAAAAGAAAGAAAGGGTGTGAGGTATGAAAGACAAAACAAAACCAGCTCTCTCAATAATGCGACAAGAGAAAACGAGGGAAAGAGCTGGACCAAGGATAATGAACAAAAAAAAAATGCGGTTGGAGGGAATGGAGGAGGGATAAGGGTGTGGATGCTTGTGTTTAGAGCTTGTTGTTGGCACCCGAGACGCTCTGGACGGGCCAGGCATAGTTCGCGTTCGAGCGGTCATAGCCATACTTGGTCACAAAGGCATCCAGCGAGGCTGGACCACGCGAGCCATACGCGTAGGACTCCAGGGGAAGCTCAGGGTCCTGGTCGATCTTGTGCAGGATGGGCGTAAAGATCTTCCAAGCCGCCTCGAGTTCGTCGTCACGGACAAAGTTGGAGTGGTCGTTGCGGAGCACGTCGAGAATGAGGGACTCGTACGCATCCGGGATGGCCATCTCGGTGTAGCGGCTGTTGTAGGTCAGGTCGAGGTCGGACTGGATCGTCTGGTAGGACAGACCGGGCTGCTTGTTGTTGAACTTGATGTAGACTGCCTCGTTGGGCTGGATGCGCATGACAAGCTCATTGCGGGGAGTGCCCTTGTAAAGGTTGCCGGCGACGTTGCGGAACTGGATACGCACCTCCACCTTGGCTTCGTTCAAGGCCTTGCCTGCCTTGAGCACGAATGGCACACCTTCCCATCTCTCGTTTTGGATCCACAATGTGAGGGCAGCAAAGGTAGGGGTGCGGCTCTGCTTGTTCTTGAGTGTCTCATCCTCAAGGTAACCAGGCTTGCCATTGGCAGCCACGTACTGGCCCAGCAGCGCGTCGTTGGCCACAATGGGGGGAATACACTGCAGCACCTTGACCTTCTCGTCACGGATCGCCTCTGAATCGGTCGAGATCGGGCGTTCCATAGCAATCAGGGACAGTACCTGCAACAGATCTAGACGCGCGATGAGTCAGGATATCATCGATTTTCCCTCTCCACCCGAGAAATTGAAGAAAATTCACTTACGGTTTTGCATCACGTCACGGATAATGCCGAAATCATCGAAATAGCCGCCACGGCCCTCGGTACCAAAAGGCTCCTTGAACGTGATCTGGACATTGTCAATGTACTTGCGGTCCCAGCACTGACTGAAGAAGATGTTGGCGAAACGCAGGGTCATCAGATTCTTGACCATCTCCTTGCCGAGATAATGGTCGATGCGATAGATCTAACAATCATAAAATTTTTTTGTTGATGAATATCACGATATCGCGTAACTCGGAGTTGCGTCTTCGGCTCATTTCGGTTTGATTTTCATGACATGTACCTCTTCCTCGCTGAACAGCGCACCGAGTTCGCGGGCGAGCACGTTGGAGCTCTCGGTGTCCATGCCAAAGGGCTTCTCGACGATGAGACGGTTGACGCCCTCCTTGGCGTACGCGTTCTTCTTGAGACCCTTCGCGACAGGGATGAAAACGGAAGGAGGCAGGGCCATGTAAAAAACGCGGTTCTTCTTTCCCGCCGTGCCGCCACGCTGCTGCTCACTTTGGGCAATCACCTGATCAAGGCTTTGCCACGACTCATCCTGGTCATACTGGCCCGAGTGATAGGACGTGAGCTCCTTGAAGCCCTCAAGCTCCTTTGCATCGGCCTTGATATACTGCGTAACTCGGCTGAGGTAATCATCATGCGTCATCTTGGTGCGTGCGTAACCCAAAATGTGCGTGTTGGCAGGCAGGAAGCCATTGCGGTAGAGCTTGAAGAGTGCAGGGTAGGTCTTCTTCTTGGCGAGGTCACCCGAGGCACCGAGAACTACAAAGAGGGCGAAGAAAGAGGATGATTAGTAAGTTGCTTCCATTGACAGTTGCCTCTTTTAGAGAGGCAAAGAAATGAAAAAGAAACAACGAGATACGCGTCATGGAGGAGGCGTGTCCTTACCGACGATGGTAGCAAAGCCCTGGAGCTGCTCGTCAACTTGTCTTTGAATTTCCTCAGTAGGCGTCGGCATTATATTATGTGGATTGGAGGTGAAGCGAGTGTGAAAGAAAAAGAGGGAAAAAAGTCTAAAGAACTGGGAAGAAAGGAAAAAAAAAAGGTTTCGTGGACTGCTTACAAACGCAGATTGACGCACCCCCAAAAAAATAAAAGATCCGCCCTGCTCGCTTTCGGGTCAATATTTTTTATGACTCTCTGGTCAAAAAGGGGAGTGGACGCGCGTTGCGTGGTCCTTCCTTATCCGCGGAACAACCCAATGACGTGGACTGTAACCCATCGTTTAGTGCTTCTTTTTTCTTCGCTTCACACCTCTGGTTATCGGATAATTTTTTGGGAAGGGGTCCCCTGTGCCACAACGACTTATCTCTTTTATTTTATTTTTTTTCTGACATGAACCACTCGGAGGAAATGGTGAGCCGTAGACCGATCAATACATGTCCGACCGGGCTTTTTTAAGTTTTCTATTCCACGCGGTCATGACCCTGAAGTACGGCAGTCGTCTTGACCACTCAGAGTCGTCTTGGTAACCACTCCCCCGACGATTACGTAAAGTTTGGTGTGCTTGGCGCCTATAGGCCATTCACACAGTTTACTTTGCTCTGCAAACAAATATCCAAACGGACTTTGTTTGCGTTTTAGCGTCTCTGTTGACCACATAAATGCCCAGCAAGGGGGTTCAACGGACAGGAGAACATGGTGCAAACGACCGTTTCTTGCGTTTTTTCACACACATGGCGTTCGATGTGAAAATTAGTTTTGGTTTGGTCAATTCATGCTGACATGTGCTTTATCCTGCCCCATCAACCGGCTCCCATTATCCTGGCGATTCCAGAATGCATGCACGCCCTCGAAGCGCAACACGCCCGCGTTTGTCAAGCACATCAAAGATGGAACTACAGTATCTGGATGAACATTTTAATGTATGGTGCTAAATGCGGTTTCGGGTTTTTCTTCTAGCGCAAAAAGATGCAGCGCTGATCCTTTTTGCTTTTTGATATGGTATACAGAAGTCAGATGCGGGTAAAAGAAAGGAAAAATAAAGGGACGTGAAATGCTCTAGATGCGGAAACCCCATATTTCAAGTTGCATGCAGGCAAAATCAGGTGCTTGGGCAAGACTGTCGTTGTCAAAAGTAGGGCATTGCTCGCTGTAACCTCGGTCCAGGTCCGAGTCTATCCATAGCCCGAATTTGCCATTCCTAAATATTCCATCGCGGTTCATCAGTTATCCATTCGTCGGGCACGGCGCAGAATAATGGCGTCACTCCGACCACACGCTCTCTTTTTTTCTTCCCCCCCCCCCCAACCCAACTTACCCGCCACCGAGAGCAATGAAGTCTGGTTCGGTCAAGATCATGTACTCGTTTTTACCCGTCCATGGGTATATATGGCATGCGTCCTTATCCCGTCTTTTCCACAGGAAGCTGGGAGAAAAGAAAAGTTAAAGGAAAAAGAATGATTAATGGTGCTTATGAGTCCCACGGTGCCGGGAAAACTCAGGTTTCTGTAATTACCATTCGCCGGTCCCATAATACGATGTGCTTGGTTTTAAGCTTTCATTCAAAAAAGCACCAAATACCTTTGTATAAAAACGGTAAACACGTCAACTGTGAGCAGGGAGCCGTGGTACAGATCCGTGGTCTATCTTACCTGATCATCTTCATCCTTGATGGCGAGGAGACACGGCCCTTTGTAGGTACGTAATCGACGGTAAAGAGTAGAGAGACTAACGCCGTGTTGATCGAGACTGTAAAGCAGGGACCACTGCTGCGCAACGCGATGGCGGCGTGGGAGCGATGCTCGAAGCTAGGACACAAAGAGTCGTACATGAGTAACCTTGGACGAGTTATCTTATCTACGGTAACTTACTTTTGTGGCAATATTCTCAGTGAGAACGGGCTCTGTATCAAAGCGTCTGTCGATGAGTTGCGGACCAGGCATGTCGTTCAAATAAGCAAGACAAGGTGGTTCCTTCTTTTTAGCGCGATCTGAGGCCGATATGAGAGTGTTGATAGCGTCAGGATATAATTGAGGAGCTGCCGTTGTTGTCGTTTTTACTAGTGATGATAGCACGGTGATGCTGTCTGCAGAAGAGTCGCCGTTGGAAATGCTAGAAGAGAGCGAAGTACTCAGCGCAAGAGGAGAGGAAGGAAAAGTAGTAAGGCTATCGTCACTGCTTTCGCTTAGAGATGACAAGTGGCTTGAGCTGGAATGATCCCTTTTGGGGCCAGATTGCGTGTTGCGATGGGATGAGGAAACCACTGTGTCTGTGGAAAGCAACGTGGTCGAAAACGCCTTGTGCTGGAACGGGTAATAATTATTGTAACTGTAATGACGTGAACGAGAGGATTCCTCAGCAGGCCGTCCTATCCAGTGTGATGGTAGCAATATTAGATAACCCCGTTCAACGTGCACAGATGCAGACACGAACCCAAGATTTTGTTGATGAAGTAAGACCAGCGAAGCTGCGTCTTGCTGGGGGCCATGGCAGTATATAAAAATTAAAGGCTGTGGGGGTGCAGCGGAAGGCGTGTAGTGCGAGTACTCTAGCCTTGATCTTTTATAGAAACCAAGCGGATGGACACTATGCATGATTCAGTAATCTTTTCCAGAAGGCTGCATGCATCATGGCCGCATTCAAAGCCAAGGTCATGCTTTTTGACAGAATCTTCCGCCTTCTCCCTTGGGGAGGATGAAATCAATCTTGCACTTGAGCATATCAAACGAAGGTTAGACTTATCTGCTTTAGCCATATTTCATGCATAACGTGGGAAAACCTACGTCGCTGATCACCTTATCTGTTTGTCTTTCCTTCCTTTGAGATGTAGCGGCGATGGCGATAGGAGGAGTGGGGCTATGGTAACATAGCATTATTCTCTTCATGCCGGTAAAACGCAAATGAAGAAAAAGACAAGGTTTCTCGAGTTTCCAAACATGTCGTTCAGTACCGGTTTAGGGCTTTCTTTTCCCGGTTCTTTGATGCACGCAGGAGATCCGCTCGTGCGGGTGCTATCATCACGTAACAGCGCCTGCAAAGTGATTATGTCTGAGCGCATGTCCTGCACCACATGAGCGTCCTTTTTCTATCCTTGTGGGCCAGGGTTTATATTTGTGTCCACATGTATCCAGCTGGCCTGTGCTTTTTGCTTGCCTGACCAGAGAAATCGCATGAAATACAGCAATTTAAAATTTTATAGCGAACAGCATGATTCTTTTGTTACTATTTTATTGATATGGTTGTTTGTGCAATATGTGCTTTCATTGCGCATGTTGTTTTTTATTTGCAGTGACGCCACACGGCAACTCTATGAATGCTATTATTTTTGGCGATATGAAAATAGGATGAGGAAGTTTCACTCAGGTGAGGATTTTATGAGAGCTGCACGATGCATCTATGAAATGCTTGACTCACAGCTCACAGTGGTTCCCATGATACTCCCCAATCGTTGCTATGCCACGGAAAGGTAGAAGCTGTACGTGACTAAAGTTTGGTCTCAGCAATTGTGACAAATACACCTACACCGTGTATTTTCTGACAGAATAATTACATTGCTATTGTATGCAGATTGGGTGAGCCGATGATCGGGGTTAATAGCACTATCCTTTTTCTGGTTTACTGCGCGGCATAACGGGTCTTCTTTTTTCTCTCCTTTCATGGCAGCATTCCTCCGTGCACGACCTGCTTGTCGCCTGGCTCTGGGACTCACTGCTGCAGGTGGGGCCATTTATGCTCTAGACGCACGCTCCGAAGCTCAGCTGCTGCAGCGTACGACTCGCACCTTCTACAATGGCATTGCCCTCGCGGTCGACTACAAACTCAACTTTCGTCCATCTCCAAAAGAGAGCAGCATGAATCACATTGAAGAGCTCCATGAACGCGTGGCTAACCGAATATTTGACGTCTTTGAGCGCAACGGCGGTCTCTACATCAAAATGGGTCAAGTCATTGGAACGCAATCAGCCGTTTTACCTGTCGCATACCAGCGACGCGCACGACGGCTATTTGACTCTGCACCGGCACTTCCGTTTGAGGTAGTGGAGCGTGTGTTTCGCGAAGACTTTGACGGGCTTCATCCAAGTCAGGTGTTTGCCGAATTCGAAATGATGCCAGTCGCGTCGGCATCCATTGCTCAGGTGCACCGTGCACGGCTGCATAATGGAGACGTCGTGGCTGTCAAGATACAAAAGCCCGCCATCTTGAAACAGATGAACTGGGACCTCCGTGCCTTTCGTATCTTACTCATGGCCTATGAGCGCTTGTTTGAACTGCCCCTTTCTTGGTCCTCGGACTATGTTGAAAAACATATCCGTATGGAAGCCGACTTTGAAACGGAGGCCCAGAATGCCCAGCTGGCCTGGTCCCATTTTAAGGAAGAACCATCCCTCAAAGATCGCGTTTATGTCCCTAAAGGTATGCGCCTGGCCCACCAGTTGCATTCAGCGTGACAATTCGCTGACATCATCTCCTTTGTAGTCTATCCGGAAATAAGTTCGAAGCGAGTCTTAGTGTGCGAATGGGTCGATGGTATTCAGCTAACGGACGAGACGAAGCTCAAGGCCCATGGTCTCGATTTAAAGCGGGCTATGCGTACCACCATTGATGCCTTTTCGAGTCAGATCTTCCGCAGTGGATTCGTTCATGGTGAGCTATAGCATGTAGCAAAAGGTACACCAGTTGCTCACGGTATCCTATGTCCAGGCGACCCCCATCCAGGAAATGTCCTCGTCAGAGCTCACCCCTACAAGAAAAATGACGTACAGGTCATTATCATTGATCATGGTCTTTACATCCAAGAATCAGAAAAGTAAGTGATCCCCAATGATGCATACCTCGCGCCTGACCGCTGGAAACAGGTTCCGCCTCGAATACTGTCAATTATGGGAATCATTATTTATGCTTGACATGGACACCGTGACACGGATATGCAAAGGATGGGTAAGCATGCACTCAGGATAGGGTCATTGTCGCAGCATCATTACTCACGTGTCTCTTGCAGGGTATCCAAGATCCAAATATGTTTGCTTCCATTACGTTGCAGAAGCCTTTCAGCCCACAGAAAGCCGTGCATTTGGGCCAAGCTAATATCAACATGCAGGACGTCTATGAGTTGCAGGTCTCTCTTAAAGAGCGCATCCGCGAGTTCTTGAAGGACCAGGCCCTGTTTCCCCGTGAGCTGATCTTCATCTCTCGTAATATGAACATTGTCCGCGCCAACAATAAGACACTGGGAAGCCCGGTGAATCGCATCAATGTGATGGCACGGTGGGCCTTACATGGTTTATCACGGCAGCCCACGACGAACATGTCGCTGCGTGGATCAATAGATCGTACCATCCAGTTTGAGCGTGTTGCTCAGGCAACCTGGCGGCTATGGGTGTTTGATCTGACACTGCTGCTGATGAGCCTCAGTTTCTGGCTTGTCCAAATGCGTGACCGGCTGGATCGTGCCCTGTTTGGAAAGAAAGGCCAAGGTTTCGAGGAGGTGCTCGACCAACGGCTAAAGGATCAAGTAAGTCTAACCCATGATCGATCTTTTCCTAAACTCATCCGTCGAAAATAGATTCAACAGCAGTTTGGTATCACCATCGATGATTCTGTCTTCGATGGATAGCTGCTTTGATCTTACACTAGATATACCACTTCATTTGATTCTCGCATTACATAAAAAGTAGATTTTTCTTTCACGTAAATGTGATATGATGCAAGTGGAGAGCAGTAATACCTCTTCGATGGATGTGCATAGGGCACTTTAAGATATTAGGTCATGGCTCATGTGCCTAATCTAGATCACGCATAGTTCGTTCACGAGCGAGTTCACTGTGCCTCTTTGACAAGTGAGACTTTCACTTTATTCTCAGCTCGAGCTAGCAAGACAATCAGTGCAATTATGTAAAGGTCACAAACCGCTTGTGGTAGTACATCCGCTATTTGCTGCGACTGCTGCTACTAACAGATGGAGACAAATAAAGTGGGCGAAACTTTGTGGTAGTCATCACAGATAATAAGACCGAGTGGAAATAGCCCACATTACAACGTACGCGAGGTATAAGCACACTGAGCTTAAGCGGGAGTTTAGCACATTCTTACCATCGAATCTGCTACTGCTACTGCTACTGCTGCTGCTTACGCCATATCAAATTGGAGATCAAGCTGGAGGTCATCTAGCACACTTTAAATTCATCTGATTTAGCGCATGCTTTTATGACACTGGGAAATGCAGACGCCTTTCTCGGTATCTGACATAGTAGGAAGACATAAATCAGAGAGGACCAATGGGTCCTTCGAAGCGCGAAGATTATTTGACGTCAGTCTCTGCAGAGTATATTCTCGGCCGACTACAATGGACGCTTATCTTGCCGTATCTATTTTTCTTCTTCTTTGTCCTCTTTGAAGACACGGGATTATAATTGGAGGTGAAATTGATGGTGACCATAAGGGCACTACATGCTCCTCTTAAGGTGGACGATAATTTATCGCGTCAAGGATACGTCATCTTGGGCATCCTTCACCTTCGTCCAACATGGATATACTGTAGCACACTATACTGCGTTTCTCCTTTCCTGCAGTCTTTCCGGTCAGCATCTCCATTCCTCCTCTTCGTTTGCTAGCTAGGCGGATGGTAGGCGGGAGCCACCGCCACAGCTTCCTCTAAAGACACGTGCCTCCTCGCCAGATATTTACTCTTCACCCACCGATAAGTATCTGCATATGCGTGAAGTTATACTGTGGCATTAAAACGCGCTCAGACTCAAATGAGGTGGCAGCCATGCGTTGTGACCGTGTACCAACGACCCAGTCTCTGACAGCTTCGATAGGTAGAAGAAGCAAAATCTTTCAATCGAGCGACATATTCCAGAACGAAATCTCTTCCGCAAGTTGAGGGTGATGTATAAATGTATTAGTAACTGTGTATTTTAGACACCGAAAGTGTTCGTGTATATGATCTCAGTCTTTTTAAAGCCGTTAAATTGAGAGGCTGCGCAAATCGTGTAAGCGCCCATGTTCTCCCAGTAGATCCAGTCACCGACGTCAAGCGTGGGCAGACGCGTCTTCTCCACTAGGCAATCAATCGAATCGCAGGTGGGACCCCAGATGCTGCATTCCGACTGGTCTTCATCCAGCGTTTCATCGTATTTGAGTGTGCTGTCCTTGATAAGAACTAGAATGCCCCGAGTCAGCATCATTCGATCATGGGTGAAGTATTTGTCTCACCTTTGGGATGTACTTTCTGATGGTCGAAAAGAATGCAGTTGAAGGAGCCGTACATACCATCGTTGACATAGTCTAAAATACCCATGTAAATAAACACAAAACCGCAAACATGCCAAAATGCCACTTACACATATAGTTGGAAGGACGGATGTCTTGAGATTTGACCGTACGGCGAGCAATGACATGGGTGCAGAGTGTAAAAGCGGAGGCAACAAAATAGCGACCGGGTTCAGCAATGACGCGCACAGAGGCAGGAAACAGAGTGTCCAGAGCAGGTCCCAAGACAGCCGCCACCTTCTCGAATGTGATGCCATCCTGGACGTCTGCGCCGGGGAAACCACCGCCCACGTCGAGGAGCGAAAAGGAAAACCCGTATTGTTCGGCTTCATCAAAAACACGCCGTGCACGCAAAAGCGCATCTGCAAAGGCGTGTTCGCTCGTACATCCAGAGCCCACATGGAAGCTGGGAAAGGGGAGACGAATGTCAGCAAGGAAGGAGGGGGGGGGGAGAAGGACAGACGAAAGATGAAACTCACCTCACGCCGACAACATTCAGCTCCAGATCCTTTGCCGTCTGCAACAGGTGAGAAACATTCTCGAGAGGAGCACCAAACTTGAGGCCGAGCTGGCAGAGCGAGTTGGAATCATCGGTCAAAATGCGCAATAGCAATTCTGCGCCAGGGTAAAGACGTTTGATCTTCACCAGCTCTTCCGCATTGTCAAAGGTCATGCGCGCCACGTTGTGCTGGGCAGCGAAGCGAACAAAGGAGGCCTGCTTGCACGGATTGGCATAGATGATGCGGCTCGGATCGACGCCCAGGTCGAGGACTTGCTGGATCTCGGACTTGCTTGCGCAGTCAAATCCGCACTGCAGCGAGGCGAGCAGCTTCACGACCATGGGATCAGGATTCGATTTGACAGCTAGATGGACTTATAAGTATGTTGTCAGTGTTTCCTTGGTGATGGGTTACCGAAAAAGGGCTCGACGCGCGGTAAGAGGGTCTTCCAGCGAATGTGCTGGCGAAGAATAGAGCCGAGGTCACCGACGAAGAAGGGGCTTTCTTGGTCGAGGTCAGCTTCCTCCAAAGAGTCTAATTTCTGCTGAATGCAGTGCTTGATGGAGCAGTTCTGAATGGGGGTGTCTGGAATGATGCTGTCTGATTCTTGAACAACGGCTGCGGCAGTCTTGTTAGAGATTGGCTTGAGACTGAGGTTGGGCACCCGGCTGGGCAGCACAGTTTCAAGCTCTGTACGCATGACGACGAGGGCGAGATGGAGAGTGAGGGCGGCAGGAAAGAGGAATCAAGCAGAGATGAACAGTGCAGAGTGTATGCAGAGTGTGTATAAGTTAAAGGGTCTCAGGCAAGCCAAGGAGGGAACCCGCGGCGGGCGTAAAGGCTGTTCACAAGTCTTGTTTCTGAGGACGTCTTGGGCAATACGGGTCTGGTTATATACAGCCCGCAAATAGAAAAAAGTAGAGGGGGGTTTTGATATAAAGAAAGACTGTGCTTCTCTATGATAATATGCCAAAGTCTATGGGAACAGAACTTTAGCAAAAGAGGGAAGAAGATATATGGAAATGGAGAGAAGAGTGAATGCGTCTTTTTTTTTCCATGTTTTTTCTAGCGGAGATTGTCGAAAAAAAGTATGTGTAAAAATTATATGTAAAAAGTCAACTTTTAGCTGAAGTGGGAGGTGGGGGGGGGCATTTTCATGATTAATGACGCCGCGTGAGCAATTTTTCCGTGAGTTGAATAAGTGCAGCACGGGCATCCGAGGGCGGCAGGCGCGAGATAGTTTCGATAGCGGTTTTGCAGTGTGATTCAGCCAGACCCATCGTCTTTTTGAGTCCGTCGCTCTGATACACGAAATTCCGTGCCTATCCAAAACCAGCCAGATTTGAGCAAAATAAGACAACCCTTAATACCTATCGATCGATATTTTTGCTTTTGTTACCTTTTCGACGTCGCCTTCCTCTGAGAATTTGCGTTTGATCAAGGGCTCCAGTTCAGGGAACTCTTCCCACGCGAACAAGACAGGCGCTGTCGCCAATCCGAGCTTGAGATCGGCGCCCGCCGGCTTGCCGAGGTCAGCTGCAGTTACTGTGAAATCAAGCATATCGTCCACCAGTTGGAATGCGAGTCCCAGGTTGCGTCCGAAATCATACGCAATATCGGCCACTTCTTTTGTGCAGTTGCCCAGCACAGCCGACGCCTTGCAGCTCTGTGCAATCAAACTGCCGGTCTTCATGTATGTCTTCTCCATGTAATAATCAAACGTCGACATCTTTGGCTTTTCTGCTCCTGAACGTCCGTCCTGCGTGTTCTTGAGCTGCATGAATTCGCCTTCGACGAGATTGGCAATGCAAGTGGCCATGAGCTCGGTGCACTCTGCGTTCCGGAGACGGGCGAGGGCCAAGGAGGCCCGGGCGAGCAAGAAGTCGCCGGCGAGGACGGCCATCTTGTTGCCGAAACTGGCGTTGGCGGAGGGGAGGTTGCGGCGGGTGAGGGAGGCATCAATGACATCGTCGTGAAGGAGAGAGGCGGTGTGGATCATCTCGGATATCTCGGCCAGGCGCCGCTGGGTGGGCAGGATGGTGCAACCCTGGCGGGTGATGGAGGGGGTGTAGTGTGTCTGACGGTCAAAGGTGTCGTGGCTCGTGATATTCTTAAGACCATGCGAGATGGGGGTGTCTATGGATTGGTAGTCTATCGTCGGTTCTTTTTGATCTTTGGGTGCGATGCTCGTGGCCTGTGCGGTCAAGAGAACGAGGAGAGGTCGGATATGCTTGCCATCTGCGCTGAAATAGTGCTTGGCAACCGTGTTGAGAAAAGGGTGGCCACTGCCTAGCAACTTGCCAATGTTGCCCTTGAGATCCAGTAGATCGCGTCCCACCAGTTTGGCAGGGTCCACTATGCGGTCTTGCTCTTCGTCGTCTTGGACCAGGCTTTGTGCTTCGCGCATGGCCTGATTCCAAGTCGTGGCCTCCCCCGTAAAAGGCACGGCATCGGATGTTTTTGTGACATGGCGTAATGGCGTGGCGTCGATGACTTTGGAGCGGAGGGCGTCGAGACCCTGCGCAACTTTGTTGAGGGGTGAATCGTCTGCGACCTGCTTGGGCTCGGCAGCTGCTTTGTGGTGGTGCTTTGGCGAGGAGTGGTAAAGCACTCTCGAGCTAGCCAGAGACGCTTTCAGGGAAGGAGAGGCAGGGACCGTACTCGTGGCTCTTAAACGCAGTGCTCGTCGCGTTATCATGTGTTGTATGGGTGTATCTATCGGGGAAGGGCCTATCCCGGTTATATTTTCTGAACCTGCCCAATGTCAATTCATTGGCGGCATAGGCTCAGCCACCATGCACCCATTCCATTTATCGGCTATGTCAGCCCAAATTACAGTACATCCTCTCTAATACAAAATAAACTCACTGTGCTGTGCAACAAAAAGAAACAAAAATATTGCAGATTATCAATAAAAATGGAAGGAAGCTCTTTTGTCACAAGACCTTCCGTGTGCTAATCTGCGTCTTGCCCCAGCAGCGCCACAAGCGTATATGTCTAAATGGACACCCCCGTTATCAATTGTTTCCAGTCAACTCGTACTACAGACGGACTTGTCCCATTCTATGCTCGCTGTGAACTGAGACTGTGCTATGAAATGCTCAGTGCTTATCGGCCGTGCTGTAAAGACGTAGTAGGCTGGATGCACATGAAGACAGTTAAGCGATGAATGGTCCCTATCACGCAGGTTTTAGCTGTATTTTAATGGAGGGGAATGGTGTCAGGAATTGCTGGTGCCTAGTGTAATCATAGATGTACATACATGATACATACTTCTTTAAAGTCATCAGGAAACCGATGATAGCAGGTTGAGCACGATGATATCACCATGTTCCCGTATAAGAAGGGAACATGGCCTACAGGGAAGCATCGAACTGCTGGTGTTCATTACGTAAGGATAATCAGTTCGTATGAATAGGATATGTAGTGATGTGTCCAAGTGTAGAAACACTTTCGAGCTCTGTATACAGTTTACTCAATACCCTACCTCTCTGCAGGACACGATTAGGTACGTTAGACATATATGTACTATACAGAAGCTAGTGTGATTCCACCCGTTAGCGATCTTAGCAACTCATGAACGCGATAAAGTGTGTTTCCAAAATTAAAAATAGCATAGCCTTGGCAAACAACCACTCTGTATTTGTGTGCCTCTTTTAACTGGTGACCCCACAGCAACTCAACTCAAGTCAACTCAAGTAAAGTCAAGCCATGAGCACGTACGAGTTGCCCTCGATCTACAATCAAAAGCGACAGAGCACACAATACTTCCAAGGCGACGATGACCTTGACGTTCATGATGGACTGCATGAACAGACACAGTCTATTGTATTGTCGCCCGACCAACAGCTCGTGAATCGCGAAACGAATGATAGTCGCCTCGTCTGGCTACTATTGATCACCCCACTCGCAATGCTCATCTTTACACTTATTCCTGTTGTCACTGACCTTCCAGCTGTGAGCAGTATGACCTCTGGCGACGCTATTTGGCGTCTATTTGACCCAGTATGTCCCGTAATCCACGATTCTCTTCCAGGGCTGAGCCATCCTTTATTTAGCTTGTTACCTTGCCCCTCAACATGTTCATCATGTTCAATATCGGGCCAAGCGCTGCCAATTGTAAGCGGCTCTCGATTTAAAAATAAGGCTGGACTGACCGAGCATCCACGTCATGGTAGGGGGACCTTTCAAAGAGAAGACCATCGTTTGGTTGCTCTGGGCTATAGGAGCGGCTATCTACGTTCAGGGACACGGGATCCATCTAGCAGCAGCTTTGTTCAAGGTGTGCGCAAACAACATGGCTACTCTTGCACACAACCCATGCTGAGCTCGTTACTAATTCTATTTCTACTTCTATTGTCATTGTCTAGCACCCCGTGGAAGATTTCATGAACGCCCATCCAGAACTCATGGCAGACGCCACGCTTGGGCCGCAACTGACAGCCATCTATTTGTATATGGAAGATTTGTGGGAACACAAGATCGCTCATTACATGTATGCTTTTGGTATGTGCTTGCGCTTTGCCTGTAGTACTTCATAAAAGTCGTAGAACTGAAACCATCCAGGTGCCATGTGGATGTCTTGGGTCCAGATCCTGGCTTTCAGGGACCAAGTGAATGGCCCACTCTCCATGCTCAACAAGGTTGTTTTCGCACTTGGTTCCCTCGTCTATGGTAGGATCTCGCTCACCAAGTGAAACGGAGACTCACTCTATTGCATAGGCGCATTACTTGCTGCTGTAGCGATTGAATTTCCAGATGGACTGTATGGTAAGTATCATAAACCGGGAAAAGGTTTTTCGAGGTATCAACACTTTGTAGTGGGACTTGTGTATACACTGGTGATTGGATCCATTTGCATCCTTATCATCACCTTGAACCGGAGGCGGCTTCCCAAAGGCGGGATACTCACCATGGGTCGGCGCACTGTCCTTCAGTACTATTTGGGCAAGTAGCATTCTATGTATGGACACACACGGGCTCATTGCCTTTCTTTTTCTTTTGTATAGGTGCATGTGTAGTAGGACTGGTCGTGGTGATTGCATGGATCGGGAAATACGGGTTTGTCAATCGAAAGGCAGCGGGCGTTGCTTAGTGATGACGGTGGTGATTGGTAACGACGACGATGACGGTGACGACGTTCATAATAGTGATGATATACCACATGAGAAAATACTCTGTATGTACAGTATTGTATAGCTTTTGGATATAACGCTTTAGCCTTCTTTATGACCCAAGACATCCAATTTGTAGATAGTAATTCGTCCATAAAAATCTGTACTCTCCTCAAAGATGACCTTTAGGCGTTGAAGAGGAACAGAAGAGGGAATCGGGAAGGATTGACTCGGGTTGATATCTTCAGGGTAAAATTCGCCGAGATCGACGCTGTAATCGTTGGGCGACGATGGTTCACTGCCCAGGGCGCGGCACTTTTTGCCCACGAAGCCACCTTGGAAGGTCAGAACAAGCGTTTCCACCTTGGCAGGCGATCCGAAATCAATCAGGACGTGCTGAGGCAATCCCTATATATGGATAGATATGGAAAAAGGGTTATTAGAGTTTATCAGAGAGTCATTATTAAAGGATCAATGTTATCTTACCTGCTCCGAGTTCCAGCAGGTTTCTTCGCTGCCATCAACGAGGTTTTGCTTACCGTAACTGGTCGTGTCGCGATTCAGGACAGAGCTGACCCTTGAAAGGTGGACTGACTGTGAGTTTGCACACAATGGGTAGAGGAGAGGGGGTCGTACTTGATGCGGGATTCGGGAGTAATGACGGATGTCATTTCGAAGGTCTTTGGTGGGCGTTTTGGATATAAAAAAAGCAAAAGGGTTGGAAAGACTAACAAATTCAAGCGCCGTTTCCGTTGTACGGGCCCAGTGCTCCTCCTTCTTCTTTCTACTGTAGAATAGAATGTACTGGCTCAACGGCATAGCAAGCCAATTGTGCTTGGCGAGTGCCATCCGAGCGAGTGCGCAGGCCATGGATGCAAAGAGTCAGCCGTCATCGTCCTTTCCGCGCCCTTCAGACATGGTCTGCATGGCTGCATCCCCGCACGCGTCGCTCTTTGTCACCTGCACCGCAACCGCCCTTTACCTTTGGTCAGTCAAGGTACTTTGAAACGCCCTATCCATCCTTCTCTGCTCACCGACTATAAACCCAATACCCGCCGCCTACAACGTGTACTCTATATCCACCGTCTCTATCAGCCGGTTACCATGCTTTCCTTTGTCGAACGGTCCGAGAAACACATCGATGAGTTTGGCGAAAACAAGTCCATTTTATGGAAACCCGATGCTACCGCTATTGTCATCATGGTATATTTCTATCTAATATTACCCTTTCATCCACCCGAGTCGAACTTCGTTTTAATCCGCTTTATTTTCTCTCCTGTTTATGCATCGATTTTATCTATCTATCTATGTATTTATATCTTGCTCTCTCTCTCTCTCTGTGTAGACTACCAAAAACTATCTTTTATTATACGCCATCATCAACTTTGATCAACGAGCCTTTGAATTTAGTTTTGCGCACTCACACCACGCCCATGTGTCTGGACCTGGCGAAGGCGGCGGTCCACGGACGATCCTCTTAAAATTTCGACTCGCCATACGGGTAGATGCCGGCGTCTCCTGGTACGCTATATGCATGATTTTATCCTCTTGACAACTTATTTCGATCGGATCTTTTCTTTAGGGGCACGTCGTCTGACGATACGCTCATCATTGCCACTGAAAAACCTGCTGCCATCCAGTGCATCTCTTGGAATCCACACGAAGTCAACTCTACCCAAACATCTATACAACACAAACTCGGTATCTTGCGAGACCCGGCTGGTAAGTCCATCGACGAGAGAACATGATGATATCAATTCTAACTTTTTATTAGAGCGCGTCATCCTTGCCAAATACGACAGAGCTATGAACATTTCTGTCTGGATATCCGACGTAGGCCGCGCTTATTTTATTCTCAATGCACGAGGGGCGGGTTCTCCCAAAGAGCGTCGAAAAAGCAGAGGTTCCATCGGGGTCAGTTTGGAAGCCATTTCCTATATATATATTTGGCCTATTCAACTAATCGCTTCTATAGTCCACCGCACCGCCTCTCGAAAATGGGGATCGCCGCGCTTCCTTATCAGGGCCCATCTCGCCCACCATGCCTTCCTACCGTGATCCCATTACCTGGAACGGCATCTGCTTTCATGAGGCAACCGAAGGCGAAGAGGCGGCCACCTGTGTAGCCATTAATGCCAAGTTTTCTCTGATTGCGGTCGGCACAAAAGGGTAACAAAAAGCTATGCTCGTGTAACCTGTTTGACTGACACCGGGAAATCGTATTTAGCGGCAAAGTCTTTGTCTATTCAGCTCAAAACTACACCTCCGCACCTACTTTATCACATACTCTGTCCCTTGTCGCTTACCCCTCCTCCGATCCCATCTCACGACGAGCAGACCAGGGGGAATACCAAGTCAATATCGTCACTTCTCTCGAATGGACCTCGGACGGATATGCGATCGCGGTCGGCTATCAGTATCGTGGACTGGCCATCTGGAGTGTCTATGGCAATCTCCTCAGCTCTATTAATGAAACCGATGATATCTTCCTTGGGCACAAGAATGATGCGGACATGATGTAAGGGACTGGAAAGATTCAGGCACTGGTTCGCTTACCTTTAAACCACAGGAGTCCCTCTCGGACACAAGATGCGTATGTTCGAGGCATTAGCAGCCTGGTAAACACAAGGGATTCGATATGAGTATGAGTAAAACCTAACCCGAGCGGATAGTTTTGGGGCCCTGGCAACCATCAGCTTTTTGTCTTGAATATGGATTACGAAGACGACAGCCATGAGCCAATTCACAAGTTGTACACGCTCCCCTTTGCAAAATCTGCAATCACCAATTTCCACAATTCCGTAAGTGTCATCTATGCAAACACCAGTTTTGTTGTTTACACTGCAGCAGGACAATGCACGGAGGGGACTTTTACAAACCGATGATCGCGTCCTTGTCTATAATTACGGTGGCGACTATCAAGAAAACAACACAACCACCATTGACCCCGATGCTGTGATGTGGACTCAAGTACTGGTATGTGCTACAGATACGACGCTAAATTACGCTTATGCTATGTTCTAGTATCCCCCCATGTATATAACCGACCACTGGCCTATACGCTATTCATCCATTAGCTCTGACGGCAAATTTATTGCCGTCGCTGGCCGACGGGGATTCGCACACTACAACACCTTTTCAAACCGATGGAAGCTTTTCGGTAACCAGCAGCAAGAACAGAGCTTCCTTGTGCGAGGCGGCATGGTATGGTACAAGAACCTACTACTCGTTGCCTGCGAGACGTCGGGTACCACAGGTGGTAAAAATTACGAGGTAGGAAAATTGAGGGGCCCTTTTTCTGCGATGAGCACCGAGCGCTCACAAATGCTTAGGTCCGCATCTACAATCGAGACAATAACCTCGACAATGCCTACATCCTGCACACTGAAACACTGTCCCACGTACCTCTGTATCTCAATGTGTGTGGCAACTATTTGCTTGTATATACCGCAGAGAATGTCTTGAGCATCTATACCATCATTGCCAAGTCAGACAGTGCCACGTCCATGAGCAACGGCAGCGCAAATTCTGTCACAGCCAGACTCGAGCGCGTGCGTCGCGTGACTTTTGGCGGCATCGTTGCCAGAGTCACTCGTGTGCGCGGCATCAGTCTCTTTGGGAGCTATGTGGGAGGTAGGATACATGGTCAACCCAGGCAAGCTTTTTGCATGACTCACTTCAATACATAGATCAAATGAGTAACATAAATGACGTTATCACATCCAATATTCTCATTCTGGTGGATGGAAAACTCATCATGCTATGTCCCAGAGTACCAGTAAGATTAGCTATTTTCGTCTCGCTCTGTAATCCCACTCACTGACTACTTGTAGGACGACGATGATGACTCGGACCTGACGGGCCACGTATCAATACAGTCTCACTATGACGTGCACGTGGTCTGCAACAAAACCGAATACTACTGGATAGGCCGGAAAAGTATTGCCAACCTATGCAACTCTTTATGGGCTGTCGATGATCAAGGCATCAAGATGTTCCCCAACTTGTTGCGGAGTGATGAGTGCAGCTTCCAAACGTTTGGCAATGACGTCTACGAGAGTGAACCATCGACACCCACGACGCCGAGTATACTAGCCGCAAGAGCGAATATTGGCAGGCCGTACTCGCTCGGCTATCACATTGGCCCTGAACCTGCCTCACCTTCCATGTCCGTCGTCGAAATGGAAGGCTTCTCACGCTGGCATATTCCAAGTTTCGACAACCTCGAAGACGGCACTATCCACATTCCCTTGGACTTTTATCCGCACTCTGTCCTGCTGGAGAAGGGGGTGATCGTGGGTGTCGAGCAAGGCATGATATACCGTGAGTCCCTCGGCTTTGTCATGTTCAAGATGAGTACCAAGGTAGGACATACATAGCTGTGCATTGCATCCTCTTATGCTTTTTTCCTCTCGCTACTGCTGTCTCCAGACACACCTCTTCCTCCACCATGTCCTCCAGTACTTGCTGCATAAAGATTTCGAGGAGGATGCGGTTGTCTTTGCACGTGCCTACGAGCGATTGATCTACTTTGGTCACTCGCTGGAAATCTTGCTGCATACCGTGCTCGAGGAGGAGACGGAGCACCGGGTCGACCAAGGTAAACATGGCAGGCAAGCGTCCCCACATGTACATGCTCATTTTTGTTTTCCCTATCTTTGCTTGGCGAAACCCAAAGATGCGATCTTGCCGCTAGTGATCAAATTTTTGGACCAGTTTCCACACGCCTTGGACGTGATTGTCAGCTGTGCTCGTAAAACTGAGGTGGCACTATGGGACCATCTGTTTTCTGCCGTAGGCGAGCCCAAAGATTTGTTTGAGGTATGTTGATACACATGTTGCGGTGGGAGCATTATCTCATTTGTTTTGATGAAGCTGTGCCTCTCTGATGGTCGGCTGCGGACAGCGACATCCTACTTGATCATCTTGCAAACGATGCAACCTCTGGCTGTGGGTGGGAAGGTAACACAAAAACTACAAACAGACGCATCCAGGTTCCCCATCAGACCAATCTGTTGACACCGCGGTTTTTCATAGGACACGATCCGTTTATTACAAAGGGCTATGGACATGGATGACTACGAGTTATGCAAGGAGCTGGTCCGGTTCCTGAGCTCCATTGATAGTAAGCTCATCAACCAATCAACCGTCCTTCAACAACTGACATTTTGTCCTGAAATCACTTAGATTCCGGAAAGACACTTGAAGAAGCGCTCCAAGTTATCAAGTCACGAATGAACCAGGACGGTCCATTGTCACCGCATAGCGAAGATGCCCAGGTTGACAAAGTGGTGCAGAGTATACAAGGCCTGAGCCTAGCTTGAAATAAATATAAATAGCACTTATGCATGTCAAACGCGCTTTTGTTTGTTTGTGAAATTCGAAAATGGTGCGTGCTTAGCACAATTGCACAATTACTCTCATCTGCAAACATGCAGCAGTGAGCGGGGTCGGCACTCCGTTCGATGATTGGCGACGAACGGATACAGGCAGGGATGAAAAGACGCCACTGCTGTCCGATCTTCGCACATGTCAGACCGCAGTTTCTCAGCATTATGTATGTTGTTTACATCCGCACATTTCTGCCTCGTAAGCGCAGTGATGTGTCTGCCGCCAAGATTTGTCTGGTTAGTACATACTGTACATATGTAAGGAACAAAGGGTGAGCGATATATGCGAACAATTTTCGAACGGCTGATTGCAGATAAAGATAAGAGGCAGTGAGCACAAAAAGACTGTGATCACATCTTTGTAGGCTGAGCACATATCCTTTCTATTCCATCTGTTTGTTTTATACAGTATGGGCGTAAACTCGGCCTATAATAAATCGGCCATGGAGCACCCCGGTATTGTTTCAATCGAATAGAGTTTGTTGAGCATGCTGTCAAAAACAGTCAATAAATCTATACCATAGCGAGAGAGAGAAGAGACTATTCCAATTCCTTACTGGTACTCCATCCACTGCCTGCCAAGGTAGGTATCATATGACGATACCGAGAAGACCCATCGATACCTATGGGTGTTTATCTCCTTGTGTAGTAGTGCGTTTGCCCACTGTCCTCCTCCTAACTCATACGCAGGAGACGCAAACGAGGGGAAAGGAAGAAGCAAGATAGTGTTCCAGCGTTTTGCCTCGTTACACAGCAACATCTGTTGGTTTGAAGGCGTTTATTTCTTAAAATGGTAAAATAATTCATACTGTCCTACTTTTTCCTGAAGGAGACACAGCTACATGAAAGCGATGTACATGGACTGATATGCAGCGCTGATCCGCTATTTTTATTTTTATTCTTATGGGACTGGTGTTGGGTCAAAAAGGTAATTTTCTAAATACATAGAGCGGATGCTAAAGATGAGAAGGATATACGGAGCGGATGAGTATGAGTGCCCTGGCCCGTGCTACGCGTGGGGCGCATGGGGCAATGGTGGTGTCGTTACACCTACTCTTGTACAGAAAATACATTTTCCTCTCTCAGTCTCTCTCTCTTACTTTGCATGGCCTAGTGGTGCTGTTCTTTTTTCTTTTTCTATTGCGGAAGGGCGCGGAAGGAATGAGAAAGTGAGTGTCATCTGAGGGCTCGTCCTGCACACATGGCGAATTTTTTTTTTATCAAATGGTTGCACCAACATGTTCTCCGAAGATCCAGTGAGTGTACGCAATGCAGCTCGTTGCATGGTGATAGAGATTCACTTTATGTAGCGTATTAGGATGGTCATCCATCGCACCCAGGACACAACGGACTTAACACATACACAAACCAAGACAGGCGAAGCTGACTCATATGACAGAAACGTGCTCTTTGCTTCCATTATGGTACTGAGTGCGGTCATGTAACAAAATGCTCTGGCTGCAATAAAATGTCAAGGAAACGATTAAGTTCTACGATATGTAGCAATGTGCGACACCCGGTGACGAGCTGCAGAAATTAAGAAGTAAGACGGGATGGGAGGATCGACGATAGAATAGAAAAGACAGGAACAGCGAGCGAAGATGCATGCTCGGCGTACTGCTAGGACGCATAGACTGCATGTGCATGGACGAAGGGAAAGGAAATGAGGGAGGGGGGCTGCACCATGTGACTCCAGTCGGATACCAACCAAAAAATGCGTTTAAAAGACAGGGAAAGCAGGGCAGTTGGGCGTTCCTCTCTTCCCTCTGACGATGCTCCATGGCGAAAGCTAAAAGACGCAACAACAACAATAACCATAGTAACAAGAACCAGCCGGGCAACACGACAGCCATGCGATCTCGTTCTGCAGAGGAATCGCACTCGTCCCCGTTTCAGCCCCTCAACATGTTCTTTGGTCGTGCACGCAACAACCGTTATGCCGCTATACCCCAGATGCCACCCGCAGTGAGTTGCCCGATCATCCTTCTTGTACGGCTCAACTGATTGATTTAGTCTACACCCTCGACACCGTCGTCTATGGATCCCGTTGCTGCAAGTGCCCCGTATTTTAACGACCTGTCCCACCATCGCCCGCACCAGCTCTACGACAATAACATCCTTATAGACATGCACGATGAGGACGAAGCAGACCTGCTCCGTCGCTACCGCCATTCCAGCACAACCACGCCCAACACTGACACAAGCGCACATACGAAAATAGGCACACCGCCTCATTTGTATGGCTCAGACGTCGATACGGCCGGCTCAAGGCGCGCCTCCATCGAGGAGGATGTGTGTTTCCCCGACGAGAAAAGGGGCGAAACCGGCATCGATTTTGATGAACTCGAGGCTTATTTGGAAGAAGAACGACGTTCTCTCAACACTAACGTTAACAATCACCATCATCACCATCCACCTGCGAGGAAGCGACGCTTGTCCAATATGGTGACTGATCCAGGAAGCAGGCGCTTCGGCAGTTTCTATGGCGACCGTCTCAAGGTACGTGTAGAAAGCGAGACTGTTTATGGAAAAATGACGATCATCTTTTTGCTGATACCATGGCATGCAGCATCTCAATCAGGACGGCACGGATGCGTATCGCTTCACCTATTATTCACCTGCCGAGCCATCCACGATCCATGCCCGCTCCATCTCCGAGATACCCTCCAATGGTGACAATTTGAGCAGCATGCTTAAGAAGGGCTGCTTCTGGATTGACGTCCTCAGCCCGACCGATGCCGAGATGAAGGCGCTAAGCAAGGTATCTTCAAATTCTATTTCGTACGGCACCGCATCATGGTGTCTCCGTGTTCGTCATTTTGAGTAACCCCCCTCATGCGATCCCCGTTTTTAGATCTTTCATATTCATCCATTGACAGCAGAAGATATCACCATGGAAGAACCGCGAGAGAAATGCGAAGTCTTCAAGAACTACTATTTTATTTGTTTCCGTACCTTTGATCAGGACCAGACCTCTGTTAGCTACCTTCAGCCAGTGGGCATGTACATACTAATCATGAAGGAGTGCATCTTGACAGTAAGGCAAAATTGAGCTTGTTCCGTGCCTTGTTCCTAACCATGACTCTTCTTTTCTCTCTAGTTTCATTTCCGCCCATTACCTCATCCATATCAGGTTCGCAAGCGTATCAAACAGCTGAAGGATTACATCAACGTTACTCCCGGTAAGGTAGCACAAGAGAAAACCATGGGACTCGACATTGACCATTTTTGGGGCTGTCGGAGGAAAGATTGGATATGTTACGCCATTTTGGACGACATTACAGACTCCTTTGCCCCTCTTATTCGCGCCATTGAGTTCGAGGTCGACTCTATCGATGAATTGGTCTTGATTTTAAAAGAGTCGGAGCAGTCCGACATGCTGCGTCGCATTGGTTACTGCCGCAAGCGCATGATGGGCCTCCTTCGCCTTCTCGTCTCGAAAGCAGACGTCGTTAAAACCATTGTGAAACGGGGCGAGGCGCATGCCCAGGATGGCGGCCGGCCTGCCCTCTCCAACGAAGTCGCGCTCTATCTCGGTGATGTGCAAGGTAAATCAGCATTTAAAAAAAGAAAAGATCGAAAGGAAGGAAGAAAGATATTGTGAAGGCTCACACAAAAGACACAAAGACCACATCATTACCATGCTGCAGTCGCTGAACCACTATGAGAAGATCTCCTCACGGTCTCACTCCAACTACCTCGCGCAAATATCGATCGAAATGACACAGACCAACAACGAGATCAATGACGTGCTTTCAAAGCTAACAGCGCTCGGAAGCGTGCTTATACCCATGAATCTCGTGACCGGTCTGTGGGGTATGAACGTCCAAGTCCCGGGACAATACCAGGTATGGTTTTGGAAAATAAGATCTAAGCGTCTGATAAGAGTGGCTGCATGTGCTGATCAACCCTACAGGAGGATTTGACGTGGTTTACCTGCATTATGACTTCGATTCTCACTTTCTGCATACTGTCTACTCTTCTGATGAGATATTACAACATCGTATAAAGTTTGTACTTTTCGCATGAGTACGACTCATGTTGTCTCACCTAGAATAAGCTGCGCTGTGTTTGTATGAATTGTTTGTCCGTGTGCATGAGGTAGAAAAGGAGAGATATGTTTACATGTACAATTGGTGTGTGGATGTGCAAGTAGCGTGTTTTGCTGACACTCAAATCTGACTTTTTTGATGATGGGGGAGCAAGCAAAACCACGCAAGCATTCGAGTTCCCTCTTTCCACTTTCACACAGCTACGCACACCTCGCTTTCAATAGTAACTTTTCTATCACTCTGAAGACAGCCACACAACCACACAATCCCTTTGCTCTCATTTTCATCTGACGTTAAGAATGATGTCGGACGATGAGGATTTGGACTGCCCTCTGTGCATGGAAGAATTTGACATTGCTGACCGCAACTTTCGACCCTGTCCTTGCGGATACCAGGTAAAGCAAGCGCTCTTGCGTCTCTCTGCGCATATGTCTGTGTCTGCCCGTGTCATGCTTATCCGGCTCGCTAGATTTGTCGATTCTGCTGGCACCACATCAAATCCAATCTCAACGGAAGATGCCCTGCTTGCAGACGCATTTACACGGATCAGATTGTCGAATTCGTTCCGGTGAGTGCAGACGAGGTCATTCGGCTGAAGCGCGAGAAAAAGGAGAAGGAGAGACAGCAACGGGAGCTCAAGGACTCGAGCCGTCGTCACCTTTCCAACGTGCGGGTGGTGCAAAAAAATCTTGTCTATGTGCTTGGTCTGCCACCCAAGTATACCACGACCGAGGTAAAAACCATTCAGATGACGTTGTGTTGTCCTTTGAATCTAACTAACGATTTCACGGCGAACGAACGACCGAATCAACCTTACCTGGCATCAGAGCGACTTCTTCAGAAAGTATGGCAAGGTCACCAAGCTGGTCGTCAGCAAGCGATCCACCCAGCACGCTTCGTCTGCGAACGGCCCCTCCCTCTCTGGCATCTATGTCACCTTTGCTCGTAAGGACGATGCCGCGCGCGCTATTGCCGACATCAATGGCTCCAACCACGACGGACGATCGGTCAGGTAAGAATCTCGATGGAACTAGAGTGAAATAGGATGTTGATTTGGAACTAGGGCTTCTTACGGCACCACTAAATACTGTACCTATTATCTGCGTCACATGGCGTGTCCGAACCCGAACTGCATGTATTTGCACGAGCCCGGTGATGAGACAGACAGTTATAACAAGGAGAATCCGAGTGTCGGGTACGTGTGCGGGTGCGGGTGTCGGTGCTAGGTACAATGAACATGTTTGTTTTAATCCTTTTTGACAGGAACAAGCATCCATCGTCTTCTGCGGGTCAGCAGTCCTATCCAAACAAGCGTGTTGCTCCTTCAGCTGGCACAGCAGCATCCGCTACGCCCTCCGCGTCAGCGACAACCACAACTGTAGCTACAGCCGCGTCCACGCTCAAGGCACCCTTGCGACCTTCGACCTCGACGGACTCGCAAAGCCCGCGCAAAGGCTCACCATGGGCGCCAATTCCCAAAGTGGCACCACCGCCACCGCGTCCAACCTCGCCGCCACCCGCAGCAGCAGCAGCAGCAGCAGCAGCTTCGCCTGCCCCTTCGCCTGTGGTACCCAAGCAGCAGAAACCCAAGCCTGTCGCGACCACACCCGACATGCCGGCTGCCAAGCCCATTGCGATCGAAAAGAAGCCGGCTTTGCCTGCGACGGCATCGTGGGGCAAGGGCCAGAACATGGCGTCCAGCTGCGACAGCACCATCACGCCCGATCATTTTGGTCCTTCCTTGTCCGACGCGCTGTCTGCCCAGCCAAAGACAAAACGCTCGCCGACGATCTCCAAGAAGAAGGACAAAAAGAAGACCAAGATGGTACGTCTCGAGGACTTTGAGGAGTCGGAGCGGGCCGCCAAACGCGCGAGTACGGTCAAGCCTGCCGAGACGCCCGAGGTGAAGAGATCCCGTCAGGAAAACCCGTGGCAGATCAACATGCCACCACCATCGCAGCCCGCACCGGCCTCTGCTTCTGCTTCTGCTTCTGCTCGAGCGCCGCCGCCTTCGGAGACCATGGATGTGGATAGGATGGGTGAAAAGGAGAAAGAGCCTGTGGTGGTAGACCAGGTGAAGCCTGCTGTGGACGACACGAACACGGATGAACGTGATTCGGCAACAGTCGAAGACGTGCAAATGCCCGAACAAGAGGCCGAGATCTCCAAGGAGGTCCCTGAATCGGAAACGGAACCGTCAGACGTTGTACCTGAGGCGACGCCTGCTGGGCAAGATGCGCATAAACAGCAACCAACCGTGGAAGAACTGATGGATCAACAGGAGCAGCAGGAGCAGCAGGAGCGGCAGGAGCAGCAGGAACTGCAGGAGCGGCAGGAGCAGCAGGAACTGCAGGAGGAAGCTGTCGGGCAGGAAGAAGTGGCCGTCGAAACACCGAGCGAGGACCAAGGAGCGGAACCTGCCCAGTCGCCAGTGGCGCAAACCAAATCAGCCGAGAAACAGTCGTTTGCCAACTACGTGTTGGGTAACTTTGACATTGATGACGTGGATGACGATTTCGCGGAGGCGATGGAAGGAGCCCGCGGTTTGTCCAGTCTCAAGGACGACGATATATTTGAGTTTGATCCGATCGACTACCGCCGCGAGCGCGCGCAGTTGGAAACCTCAGAGAAGGTGCAAGACGAGCACTTTGACTCGAAAGCCGCGTTAGCTCAATTCGACTCACCTCTTGAGCCGCTCGAGCCGCTCGAACCGCACGAACCACGCTCGGCCAACTTTGTACATAGCGAACTGGACTCACCCGAGCAGCCGAGGATGGCCGCGGCGCGCGACGATCCGCTCGTCCAGCCACGACTGCGCCATTTCAATGACGTTCCTCCTCCCCATCTTGAAGGCAGACTGAACCAGGGACCGCCGCCTGGCATCGGCGTCCCGCCCGACTGGCATCCGTCGCGCTTTGATCCCTTCAACGGCCAAGACCCTTCGATGCAGCGCCGCTTACTCCACTCGCAGCAGATGCTGGAGGCCTCCGGTCTCTTCAACGGCTTCCCTCGCCCGCCACCCATGTTTGGTTTCACGCCGCCTGACTTCCGCCAGGGGCCGCCGCCTCAGCAGCCGCCTCCGGGTATCTTTGCACCCCCACCTCAGGCTGCACCGCCACCACCACCGCCGCCACCACCGGGCATGATGCGCGCCAACATGATGAATTTGCCGCCAGGCCTGGGGCAGCCGCCCCAGCCGTCCTCGATAGGCAGTCCCGAGGTGGCCGATCTGGGCAATGACCTGCAAAACATGAATCTCCACCGCCCTCCTCCTCCTCACCCGCATCATCACCCCCACCGACCTTCGCCGTCTTTGCGCTCTCCCAATAACCCCTCGGTGCGGTCGATGCAAGACGACTTTAGAGCGCTGCTTCCCAACGTGAATATCAGCTTTGGTCCCCTGGGCAACGAGGCCCCCCCACCTCGCACCCCGCCTCGGATGTTTACATCAAAGCCGCATACCCCCGCGAGCGACGACGGTGGGCTGTCGCGAAGGATATCCGATACCTACTCGGTGAATGGTTCCCTCCCACCTCAGCAGCAGCAACCCCAACCAGAACCTGTGGCAGCGCGTCTGGGCGATTACTTTTCTCCCCCGGCCCAGGATAAGGTCTTGCTCGGCCACAAACCTAATGAGGGCGAGATGCCTGGTTATTCTGAAACGCCCCGCGCGGATGTCAAGCAAGAAGCTCAAAACTTCTTTGGTGAGTTCCTGCGGCGGGCGGCTGCGTCCAGTGCCGAGTCCCCGAGCAGTAAGGAGGAACCGAGTGGTCATGGTAAGTGCCAAGTGGAACATAAGAGAACAGAACTTACTCACCATTTGATTAGACCGACCGCCTTTCCATGATCCGGCCATCATGTCGATGCGTCTTAGCGGTGCAGAGAGACCTGCTCAACCTGGCGTCCGAACCGAGACGCAGAATGCGTTCCTCCAAATCCTGGATGGTCGTGCTCCACAGTCCCAGCCTCAGCCCCAACATCAGCACCAGCACCAGCAGCCTCAACAACAGGCACCCCCGCCGGCCATGTCGCACTTCCAGATGCGGTCGCCTGATAACGGCATGGGCATGTTCATGCACGGACCATCGCCCCAACAACAGCACCAGCACCAGCAGCGACCCCCACCGCCACCGATGGGCTTCCAGGACCAAGGCCGATTCATGCCTGGTTTTGGTGAGCCACAACGGCCTCCGATGATGCCGCACCACCCGCGCCCTATGCACGATGGCCCAGTGCCTCCGGGCCTGATGCGTCCGCCGCCGCCCCCGTTCGCTATGCAAATGCAGATGGAGATGGGCTACAGAGGACCACCCCAGCAGCAGCAACAGCAGCAGCAGCAGCAACAGCAGCAGCAGCAGAATGGAAGGATGGGTAACATGCCACCCGGCCTCTTTTCAGGATAAAAGCGAACCCGACGGCATCCTATCAGTGGCTCGCTCGCTTTTGCATGTTGTCTCTTCTCCCCTCTCCGTATCTCCCCACATATTCACAAGCAATTCACCACAACGCACCACAATTCACTCACACACACACACACACACACACAATCTCACACACAACTCAATCACACGTATCTACAATCGCTTGCTTTTTTTTTTTTTCTCCCTTTTTTTGCATCATTAAAAACCAATTTTTTCTCATCGATTGACAAAGTTGAGGTTGTAACCGCCTGTGGCAGGGTCCTGTTGCATCTGAAAGTTGTCTGTGGAGAGGCCGAATTTGCCCAGGACGGTGTTACCAAGATCCTTGAGTTTGCTCATCATCTCTTCCTTTTCCTTCTCCATCTGGGCCTGGATGGCCGGCGGCAACCGCTGCTGGGCACGCTCGCACTCGCGCTTCGTGTGTGCATCCAAACCAGGCATGGTCTGCAGCTTCTTAAAGTCCTCTAGCGCATCATGCAGCCCGGTGTAAGTTTGCAGCTTCTCGTTCGCCTGGGCTCGTCGCAAGAGGGCCTTCGCATAGCTTGGATCCAGGTGAAGCGCGGACGATGCTGTCTCGCGAGCGTCCTTGTACTTATTCTACAAACAGACCAGCAGCGTAAGTGATACTTGTTTCTTTCTTTCTTCGTCATTCCGAGGACTTGCCAGTTTGAGGTAGCAGGCTGCCATGTTGCCAAAGCACATGGCACGTTCCTTGACACACGACTCGGGCCACACGACCAGTGCATCCTCATACTCGCTAATCGCCTTTTCGTACTCGCCTACTGCAAAATGGGCATTGCCGCTTTGTTTCAACTCGGACGCCTCCTTTGTTAAACGCTCCCATTCTTCAGGTGGGTATTCGCTGGAATCGTAAAACACATCGCCGTCTTGATCCTCCTTCTCTGTCGTTGCTTCAGGTACTGGATCGGGCTCCAGCGGCTCTATCTCTATAGTGCTATCAGTGTGCTTTGCTCCATGGGTGTACTCAATCTACCTTTGGCTGGCTCCTCTGCAGGGAGTTCTTCTATCACAGCCATTATGCAGCAAAAAAAAAGAGGGATGAGAAAAAAAAAAGGCGGGAAGTCCCACCCGAAATTTCATTGTGCGATCACTGCTCTTCTCATTGCTTTCGTTTATCTTTTTGAACTCATTCGTTTTCTCATGTTTTATTTTAGATGTTTTGGTTGTTTATATGTAAATGGAACAAAACAGAGTATGTGTGTGTGTGTGTGTGTGTGTGTGTATGATGTATGGTATGTCAGGATAGAATGATCTAGAAACCAGGGACTTCAACGACGACGTGCTCGACATCTACCTCGTTGCAGTCTTGTTCGGGGATACCGCTCTCGTGAACAAGGCAAGCAAAGTCGGTCTCGTTCTCGAGAGCAATCATGGGGTGATGCCACACGCCGGCTCTATAGTTAATACCCTGCGTGGACGAAGCAATGTAGGCTTTGAGAGTGGACATATCCGGCTTGTCGTCCTTGCCATTCAGGGCAACCACGACGAGATAGCCGCGGGACTTGCCATCCGACATGGGCACAAAAATCTGGTTAGAATAGGGGTGGCGTTCAAGCAACTTGACCGTGAAGGGCAGTTCCTTCGTCGGACGACAATGGTACACGCACAGGTTGGACTTGCCGCCTTGGGGGAAGTCGTTCGTTACCTTAGCCACATGGTGGAACTTTTCCGCTGTGCCCTGGTTAGCTCCCGTCACGTTCACATCCTGGCGTGCCTCAATCACATCGCCATAAATGGCATACTTCTCCGCCGTCAGCGGCTCGGCGATGATGGCCTTCTGGTGCTGCTTGGGCAGCGTGATGGGCAGCGAGGGCAGCGCACCGCCTTCACGGATACCATACAGACGGAGACGCTTCAGACCACCATCTAGGCACAGATAAAGAGAGTAAAAGCGTGTGAGTCTACTTGAAATGGATGTACGCTTATAAGACTTACCGGGGATGATGGTGATGCGCGCATGCGAGAAGACCTTGTCGGTGTGGGCAGGGTCAAAGAAGAAGAGGCCATGCGGGCCGACCTTGGTGTTTTCATCCAGAAGCACGGACCACGGCGCGTCCGCGGCCGGCACCTCAGCGTCCGACTGCACGGCCTCGAGCTTGATACGGTTGGGGTAGTTGCCGCAGAAGTGGGACGTGTCAATCTCGACCTTGAGGATGTGTCCCTTGTCACCGAGACGCACGACAACGTGGTCGCTGTGGCCGGGCGTGCGCGAACGCTTGCTCTGCCAGCCATCATCCATGTTGTGGCCACGACCGGGCAGGAGAAGGTTGCTGCCAGGCGTGTAGTGCTGATCGCTCACGTGCACCGCACGGGCACCGTTGCCAGCGAATGCCAGGTCCACCAGCGCCCTGATTTTGTGTAAGAAAAAAAACTTAGCCCAATGTCCCCGGAAATAGGCCCCCCTCACCCCCGACCTCCCAGCGTCCCTTCCCACTCTCTCTTTTTTAGGTATATTTTCATATGACTTACGACTTGTCCTCGGGCCAGATAGGAGACACGTTGCCATAGACACGGAAACGGGCAATGCCACCGTCAGGAATGTTGTTCAGGCGCAAATGGGTGAAGACCTGGGTGGGTTCGCTCAACTTGAAGAGATTGTGGCAGGTCGGGGGCAGATCGACCTTGGGGAGAATCTCGGTCCATTGCACAGACTCGCTTTGGACATCGCCGTCAACGCAGAACGTACCCTCGACAGACGCAGCCGGTGCCTGGTTACCCGTAAAGTAGCTGGTATCGATATCAAAACCATGGATTGCGCCAGCAAAGCCAAGCTTGATAATGCACCTGTAATCCCAAAAAAGAAAAATATAGGGTTAAACCTTGGTCTTCTCCCTTTATCTTCCACTTTTTCCCTCCTCGTCTTGTCTCTTACCAGTCGTAGGTGGGGTTGTGACGCTGGGACTCCCAGCCGTCCATCCAGGCGCCCGTGTCTATGGTACGAACGTGGGGGATTGAGTCTATATGTATGACTGTGTGATCGCTATCACTTACCGACAAACTTGCCGGGGGCGTGAATCGGAGGAGCCGGGTTGATCATGTTGGTGGCCGGGGCAAAGAACTCGTTGGTCACAGCTACGATGGTGCTGCCCAGGGCAGAGCTGGCGAGGTCTGGATGGCAAGCGGTGAGCGTCTTACGCTTCTTGATTTGATAAAAAGTGGTCAGTGTCTTACCAGTGTACTGGCTCAATTCAGAGCTCTTGAAATCTTCATAGGGAATGCGCTCAAAGGACTTCATCGTGGACTACTGTTTTTTTTTTCCGAGGGTGTTAAGGAAGAAAGAAAACAGCGAAAAGAAGTGTATTTAACTTATGCTATCTTCTGAGATATACCATAGTAACACCGCAATTATACCTGCGAGCTGCGCTGCCGGAGTTCTGAAGGGTGTTCCTCTTATGGGTCCTCTTACTTGATCCTCTCACGGTAAACAGTAAATACCTCTGCTGCACAAAGAAGCCAACCTTGAAAGATATACTGTCTCAAATGAAACAGATGTAAGATCTCGGCTCACTGGCGGCTTCGTCTCCCGAGATCACGGAGATGGGTCCAGGGCGTTATTTCGAGAAATAATACTCAAGACGAATAATACCTCACTTCCCCTCTCTCTCCTGCCTGCTTGAAAATAGATACTGTTTCTGTCCATCATGAGTAATGCAGTCCTCGAAATCACACATAAGAGAGACTTCAGCCGGCAATCCAGATGCTTTTTCTTCGTTTCCCCATTTTTCATATCTCGCCATGACATAGCTTACTCAACAGCGCATTGATCCTTGCATATCCCTACGGCTCCTGCGTTGTGCATGGGCGTGTGTGACGTGTTGGGTGTACCTCCGCACGCTGGCTATTTTTTCCTTCTCTTTTGTTTGTTCTTTTTCGGCGCTAATAAAGCAAAGGCAGCAATCCAGATCGTCCCGACGATCCACGCACTTGGCAAGCTTCTGGAACCAAGGTTTGGATCACACATACGTGAATTTACTTTTCGAGACTGAAGCGGAAAGCAAAGCCCGAAAGAGTGGTCATCTCTGTGTAACTGTCTGCATATGTCATGGTTTATGAGGGATTTAAAGTGCATTTGTGCTGAATGGACTTGACCCGTGATAAGGCTGTAGACTGTATGAAGAAAAGAATGAATGCTATATGACAGAGAGTGTACGATGGTGTGCAGGCAGGATGATGTACATATGCACACGTGTGTCATGCACGCCGAGGCAAATGATCACACTGGTTGAAAAGAGAAAACAAGACAAGAAAGACACGCGAAAGGGAAATAAAACAAGTGACCTCATTGGTAGACGCGGTTGGGATGAGACGGGATGGAACTGACTCTAGGAATTCAAAGTGAGCAAGAAGCCCAGCCAGACAATTTACAAATTACCGAAACAGTTTTTTTTTTCTTTTTTTTTTATTGATTGTCAAGAGTTGTATTGCATGTTATTCGAGGGAAGAGAAAGCAGTGAGTGAGGGTGAGGGACAGGGAGGGACAGAGGGGCATTTCTTCTTTCTTTTTTCACCAGGCTGAACAGGGAGGGAGGGAAGAAAAAGGTTAAAGCAGGAGATACTAGAGTTTGCTGCCTGAATAGGGATCTCCCAGACTTGTATGACAGGAAGAATGAGATAACGAATAAAAGGAAGAACCGATAGGGCGTGTAAACGAGAAGAAAAAGTGTGTGTGAGAGAGAGTGAGAGAATGGACAGAATCAGAAGAAAAGGATGAAGAGGGAATAAAGATGTTATTCGTGGAATGAGGATTATGATATTGATAATGAATGGGTTGAATAATGAATGAATGAATGACGGATGATGACCATGATGATTGGGAGGGGTTTATATTTTATTTTCTGAGCGGGCGCGAGCGCGCGTGGCACGCACAATTCAAAAGCGGTTTCCAGCCTTCCCTTTCCACCTCTTTTTTCTTTTTCGATCCAGTCCATGCATCTCTGTCGATCGTTGTGCTATTAGTAAGTCACCTACGCCAGCCTCCTCTTCATTTCCTTCCATTCATTCAACAAGATTCCCTTGCCAGTCTTTCCATTAGAGCCTGAAAAAAAGCCGAACCCTTCAGTACTGCATATCTGTCAACCGTATGCCGCATACGGTCTCCGTATCTTGACGCAAACGCTTTTCCTGTTGAACCATGAATCCAAGCGAATGCAACGTTATCCTCGCAAGACATCAGCACCTACCTGTCCGTGATCCTGCTGTCGATATCCTCGACTCTCTATTTAAGCAAGGTGCGGATCTTTTTTTTTCTTTCTTTTTCTGAAATATTATATATCACCATGACGAACAAAGAAAACCCTTCGCTCACTATCTATCTATTTATCTATATATCTTATCTTATTTTTACAACAACGTCAAAAAGTGACAACCGCCGAACCTGCCAGCGAAGCCTTGCAGCTCTTGACGTCCCTCCAGCATTCGAATATACCCACTCTTCTCCTCGTTGACCTTGACAGTATACAAGACCGTTCGCAGTCGCTTGATTTTCTCTGCTCTCTCATCAAGCATATCGAAAAAGCGAAATTAAAAAGCGTCGTACCCATCGGTAAGACTACTTCCCATGCTTTCCTTATTTTACGTATCTCATGCGACGTGTGGACGCTCTAGCATATTCCTCCGATGATTCTTTCAGTGTCATGCTGGACTGCCTCCACCTGGGCTCGGCCGACTATGTTCTGAAGCCGCTCGAACTAAGCGTCGCGAAGACCATGTTTTTGGTAATTAGAATGATGTAGGCCCCCAAACCTTGATTGACCTCTCTTCGTGTATTTAGAACGTCACGCGATACCGTTTCCAGAGACTCAAAGCAAATGACCTGTGTAAAGCAAGCCCTCTATGGCGCCAAAGCGAGAACTTGTCTCCGCCCGGTGAAGCATGGGTTCATTTTCAAAACAGGTTGAAAGGCGTCTTCATGGAGGATGCAGAGTAAGTCGTAATACCCTATCCTTTTTTATGAAAAATCCCCCCCCCAAACACCCCTCCCCCGCATTTTATACGGTTAAGTTTCGCCATTCATTGACAATAGCATTAGGCCGCGTGAACGCCATGCCTCTCGTGGCACCGACCTGAGTTCAAACCTATCAGAGTAATGACAAAAACGAACAAAAAAAGGGGATCGCCCGTCCAACTAACTTTTTTTTCCCTTTTTATTGAAACAATCACGATATAGGGAACGTATTACCCAACTAAAGTCACACCTGTGCAAGTGGGAATTTAGCTCACTCGACCTCGAACCGAGTGAACTCACCCAATGCGTATTCCTCATATTTGATCAGGTGCTGAGCTGCCACGATTTAGGCGACCTCACCGTCTCGAAAGGTAAGTTACACGAGTGCCACATGGCAACATAATCGAAGCTTTTTTCCACTGACGACACACCAACAACATCACATGAATACACCTACACGCAAATAGAGTCCTTGTACGACTTCGTGTCCGATGTCTGTGCCTCCTACCACAACACAAACCCATATCACAACTTCCATCATGCCGTCGACGTCCTCCAAACCGTTTATTTCTTTTTGTGTAAGATGGGCACCGTGATGCCTCTGGACAGCCATGTCGAACCAAACACCCTGCCGTTACGGTCACCTGGTCGGTTACTGCAACCCATGGACGTGCTTGCCCTCTTGATGGCCAGCATTGGTCATGACGTGGGCCACCCTGGCGTCAACAATATGTTCATGGTCAATTCCGGCGCCCCTTTGGCCATTCTGTACAATGATCGCTCCGTGCTGGAGAGCTTTCATTCCATGACGTTTTTCAATCTCTTGTACGAACGCCCTTTCTGCGACCTGACAGACCCCCAAGTTAATCCTGAATATGCTGGTAATATTCGCACGACCTCTCGCGTAGCGTAAGGCACAGATGTATTGACAGCATTCGACCTGTATGCATGGGTTTTTTTTAGGCTTTCGAAAAAGCATTGTGCATACTATCTTGGCAACGGATATGGGCATGCACAAGGAATATATGGAGCAGATTAGGGACCGTAGTCAACATTTTCTTGAGCACGATCCTGGTTCTCCTGACCATGAACTCAATCGACTGACACTCTGCGCGGCCCTCATTAAATGTGCCGACCTTTGCAACTGCGTACGTGGATAGTCTTTGTAAAGGCTTAGCCAGACTCACATGTGCTTGTTTTAGGCGCGTCCTTTCCCCATCGCTCGACGTTGGGCTGAGTGCTTGCGGGAAGAGTTTTTTAAACAAGGCGATCTCGAACGGGAACTCGGCATGCCGGTCTTTCCCATCAATGAGCGTGGCAAGATACCGCTCGAGGACTTTCAGTTGGGCTTTATAAAAAATGTTGCCCTTGAGCTCTTTGAGCTGGTGGCCTCCATTATCCCAGGTAAGTGACAAGAGAGGAAGGACAAACAAACACAGATACTGACGGAGGGTGTCCAAACAGAGATGCAATTTTGTGTTTCCATGATGAACGAAAATATTCGCCGATGGGAAGAGATTAAAGGACACAATCCTCACGATTCAGGTGTGGCGGATGTCCCGAGTGCTGAGGAAAATGACGACGACTTGTTACGGACAGAGAAGGAGGAGGAGATTAGACCATACGACCTGATACGTAAGTAAATCATTTGGTGGAAACACTTGAGGAAAAAAACCCAACCCACTCAAAACTCAAACCAGATCCGGAGGAAAACGAGCGCCGTGACAAGCATAACCAGCAACCACAGCAGCAGGAGAACGGCAGTCTCGGGAATGAGAGAGAGTATCCTCGGGAGAATCATCAGCAGTCGCAGCAGAAGCAGCAACAAGAAGAGCCAAATTCATCAGCACAAGCGCCTCACTACACATCCCATGCAGCCCCGCGTTTGTCACTGAGTGAAGACTCTCCTCCAATGTTGGCAGGCTATGAGCCGCCTACTGCCAATCCATCCTCGGGTGACGGGTTAGCGACCGGTTGCCATTGCATTATTCAGTAATATCGACACCATCTGTATACTACTACCCTTCTTTTCTCTCTGCTCCTCCTCCCTTTCTGTATCATACTATGTCTATAGAGCTCTTCCCCTTTCCCCTTTTCTCTTATTAATTGTACATTTCTACTGTACGTAACATCCACCCCTTCTTCTTTATTTCCGGCTAATAAGTTACTGATACAATTCTTGATTCAATGCGGATCCAAAGAGATGGTCCCAGCTTTTCGGTGGTGTCCATGATGTACCGTCTACAACATAAGTCGCGTGAGACCCTCGATCCTTCCTCTTTTGTCGAGATGAGACCCCTACCTTGGGCGGGTAAGATCTGATAAACGCCATTGAGGATATTTGCATAGGCGACAGCATCCATGGCATTGTCTCCTTCGAGGGCAAACATGATATAAAGAGTGGTCGGGGCAGCTTCTTTCAGAGCGGTATACAGTCGTTTCGCCAGACCACTGCCATGAATCACGCCATCAGGTCCCTCTTCAAGTGCAGGTACCTTGTCCTGTACTTCAGGATTGGACTCGAGTACCCGGAAAGGCAGGCTGCTCGAGCTGATCTGTGCATCTGTGCGCAGACCTGCATCTGCGCTCGTGAGGAGTACGACGCGCTTGAAGCCATGGTCGCGCACAAACGCGGTCACTTGTTCAATATATTCGTTCCGTTTCGCCTTAAATGCAGGCGATCGCTGCTGTACACAGGTCCACTGCTTGTCGCTTGTCTGGTATACTGTGCTCAAGGTTACGTCTTTGCGCGTGTGCCTTTTGGACCTGATTACCTTCAAGAGGGACCGTGATTCCTCTGCGGTCCGAGCCTTCACGTGCGCCCGCGACGGGCATCACTGTGTCTGTGTCGAAAAAGCCCACGCGTTCCATGCGCAGCGTGTGTATCAGGAGATCGCACGTCAGCTGAGGGACATTGCCGATCGATACTGTGGGCTACTCAGAAGTAAGAACAAGAATAAGATTACGAAGACAGCGGACATGTTATAGTCCATTCAACGTACAAGCAGTAGAGTGGAGTTGTTTAATGAAGTGGAATCGAATGAAGGCGTGGTGACGAACATGAAAAAGTCTACGTACAAAGCAAGCGGGGTGCGTAAAGGGTATGAACAAAGAAAATGAAGAGAGCGCGCGTAAGCGCAATGTCGGAAAAACCGTCTCCGAGGCGGTCGATAAATCAACGTACGCTTTCAGCAATATCAGCCAAAAGTCGATCTCGTTCCAGTTGAAGCGACCGCTGTTGTCTTGTTAAATCAGCTGTTCTCTTTACTTCTGTGAATCTCATAGTGTTCGTCACTTACCAGACGATCTTGCGCGTCTCTCATCTTCAAAGAGGATAGGATCATGTCCTAAGGGTGTCCCGTAAATATACACAGAAAACAAATCATCATCGAGATACGACTTACAGGTGGCAGATCACCATAGCGTCCCACTTGTTTAGACTTTTCAGCCAATTTGAGTTCAAGTTCGAGGGTATCTTGTTCAAGTCTCTGGATAGCTTCGAGGCGTAAACCTTGCTGCTCCACCTGTGTAGCTTCATATTCGTTCTAAAATGCAAATATATGAACACGTGATGAAAACACACCAAGGTCACGATTGTTTCGAAAGGTACCAGAATATCAGCGTAAGCACGTTGTGAGGCTTCGTTTTCTTTCTGCAAGATCTGAGCATCGTGCTGTTCGGTATAAAGGCGGTCTTTTGGGTGTGTTCTCCGCAAAGATGACAGCATCCTGCATAAATGTGTCAGACAGGGCATAAGGTTCATTTGACTTGAACTCTTTTCTTACTCCTTCATAGAAGACAGTTCCGTCCGCGCTTTTTGAACCCGATTGCGGAACATTTGTTCAGTCTCCTGCCCCCTTTCCCGTTCCAAACGTGCGTCCATGAGACGCATGGTGACGTGAGCTACTGCGGTATGATAGCTATAATAAAGAAAAGATGGAAAAAAAAAAAGTCAAAGGGGATCAGGGACATGCCATCCTGCTTCTCTTTTTCGGACTGTTGCTAGGCAGAGCCCACTCTTCCATTCGTACCTGCTTGTGGCTGTATCTTCGAGACCCAGCTGGGTGGCTAAGGCTGACAATGCCTCGAGTGAGCGTGCGCCTTGGACGGATAACGATGCTTTGCTGATCTCTAGCGCCTCTAATTTCTCTTGCCACAGCATGGCCTGGCGTGTGTTGTCTTCACTGATGGTGCGGTGGATATCCAATACTGTTTTCATCACTCGATTGGCCATGTCACTTTTTTTCTGTAGTTCTAAAACAGCCTGGAGCGTCATATCGGATCGGTCATGGGCCGGCACAGCCTGCCCTGAATATAACTCGTTTAACCACACGTCTGCCTGAAATCATTGCAAATACGTCGTTAGCACGTATAAACAAACGAAGTAAGCCGCTTGCCTCTTCCCAGCCAGCTGAAGTAGCGAGTTCTTCACCAGAGGTAAGTGATGATCGCGAACGATCGTTACCAGTTGACATTGGCATGTGGTGGAGAACAAAACTGGGAAAAAAGAAACGAAGAAAAAAAAAAGAGTGTGTGCATTTCACTAAAGCAATCCTGTTTTTTAATCTCCGGGCTATTTCTTCCTTTTTCTCAACATTTGCATGAGCTCAGCACAGTAGAGGCAAGGCAGATCTTTCCTGTCCGCTCCGAATTGTTTATTTCCTTTTTATACTATGCAGTGATTTTCTTTGTTCTCCTCTTTCCAGAAAATCCATTAGTAAACAGATAGAATGGTCTCATGAGCTGCCAAAAGATGAGATCCTGCTATAGCGGGGGTGCCTTAATAGAAGTAGCACGACGTCAAATGTTTAAATTGGATTAGGTTTTCATGGTCAAAGTGCTGGCCTACAAATCTCTGCTTAAAATTCATACGCCATATCCCATGTATTTACGATTCTAGGAAGACTATATTCGTCGCAGTGTTTCTTAGAGAAATGCAAGGATCTATAAAACAAAGGACCTAGAGCAACTCATCATCACCTGTAGGTATTATCGCGTGTCTTCATGTATCTGTAGTGATATTACTACTATATATGCGACAATACATATCTGAAGCTTTTTGGACGTGCATTATACCCCGTTGCTATAGGGTACTACAAACATATTGCCGGCGATAAATTTTGTTGGTTAGCAGCCCTTTATAATGTATGTCACTAGGTAATGAAACGACTGTACTCCTTTAGCAGCATATGGCCGCTTTGATTCTAGCGTTCGGCTGCATTACGATAACATCGAGTATAAAGAGTGTTTATAGCGCTAAGTAAAGCGCGGCTAAGTAAAGCGCGGCTAAGTAAAGCGCGTTTCAGTTCTCAGTATAAGAAAAAAAAATTGGTAGAAGTCTACGTAGCAATACCAGCTCGTGTCACGATATGATACCCGAAAAGAGAAACACTTCGTAGGCCGTTACTGTATAAACAAACTATACGAATAGACGTGACGATGGGCCATCAATGTGAATAAACATCCTCAGTTAGCATAGACATACGTAAAGCGTGATTGTTGATCTAAAATAAATGAGAATAACGCTGGCAAGGCGACGTTGGATTGGAAAAGTCGACATGGTTATCATAGTTTTCTTGAAAGAAGTGACCCAGCTGTGTATCGAGCAATTTGAGATATAGAAATCTTATATATGCTTTGTATGGATTACCATATTTGCACATATCAATTGTCAAGGTTGACTTTAGGGTGTACTGATTGATGTATTGATCGCTTAATATCGGTTGACCCATTTCCTGCTAATAAGTACTCTTTGTATTGCGATTCTCTTCTCTCTCTATCTCCTCCATTTGGGTCTCCCTCTTCTTGTTAAAAGAGGATATACAATTTGCCTAACATTTTTCCGCTTTTTTTTTTTTTTTTTTCAGTCATTTAAAGTGAAGCAGATATACAGTATGCACTATGCAATGGAAATGCCACATTAATGTGGATTGAGATTAGCTCCTTACTTCCTTCACTATAGGCCCTCCTGTTTAAGTCTCTGCTCTCCTCCCATATTTTCTTCCTGCCTACATCGACTATTGTAAGCGACAGGTGGGTTTCTCCGGGGATTTACAAGCATGGCGTGATCCTTGCGCCAAACGTCTCTTTCATATCCACCGGCAATGATTTGTTATGGAAATTCCTGAGCCAATAAATAAAAAAATTGCATTCAGCCGCATTTAGTCACATGTGACAGTGGCCACTTCTTTTATATGGTACAGTCGCCTGATACTGATAGAGCTCTTAACAGACACACAGACCTGAATGTGCTTTGTTTTAATTTTCTACCAATGTAACTAGTGGGAGTACGTTGTGGTGAGAAAGGAGACGTCAACAATGAAATTGCATAGCGGTGCGTAAAAAAGTGGCGGGCAAGAAAATCGACGTCAGCAAAAATCAACCGGGCTTTGTTTACAGAACCGCTTTGGCTCATCTTCCCATTTCAAGCGCATAATGGCTGGATTTCTTCGAAAATTCGCTCTCGAGCGTCCCGTCATCTTTTGGTCGTGTGTCATTGGCTCCATCGGTACGAGATTTCGAGAGAAATGTTGAAAGGATTTGTTCATTTTGATGAATTATGTTATTAAATGCGTTATGATTAGGTCCGGTCATGGTATGGACTGTTCCCTCGATTCGCCGCAACTACTTTGGTTACAAGGGTGTCGAGCAGCTTCCTATGACTTATCCTCGTATGTAAAACTGAATTGGAACTTGCCCCATTCGAGAGTGGATTCACGCTTTTACTCACGCGAGAGGCTTTGCTTCTATTTTTTGTCTTTTTGCCTTTTTCAGTTCCCAACCGCGCACGCAACCCGCCCTCTGGTTACGAAGATTAAAAGCAACTTGTCCTTTTAATGAAGAAATAATTACCAATAGAGCGCCAAGCTTGTATTACCCGCGATGTGTTGTGATGGCCGGAGACTTCTTCTTTGATGCAAGTATGGCGTGAGGTTCAATGTTGGAGTAACACGAACCAAACCAAGACATTCCATACGTGAATGACTCTTATTCGCGCGTGGGCCTGTATACGCACGCGTGCGCGCACTATAGATTTTGTATTGCGTGAGGTGACACGTCGCTGGTCGACTGTACCGAATTCAGTTATTAGCCGCGTATTGGTTGCAGCAAACAACGTGCACAACAATGAAGAGGCGAATGTCACACAAAATGCTGTCGCGCAAAAAGGGTCTTGTGTGCTTCTCACTTGCGGCTAGTGCTGCCGCTATCGCCGCCCTTTCTAACCACCGCTGGCTGCTGCTGTGGATCGCAATACGATGCTTATCGGCTGATGAAGAATTGCTGCACAAGCGAGTTTATCCTTTCCGCGGTTTCACATCACAGTGTTCACTTCTTCTCACGATCACTGGTCGTTGATCTATGTACACATAAGTATTTACGCATATATATGTACATACATTCTTTCTGTGATATCTTTCCACCATTAGGTACGTGTGAGGTGTATGCGGTAAAAAAAACAGATGGGGGAGCCAACCCGGGGTATTGGGGCGAACACAAGTGGCCAAAAACCTGTGTAATACGACATAGAACATCAATGGTAACTGGTGGCCAAAATAAAAAAGGAAACGATACCTCGCGGTCGAGTAGTCTATGGTTGGTTGGATAACTGAGACGTGTCACATTGATGGCATTTATGTTTCTAAATCATAGTAACAAGAAGCAAGTTCGTCGCCCTGGTGCTTCGAGAATCAAGAATTATCTATTCATCACATGGCGATGCTAAGTTTCATATAATGAAATTAAATGTAATAAACCGTTCTGGTTTTGGGGTGACAAAAATGGCTATGTGTTAGGCGGGGCAAAAGGCGGAAAGCTCCCGGCAAAGAAAGTCGTGTTCATAGCAACAATGGAAAAGCCCATGGTGGTGAACCAGACCCTAGGTTTTGTGTAACGCAAAAAATCGGACGACATTTGCGAGTCGAATGGCCCGTGTCGGAAATCTAATAAGTAATTGACATGATCATATTCCATGGACAAGGCCCGTCTCGCGCCGCTCGCATAAAAAGACATCCTCCCACTTCATCTTCTCTTCCTCCTCTCCTCCCTTCCCTATGTTCTCCGTTTCTAGCTTGTTGAACGAAGACTCTGTATCTACTCCTGTCTCTTCCACCTCCCCCACCTCCCCCACTCCTCGCAACAATGGCAGCCGGCCTGCCTGTCTTGATATTTCCAATCTCTTATGCTCCCCGTCAGAAGATTATACACCCACACCTACCCTTTCTCCCACATTGACGCCTTCTCCAGTCAGCGTCATGTCCACTACTGCTTATCCATTCCCACCACAACAGCACCACGTCTGGCCGAATCTCAAGCAGGAAGAGGACCATACGATGTGCTGGTACTCCTCTGATAACCACTACCATCACCGCACACAAGAGCATCACCAGCTTTCCTTTGCTCAGCCCCCACCATCTTCCGTTACGTCAACAGAGGAAGACGAGGAAGATCACCACAGCTCGTCATCGGCATCTGAAAAAGAAGAGGACGTTACCTCTTCTCCACTGCTACCTCCCATGCCACTGAAAGCCAAACGACGACGCGCCAATGCCAAACAGCTCGAAGTCCTCAATCGCGTTTTCGAGCGCACTTTCTTCCCTTCCACACAACTCCGGGCCGAGCTGGGCCGCCAGCTGGGCATGAGTCCGAGGACTGTCCAGATCTGGTTCCAGAACAGACGCCAAGCCATCCGAACACGCGAGCGACAGCGGCTCTTGCAAATTCGAGACAGCACGATCGCTTAACATCTCCCAATCAACTCCCTAATATGCTAAAACTCTTTCATTCATTCTATCATTTCTTTTCTTCACTCTCATTATTCCTTTCCTATGGCTGGCCCCATCTATGTAAATTCACAATGCACTTCTTCCTCCTTCGCTTGTATTCATCCCCGTCGTCTCCGTCCGTGTTTTTCTCATGCAATCAAAAAGACAATATAGTAGCTTAATTAATTTCAATGACAGTTTATGAAAGAACAACGACATTTACTCAAAGTTGAAACGTATTATTTGGCATGTGATACACCTATTAAACTTTCTCGGCCCAGCTGAACTGAAAAATACTGTTTTTTTCGGTCGGCGAGAATATGCCGCGTGCGCGTGCAATAGACCTCCGTTAGATGAGTTTAATTTCCACTTCATTTGCCTTTTTTCGCTCAGCCAAGTCACTCCAGCGACCCAGCCTGTCAACCGTCAATAATTATTAGACCCTGTAACCCACGCGTTACCCCATGGAAATCGCAATATGCTGGACAATCACTTTGTGTAACAGATTCTACCGGTAAACTCGGCTTAGTCAAAGCTTTAGTATACGCTACGCTTAGCTCCCAGCGGAAACTTACCATATTTTGTAAATCTTGGCATGCCCCGTGCACAACATACACATATTACACACACTCACACGTATGTACTTACCTGTGAAACTCGTGTAAGTTCTGCAGGCACTAGTAGAGTCTCTCATTGATTTCTATCATACTTGTGATTTTCATTTTCCTGTTTTATCATTCATCGAAATGTGACCAGAAGGTACACATGTCGCCGCTCCGAGCTTCCGACGGTAAGACACCGAATGTTTTGGTCTCATTGTTTGTCTTGTTTCAATCGCCTGGATCTGTTTCATCCACCTTCAACCATATTCAGATCCCAATCGTTTGGTGTGTGAACACCTTAGAATACTTCGCAGAAAACGCAATTTATCTACAAAATGAATGTGATGCCTCTCTCTATAGTTTACACTAGTCAGCAGACAAACCCTGAGTAAATAAAACATTTTTCCTTTTCTTTGTTGTATCCGAGCGCGTCAGTATGTGCATAAATGTTTGACGATTTCATTATTGAGGGTTCAGCCTGACTTCTGAAGCTCCTGGCAACGACAGAAACTGAAATTTAATCGGATAAAGCAAAAGAGTCATTATATAATTCCGCTCATGCATGTCGGGACGACTTCTCTAATATGATTATAAAGCCAAGGATTCTTCATAGAGCGCGCATTTGGTTTTTACTCGCAAACATAATAATTATATCAAAAGAGATGCTAATGGAACCTGGGAAAAGTAGGAGACGGTAGCACAAACTGCTGTGTCGATCAAGGACCCTCTTTTTTATTGCTTCCATCTGAGCTTCCTACAAGACTCCAATGGTTGTGATTATCAGGCCACATTTTAGCACGTCTGAGAGATCGGGCGGCCTCGAATCTAAGGAATGACATCAGCACTTTGAGCCAGCCAGAGGGTCTTTCGGACTTCCTAATGTGAGACACGCTAAGATTGATATGGCTGGAACTCAGGCACAATGGGATCGAAGGATCTTAAACTCGAACAATGGCGCTCTGAAGCACGGCCAATTTTCTTCATTTCTCTAGCATAATTAAAAAAAATAGATGAGCTTTTTGGCGTAAATATTGTCTGTTTCAGTCATTGCTATTATCATGTCATTAAGTATTCTAACGATCGCATTATCGTCAGTGTACGTACATCGCTGGGCATTGGTCTTCGTGCGAGCCCTCTAAGTATTAGTGCACTCACATTACCGACCTTTGATATTATATGATACCTTGCTTTATTACTAGTCTGACGAGCACACAGGTCGAAATCGACCAGTTCTCTCTTCTGTCGCGGGCCATTTATTTTGTGTCATCCATGCTGCCATCATGCATTGTGTCGGCGCTGTCTAAGTCTCTTTATAAAAAATGGTCTTTGTTAATCTACTAAATATGTTGCCAATAATAAATAACTAATCCCTAGTGACCAGACCAATACAAAGTATGTGATAAAGCTTCAACGACCATGTTTACCAGCGTATACATGGGATTAATTTTGACACGAGCCGTCATCGTCACCGCTTCCATACATTTGTTTTTTTTTTTTGTTACTGCTTCTGTTACATGTATAATGGTATGGAGGATACTTTACGCAGTGTCATGTGACATTCTCAGAGCATATACACGGTGTCTTTGATGATGCTATCATGATGTTAACTTCTATAATGCTGGTGACCGCACTGAAAATAATTTGAAAAATCTATCAGATTGTTTAGGATACAGTATGGATTTATATATAGACGGATATTTGTGTCCTTGTACATGTGAAGTATTATAACAGCTGCTCTCTTCATAAAAAGCTCGCATCTTGAAATGTATAGAGCGTACGATTAGATATTGTCATGTGACAAAATTTACGTAACGTCAGTGATTTATATCACTACAGCAAGTACTATACCTATTCCTATTCTAACCTTTATTATCTACTGTTCATCCTTTATAACGTTGGTCAGCTTGCTCTTGACCATTCCATAATTTCTAAGAATTCATCAGTCGAGTCTCAGCGTATCATGATACCACCTAAGCAGTCACATAAGTACATCGGCACTTCGTTCCAGTAGGCAGTAACATCAGGGCAATTTGGTCTCTGCTGTCTGTGCATTATGCGACATTTGCTGATATAGCGTATATGCTCATAATATCAAATGCTCAACCATTATCTGAAAAACTACCTGAAAGCCTTCTTTGCCAACGCCTTGTCTATTTTTAAAGGGTATTGGACTTCAAAGGTAATTTGCTGGTTTTGTTGATTTCTAACTAGCCAAGGGGATTTAGTTCCTCGTGAACTACATTCCACTTTTCTACATCCTAAGCAACTGAGACCTGGGTTGTCTATATGCGCTCGCGGCGCGCTAATCATTACTTCACAAGGTTGAATCAAGATTGAGTTACAGTTTCAATTATTGTCTACAGATCCTTACCGGTAGACGTGGGGCAGGCATCTGGCGCATGGAAAATGTCTATGGGGTCGCTTTTTCGACGGTGTTATCGGCTACCGACCGCCTAGGCTATAAGACGCAAGCGGAGAGGAGGACGTGGCGCAAACGGGGAACACAGGAGTAAAGACGTGAAAGAAGACAGCAAGCTAATTAGACATTGGAAGAAGGTTATTATTGGTGTCCAAGATCATGACCTCTTGACGCGACAACTTATTAACATGGACACCGGTGCAGGCGGGACGGGCACCAATGGAAGAGAGACTTTAAGGCACTATGTAGTCTATGCTGAACTTACTAGTTTATACTGTACTTATAACCATAATTTTTTGAATGTGCTTTCCAGAAAAGACTTTGACCAGGGTAAAACAAAAAAAAAAAAGAAGAAAAGTATACGTGGGGAATCCATGCGTCTTCATGAAACAGACTTACTTCGATATAAGTCTTTCGATGGACCTTTATTCGGCTACTGAACCGTGTCTCCAATAGGAAAAGGATAGGCAGGAGAAAGAGGATCGACGCCAGGTATTCTCGCATTAAAAAGGATTTCTTGGCTTACTTTCCTGTCACACGATCCACGATTAATGAGGTGTCTCAAAAATCTCATCGGCCTTCTTTAGATCTCGTTAAATGACAATTATAATACCAAGTGAAAAAAAAAAATATACAATTTCGCTCATGTCGGTCGAAACCGGGATACTAGCGAGGAAGACGTTGTTCGCATGTTGATTCAAATAAAGAAAAAAGAAAAACCAGAGATCGTGCAGTATATGACCTTGATAGCAGGACGACGGAACTTTGCTTGGATGGCTCAGATTGGACATCTGCGCCAGATCCGAGATTTGAAGTTAGTTAGACGACGACAGTCATATATGGAAAGTGGAAAGATACCAAACACAATCACAAAAATATCCTATACACGCTCGTGTAATATCCCGCAAAAGGATTTGGGGAAGCAATAGACTCGTCTATAGACTTGCATAGGTTGATATATTCCTGCCGCAATGCTACATGATTTTAGAATCAATACGAGCAGGTGTGGACTTACGTCATACGGAAGGAGGAAGCCAGTTAGAAGGTGAACATATATAGTACGGCCGTCTTCCATAAGCTTCCTCATAATAAAAACGCGTGAAAGTGGTAATATCTTGAAGCGTTTCTTCACATTTTGCTGGAAAATAAAATGAAGATCACTATACAATAGATCATTACAGCGGTGCTTCAAAGAAAGGCGCCAACAATCTTGCGTATTAGGAGAAGCTCCCGTTTCCCGAGCTCGATAAATAATTAAGAGGTTCGCAGAGTCTCTCAGATATTCATTGCGGTTCTAGTATAAATTCTCTGTGAGCAGAATAGTTGAAAAAAAGAGTGAGGTAAATACTGACGATCGAAGGTTGTTTTGCAATGAAGAGATATTTTAAAACGACGTTACGGCTGAAAGGATGGGCCGCCAGCATTATTTGGATCAGGTGACAAGAGGATGCTGGTCAATGCGTGAGACTCAGAGGAGAGACTAAGCGCTTTAGGAACGACAGGCAGTAGCTATAATTGATAAAAGAACCTGTTTTGTAGGACAAAAAGGAATGGGATCTCTTGTCGGCTGGATCCTGTCGTCAACAAGTAATGTCACAGCCGATAAAAATTCAATGTCACTGGTCGGTTAAAAATAATGCCACTGGCAAATCAAAGAGCCTATAAAAGTGAGTGAGTGTCTGCTCTTCTACTTCTCCTCTTATCTTTCCCCCTATTTCTTCATTTTTTGGTACATGAACATCCTGTTTTTTATTGCTTGCTCTTTTTGAGTTCTTCAGAACTAGTGCATCGAGTTATGATACAATCGGATGCAACATTGTTATCCAACCAACGGGGATCTTCGAGGTTTCCAGGTCTCTCGATGATGCCGAGCACCTTTTGGATGATGGCTTTCCCAAACCACGCCATGATGAGACAGGGAAGCACATGCTTATCAGAACCAAAAAACAACCAAATTGGAAAATATCGAGCTCACAAATACTCGAACGATGCTCCCACCCCCGCTTGCAGAACTGGACTTCGCCCATCGCACTAACTGGGAGCGAGCCCAAACACCCATTTACCCCGCACCACAGGATCCTCCTTGCAAAGAACATAAGTGAGTTGACAACATATTTATTTGGGTACTTACACTACAATGTTTCACAGGCTGTCAAGATTACGGAAGCAAAAGGTCTTTACCAGAAGCTGCTATAGAAGACGATTCTCTACACCATCACGTAAGCAAATATGAGACTGTATACATGCGTATGATGGATACTGATGTCTTCTTAAAGGATAGGGATGAAATCGTCAACTGATACGTTCAAGAGGATGGATTACTTTCAGGAGAATATGTCGAGGATGCCCTTTATGCCTTTGGCATGACTTGTACTACGGAGCACTTCGTCACCCCTTTGTGATTGATCCAAATGACGCAATATATACTAAGGACGACGTTTTTACTGCGGACGAACTGAACCAGACACTGTGTTTGACACAATGAAGCTCACTGAAGGTGTTCGGTAAGAAAATTTTTGATTATCGACCAAAGGACAGCTACCCATTTTATTGGTGGCCGACAGTGGTGAAAATCTGCGCCGCGTTATCAGCAGCAAGAAACGCATAGCTATCAAGAACGCGGGCGTAAATGCGATATGATTGTGCGGCTACATGCAACAGATCATCAACTTGCTCTGGAATACGGTGCGGGTGAGAGCGGTTGCGTGTTCGATGGCCCTCATGGTACAAAGTTGTTGACCGAAAGCGGTCTCAAACTTCCCTGTCTCATCATGGCGTGGCCGTCATCGAAAAAGTACTGTATATGATCGACAGACCTGGTGACCGGAAAGATCCCAGGTGGTTAGATAACTGTTGCATCCGACTGCATCATTCCTCGATGCACTAGTTCTGAAGAACTCAAAAAGAGCAAGCAATAAAAAACAGGATGTTCATGTACCAAAAAATAAAGAAATACGAGGAAAAGGTAGAGGAAACAGTACAGAGGATGATTGTGATTGGCTGTGACACTATTGTTGGAAGCACTATACTCGGTTGTCTAATTCGTCTGACAGCGCGACGTAAACTATCTTGCGCTTTATCTTCAATGAGGCGGGTTATTGGCTTGCGGTGCTCCTCGTTTGATGAATGATGGGTAATAAATAGGTGGTAATGTAAAGCAAACTTTTTTTCTTTTATAACTGACGCACTCAAGCTTCTTGACTACAAGCAAGGTGGCTGATTGCAATCAGCAGTGATACATTATATACATTAAACATAACAAATTGTCCTACGGAAGAAAGAAGTTGGGAGAGCTAAGGGGAGGGGGAAGGGGGGTAGAAGAATCTCGTACAGAGTGTGTTTTTTATATTTTACGCTTTTTTTGTAGAGGTGGTGGGCTTTTTAGATGCGTTTGCCAGGTCTACCAGGCGTTGGTTTTGGTTTATGATAAACGTGACACTGGATGGAGATGTGAGATAATGATAAAGACCCCGGAAGTGGAAGGTTTTACCTTATGTGCATGCCTGTACCAAAGGACGCTATTCTTTCTCTTAACATTACTGACATGGACCCATTGATGACATTGGTGACACAGGCCTTCGACCATATCTTGGTCGACCCAGCGGGTCTCGAGAGGTTGTATAAACTCCACTCCAGACACAGACGATATTCCGTGGTAAAATTGTTTGTGATACCTAAACCGAGAATGTCAGACCTCAGGACAAAAATAAAAAGAGAGGACGAAGACAACAGAAAAAGTAACATACCAGAATGCGCTGTTTTTGAGTTGGAGCCATTTTCCAGGCTGACAGGTGTCGCACAAACCCTCCTTGGTCTGACCGAGAAACCGGACCCATTGTGGGGTGTACTTGTCACCATGGAAGCGAAGCTTTTGTCTGCGAGGGCGGGCTTCTGGGTCCACCCTTGCAGCTTCAACGTCCCGCGGACTCATGTCCGGGAAGTCCGGGTCCCCTGGGGCGATTGCGTTAGACATGTCGTCATCATCTAAGACGAGTTTATGGCGCTTGCGCTTGACGTTGGTCTTGACTGTCATCTGTGTAGGACCCATAAATTGACCATGCGGGGCGGGATGTGGCGGAGGGGGAGGACGCATCATCATAGGGTCAACGGGAGCGGGCAAAGGAAGTTTGCCGGCATGGGGATGCTGATAGTGGTAAGGGTGGGGTGGCGGCATCATCGGATGGGTAGGCGATGCCATGGGATGTGTGACTGGCGGATAGCCGTAAGGGTAGTAAGGATGATGTGGTGGTGGTGGCGGCGGCTGTGCTTGGTGAGGGTGCGGAGGCTGCTGCTGCTGCTGTTGCTGCTGTGGATGAGACGGTACAGGCGGTTGCTGCTGGTGGTCATCGCGTGACAGAGGATGGACGCCGCGAGCATCAGGCGGCGGATAGGTGTAGTGAGGCGGCGGGGGCGGTAGATGCGAGTAAGGTGGAAAGTAGCTGGTAGGCGTGGATGTGTTGCTGGGCGAGCGCGGATGCAATGCATCAAACTTGTGCTCCTGCGGCGTACCGCCATTTTGAACCCAGGTCAATTTAGCGCCAAGACCAGCCGCGGTCAGGGACGATGCGGACGACGCCGAGGACGAGGAGGACAAATCCTGCAGAAGGGTGGAGCGCTCGAGGAAGGCTTGTGGCATGGTCGACCAGCGCATGCTGGAATCGTGCGAGTAGCGGCGCGGGCGTGGCTGGCGCTTGTCGGAATCCGAGCAGAGCGACAAATCATCCCAGGAGGAATCTGGGAAATCATAATACGAATAAGAACAAGAAAAAGGGATGAGATTTCATGCGCATAAATGAAATACAAGAGGATAAAGTCCCAAAAATAAAAGAACAGACGACATACCATTTTGACGCGTCTCCTCCTTGACTGGGACGGGTGTGCTGCTGTTGCTGTTGTCTGTCGAGGAGCGATTAAAGTTGGCGAGCAGCATAGCGGCTTCGATTGAGTTCCTCTGCTGGGACAGATGGATGCTGAGCTGGGCCTGCGCCTCCTCGCTGAGGCCGAGCGGCAGCCCAAGCACGGCCGGGCTGCTCTTGCGCTTGCTCAGGACATGAGCAGGCAGAGATGGAGCTGGCTGGGGAGCAGCAGAAACAGGAGCGGGGTTGTGGCTGGTGAGAATGGGCGCATAATGTTGCACTTGGGCATCGTCAGGGTGGGGCGGCATGATGCCTTGGACTTCCATCGAGACAGACAAGATGACGGCAGCAGACAACACAGGAGGGGGGTTTAGACAAGCAACGAAGCACTGAGGGCAGGTAAGAAAGTCTTCCAGGAACCCAAAAATTTCAGTGGGGGATGTTTGCTTGCAAGTTGAGAGGGAGGGGGGAGGAAAAAAAAACTTTTTTTCCCTTCATGCTGCTTTTGTCCATGCAAGCAGCGCCAGTGACTTTCCACAGGGTAGGTTTCAATTCGGACAATTTCCGCCTCCCTTTTTTCTTCTTTTCATACTCATTATCCTCTTATCTTCATGCCAGCACATCCTCCTGCCTCGCTCGCCTCACCGCTGAGCCGCGCAAACCCTTCCTTTGCCGTGAAACGTAAACAGGTCAATTACTCTACCCTGGAAACGAGCAGGTAACTTTGTATTCCCTTCAAAAACTCAACCCTTATTTGATTGGGTCAATTTCAGTTCCCTAGCGTCGCTGCTTTACAAAGAAGATCCAAAGACCTCCCAGCTGCAGGCATGCACAACCCATCTCCCATCATGCGCATCACGCTCCCCTAACTAACCAAAAACTCAATTACTATAATTCTATATCTTCCGTACCTTTTTCTTTTTTTTTTCTTTTTCTATTTTATGCAAAAAGTAGGCTGATTTAAAGCAAGCGATCAAAGACGCGCATGCATGGCGCCACAAGTGTCTGTTGATGGAAAACGAGCGCGACAAATTCGAATCGGCCCTCAGAGGTATGATTATTAAACCAGACGAATCACATGCTGACCTGGCATGACGAAAATACAGCTCAATGCGACCGCGACATGCAATACCTCCGTTGCGAGATCAGCGCCCTGAAAGAAGCCCATCTCCAGAAGGTCCAATCCATGGCTGATACTATCGCTCATCTTCAAGATACCTGTGATTCTCTCAGGCACCAGCTACGGCAGCATAACATTACTGAAGGTAAAGAATTATGCACCACGTAACACAAACATCGTGCTCATGCCGGTCGTAATCAAGAGCCCACAGCTCGGTCGGACGAGTTCCATGCGCGCTCGTTGAACACGGACGACGTGGAATTTTTCAAGGTGGCGTTCTCTCTTTCTCTTTTTTTTGCCTTGTGTAATTTACTAACAGTGTAACACCTAGAAAGCACACTATCACGCCAAACGACTTGATCAAGACGACTACTCGAATCATGAACGGTGGATGACACTTCAAGTATGTTGACTAACTCTTCCCATTTGCTTCTTCTTTTTGTTTGTTTTTTGTTTTGATTTAGCGTTTTTTAACCCCACCCCCAGTCGATCGCGATCAGCTTGGAGCGGGAGATTGAAACATTTCAGACGTGGAGATCGTTGGCAGCCGTTCCGGTGGCTGAGCTCACGCGCTTAGTCCAAGAAGCAAACGACTTAGTTTCCACAAGCCACGGAAACACAACGTCTCTCCGGAAAGCATTCTTTGGAAGAAAAGGTTCAGGCAGAAAGAAATCATAATCCAATAGAATAGTTTATTTTTATAATTGTAATTATTTTTTTTGACATCCTCCATTATACAGAGAGCAGAGAAAACAAACCTAGAGAAAATATTTATGAGCCACATTATTCAAAAAGTAAGAAAGGAAAACGTTGGCATGCGTGTTCAGAGATCTTGGTGTAATAGCCATCAAGAGACTTCAGGTAGCAAAGTTTTTAATCACTACACGCATGGGGATTCCAACATGACAGAAACAAAGGGACACTAACATACCTTGATCCGAAGAAATAGATCCGCCGAGATTTATTGCCAATGAAAAAAGAAATCTACTGCGGGAAATGATGAGTATTTCTTGAAAGCAATGAGTCAAAGATGCCAAGACAATCAGTAAAAAGTTGGTTCCATGATGACTGTGCCGCATAGTGCACCGGCGAAAGTGCGCGGTCAACAGCCTGTCAAACGCAAATTACAAGCATCATGTTGTTCTGGCATGTTCTTTTCTTTCTGTAGAAAAAGTACAAAGTACATACCTAAAGTCAAAGAAGTTCATCGACCCTCAGTGAAGCTCTTCAGCCTTTTAATCTGTTTCATTTTTTGAGCCGACTCAATTGTGACGTCTTTTTTCGAATGCTGAGATTGAAAACGAATAAAAAACGCGCGCGTTTTTTTTTTTTTTGCTTTCGTTTTTCTGTTCGCACCTCCTCCGCGCGTATAACATTTTCCCGGTCAATTCCTACTCCGAAAGAAAATTTTTTTTCTTTTTCCATAACGAAGTCTGACCAACGACGACTCGCCACGAAATCCAACGACCCGAAAAAAATAAACATCAAATTCGACATAGCATATCCACCACCAAACCGAGCCCATCCGAAATTACCATTCTTTTGACTCGAGAAGGCTCACATTTACATTACTTGTCAGTCGAAAAGGTACACAGTCTGAAGAAAAGTGAAAAAAGGAACGCAGGGCTGTGGTTATTTTTTTTTTTGGGCCTTGTGTGACTTGGAGTCGTCATCAGTACGCGCGCGGCGCGCGCGCGGCCCGCTTCTGAAAGAAGAAAAACGCACTCCACGCGTTCCGCTTGCCTTGTTTGTCAAAAACTGACTCCTTTCCATCATAGATGGACCACGAACCTACGTCAACAACAATAACCACTACTCCAGATAATCATATAACGTAAGTACGGTTTCGTTCTCGCTGCTTTCCGAAGGCATACTGACCCTTTGCCAGCGAGGTTATTGTCGATAACGATTTGCTGGATTCGCCTGCGAAGCGACCTAAACTCGAGCATCCCCACCCCCACGAAAAGGGTCTCGTGAATGGCGACAGTCATGCAGACAAGGACGTGCCATCTCTGGCGACACCTGTCAAAACAAAGGTACAGTAAAGGGATGGATAGGGTAAAAATGAGCTGTCATTTACTCTTTATATGGACAATAGAGCCCGATCTCTGCCTCACCGGCTATGGCGACCAAAACGAACATGACTCGTGATCAGCTGAAATACTGCGCTGCCATTATGAGAACGCTAAAGAAGCACCGTGATGCAAACGCTTTCCTGCAGCCTGTAGACGTCGTCCAGCTGAACGTACCCGACTACTTCAAGATCATCAAATACCCCATGGATCTCGGTACGATCGACGAGAAGCTGTCCCATTACCAATACGAAAACGTCCGCGACTTCATTAGCGACGTGCGTCTTGTCTTCAACAACTGCTACAAATTCAATGGTCCAGAGGCTATGATCTCTATGCTGTGCCAGAATGTGGAATCTGCTTTTGAAAAGAGCTTGCGTCAAATGCCACCATCACGAGAGGTAAGTTGTGGGTTGCGCTCTGGATATGGGATATGCTTACATTAGTATCTAGCAGCCTTCACCACCGCCAAGCACGTCCCCCGAGCCGCTTTCCGTCAAAACAGGCATCAAACGCAAGGGCAAAACCGCAGCGTATAAACCGTCTCCGCCACCCACACCCACTGCTATTCGGCGTTATTCGGAAGAGGGGCGACCGAAGCGTGAGATTCACCCGCCACGCTCCAAGGATTACCCCGAGCCGATGACCAAACGACCTAACCCTCGCAAGATGGACGTGCAAATGAAGTTCTGCGGACAGGTGCTGCGAGAACTGAAGAAATCAAAATACAGAGACATCAATTTCCCTTTCCTGGCACCTGTCGACATTGTAGCCCTAAACATCCCCGACTACCCTACCATTGTCACCCACCCTATGGATATATCAACGATCGAACGAAAGCTGATTGAGGGCGAGTACGACTCGCCAGCTGCGTTTGAGAGTGATGTACGCCTCATGTTCAATAATTGTTACAAGTACAATCCACCTATGATCCCTGTGCACAAGATGGGTCGCGAGCTCGAAAAGGTCTTTGATGAAAAGTGGAAACTGATGCCTGAATTACCACCCCCGCAACCCGCCAAGAAGAACCGTCGTATCGAAGAGGAATCAGACGAGGAGTCAGACGATTATGGTAATTTGCCATTTACAGAAGCCCACAGGCCCTGTCTGATGCCATCTTTTTTTATATCGTATTATATAGACGAGAATCCCCTAATTGCAAAGATGCAGCGAGACCTGGAAAAGATGTCGAAGCAGCTTGAGGATATGAAATCCAAAGCCAAGGCAGGAGACAAGGGGCATGCCAAGGCTGCAGCCAAGAGTAGTGCGCCTCAACCGCCCCGCCAGCGTAAGCGGCCCCCGCAGCGGCCGAAGCTGAAGGAAGACGACGTCACCAAGTTGACATTCGAGGAGAAGCGTTTGCTCAGCGACAAGATCAACAGCCTAGAAGGAGACGAGCTGACGATGGTGATTGACATCATCCAATCGTCTATGCCGAACCTGGGAGGGGTAAGTAAAGGAGAGAAGGAAAAATGAAGCTAGGGAAAATGACTTGCTAACATCATTTTACCGTGTTACCCAGGAGGAAGAGATTGAATTGGATATTGACCAACTCGATTCCGCCACCCTCCAAAAGCTTTACAACATTGTGCTTGGTAATAGTCGGCGACAAGTCAAGTCAAAGCCTCGCCCCAAACCCAAACCAAAAGCCAAGGAGAGCAAACGCCAGAATGGTGCAGGTAACGCAGTCTATATTTATCTTTGCTCAGATAACATCATACGAGAGGCAAGATATTAATTCCATCTGACTTGGCGTGTAGGAAATTCTTCAAGCGACAGCGAATCTGGTAGCTCTTCTTCGGGAGATTCTGATGACTCGGGCAGTAGCTCTGAAGGTTGATAGCGTACTTGTTTATACCTTCCCCCAACCTCCATTATCCCTCTTTACTTGCGTACACTCACACACACACGCACACGCACGCATATCATCTTGAGCATTTGCCCATCTCTCTTTATCATTAGTCCAAATTCTCTTATTCTCTGACTCTGACGTAGCTCTCTGACACCATTTGCACGCGCACCTACCCACACACTTACTTGTCATACTCATTGTTATACAAATTTATACACATCATGAGCGATGAATGCACCCGTACATACAAGTCGAACAAGTATGGATGAACGAGTTGTATTAGGTGCATCATTCTTGAGTGTGCTGGATTCAACTGTGTTAGGGGTAGCAAAGATGCATGGAGAAAGGGGAAACATCAGCGCAAATCAAAGCAATTTTGGTGGCAAGTGATGCATCTGCTTTCATTTTCGTACCTTTCTCTCTTTCTCTCTTCCCTTTTCCAACCGTCGTTTGCCCTGTCTCTCTCTCTCTCTTTTTTTTTTTTTCCCTCGCTCTCTCACTCGCCCTCTCTTTTCTCTTTATATACGTCTTCGTTATACCGCTTCCTCCTTCTCTTTCTTTCTACTTCTACGTTTATTCCATATACGATGCCCGGACAGCAGGATAGGCATTCGAAGGGATCGGTCAAGCAAATGGTGTTACGGTACCTTCGACGATCGACGTTATCGAGTTTGAGCAATCGGGGGAATCAGGGCAGGCTGGTCGATCCGAGCTTGGACGTCGTGGGCGGCAACGGCGGTAAACGGGGCCTGAAACGGCCAACGTCACTTCCGACACAAAGCAGCAGCACCCGTAGCACTGGCAACAGCAAGCATATGGACAGCGCAAATACGATCACCACAAATAGCACCGGGCGCATCGACGAAGGGTTCCACCAGACTCAGCCGGCGCTGCCCAAAATAAAAACCGAAGTCGACCGGCCGTCTGACTTGCATTCAGATCAACTTGTTAGAACGGGTACATACATGTCCAATATGGAGGATATCATTAGGCCCCGCCTCCTTGATTGACTGGTCATTCACACTTCGCCCCTACTTACTTATACTTCTTGATTGTGTCCCGTTAGACTATCTCAGCCAGCTGCCTGTGGAGCTAGCGATGACTATCCTGTCCCACTGTGATACAGAAACAATCCTGACGCTGGGCACCGTGTCTCAGTACTGGCGCCAGCTGAGTGAAGACAACCGGATCTGGCGGGATCTGTATCAGCGCCAGCCGCGCTGGTCTCCGTCATCGTCAGCATCCAGTAGTTCGTATATTAATACAGCCCAGAATCGCCGCCAAAGTCTGCAAGACGTCGACTACCGTTCGCTTTACCGCCGCCGCACCCATCTCGACCGGCGGTGGAAGACGGGCAATGCACGAACACGCACCGTCGTGGGTCACTCTGACAGTATCTACTGTGTGCAATTCGATGCCGAAAAAATTGTGACAGGCAGCCGGGACCGCACGATCAAATGGTGGAATATGCAAGGCCACTGTATACGAACCATGTCAGGTCATCATGCGAGCGTCCTGTGTCTGCAGTATGATAGCTCGATTATGGTCTCCGGCTCCTCCGACCACTCCATCCTCGTGTGGGACATGCACTCGGGAGACATTCTCCGCCGCATGCAAGGCCATGGCTCCGGCGTGCTTGACGTCGGATTTGACGACCATATCATCGCCAGCTGCAGTAAAGATGCTACCATTCGCATCTGGGACAGAGATACCGGTGCATGTCGCCGTACGCTGCTAGGTCACCGTGGCCCGGTCAACGCCATCCAGTTCCGAAGGTCCCGCCTCGTCTCCGCTTCAGGTGACGCCATCATCAAACTATGGGATATCCACACCGGCCAATGCCTCCGAGATTTCTCGGGCCATACCCGTGGCCTTGCGTGTATCCGTTTTGATGGTCATCGTATCGTCAGTGGCAGCAATGATAATATGATCAAAGTCTGGGATGCAGAGACGGGTGAATGCACTTTGACATGCGAAGGTAATATCCACCATAAATATGTGCCAGCTATCCCTGATCTGCTCTATATAGGACACACGGGCTTGGTACGTGCGCTGCATTTTGATCAAGACAGGATTATCAGCGGTAGTTATGACCAGAGTATCCGGGTATGGGACATCCGAACAGGCGCATGTTTACTCAACTTCCAAAACTGCCATTCGAGCTGGGTCTTTGATGTCATGTTTGACGAGACAAAGATTATAAGGCAAGTAGAATATCTTCATACTCTTTCATGACTATATGTGTACTAACGTGTTATTCTGCAGCGCTAGTCAAGATCAAAAAATACTCATCATGGATTTCGCGCATGGCATTGATACCCGCAACATCATTTCCTAGAAATAATACCCCAACTCCGCGTAGCTCTCCTCTTTACTCATTACTTTCTTGTTCATGTCCATAATCTATTACTTTGTCATTGTTGGTGCAACAGACAACCCTATTTATGAAACAGACATTGTCCCTTCATCACGTTCGTCGAGCTTGATTGACTCAAGCAGGGTATAATATATTATTTGTCTTTTGTACACGCGACCTAGAAACTCATCCAAACAGAGGGAGGACCATAAACATCTCAACCAATTCATCACCCACGCTGCACTCGATGTCGTAGAGGAAGTCCAGTGGACAACACAAGCCATGTATATTACTCTCCCTATATAGATATAGTTAAATCGAATTCAAACTGATAGTCGATTAGGTACCTGAAATCGATCGACCGCTTCAATGAATACTATGTCTCGAGTTTCGTTACTGGGAATAGTACGTCTTCTTATCCTGCATACATCTCACTAACATTTATCTATAAGATGTCAAGTTCATGCTTTTACACGACCATAAATCCGAGGACAGTATTAAGAACTTCTTCAATGATGTGTACGAAGTTTACGTCAAGGTAAACAAGTCATAATACAGTGCATTGTTTCGTGGATATTAAAAAGAAAGAAAATGCATGAAAATATAGGTCCTTATGAACCCGTTTTATGAAAAGAACTCGCCCATCACCAACCCTCAGTTCGATACTCGCGTAAAGGCCATCGCACGCCGTTTCTTGTAGTTACCCTCCATTCGTCCACATATGTAAACGTTCCTTGAAATATTGCTCCAGTTTGTTCGCGCATCTTGCATAGTTGGTCGATTCTGCGTTGTACAACCTGCAGTTGTCAAAGACCTTTTGGACATCACGTACAAATTCGTCCATCGAAGAATATGCATCATTTTCCACGTTTTGTTCCAGTGTTTTGAGATCTGCAATAGCATAAGCGACGAAGTATCAAGGACATCAATTCTGAGCTTACCCATGGGTTCGCGAATGATCTCGTAATAGTCCGTGACCTCGTCCGCATTGACTGGGTCTTGAAAGGGCCAAGAGCTCGCATGATCTCGTAACTCGGCAACCAGATGGCGCATTTGGTTGTAGTGGACAGGATGGCGTGGTTGGTTGGAGAGTGCATCCATTTCTTCGGTCCAGCCGGATTCGGCGACGCCGGGAATCTTCAGAGGGTCGATGCTACGTTTGCCGTTCTCGTCGACAGGCATGTCAATGCCGGGGTATACAATGTGTGCAGACGAGTACTCCTTCATCTTTTCATACACTGCGCCTCGTTGGGCAGACAGGATCTCGCGCACTTTGGTGTACTCGACCTTGTCGACCATGGTGCACTGCATGATTGTACCGCCTTCGTAGTCCTTGATGTAGCCCACCCACTTCCTCCGATCCAGTGTGATTTCTGTCGTAAACCCCTGCACACCTTTCCTTAGCACTCCGTTGCATGGATACGTTTCTGTTTTACCTGCTTTTTGAAGTAGCCAATGGCATAATTATCTGCGTATGTCAGAAAATGTTTCATATTGGAGGAGGACTTGATATAGTCTTTGAGGTGATTCATAAGAAACGAACCAAAACCCTATCGTTCATTGAGTTAGAGATAGGATCAGCCTGGCTCAGATATTCTCTCTACGTACCTTGACTTGCTCTGTGGAGGCGATCGCACAAAAGACGATTTCAGCAAATTCTTGTGAATCAAACGGTCTATAGCAAATGCCACCAATGACTTTAAGGGGCTGTGATTTTCGTACGAGGCCCATGCTGACATGATTCCTTTTGAAGGCAGTGTGTGAGAACAGCACAGGGGATTTGAGTATACAGGAATACCTGTCATATATAAGACGCGCAATATAATCCTTTGGCATTTTAGGCAATTGTTTTTGGAAAATGTTCTTGAGGCCCGTCAGGAGAATCATGCTCTCTTTGGAGCCATCGTTAATCACGATCCGCGTTGTAACCTCTGATCCGTTCTCTTGCGACATGCGTCTTGCTCCATAGAGCTCTTTTTTGGGCAACCCTCCCCAAACCGGGCAATCAGGTTCATTGTGCGGAATCTGAATTTTCGTCTTCAGCAAACAATCAGTCCATCCTTCGGCATTTGAAAGAACAAAACTCGCTTGGATAGTCGGGTAGATAGACAGGATGTTACCGGTCGCTCACGTACCTTAAACCTATGTTGATGTGCGTGTTTAATATATATATATTGTCATATTTAGAATTAGTAGTACTGTCATCCATTGTAACACGATTCTGCTGTATATTAGTCCCTGGAAGCGCATAGCTGGATGAGGGTACCATTACGGATAATGTAGGTTACGAAACAGCATGCTTTTCTTTTTCTTTTATTTTTTTGTAGACTACAGCAGACGCTTCTATAGCTACTGCTATGTACGATATTATATATACCGCTGTGGAAACCACCCAAGACAATTTAGAACTTTTCCTTCGCGTGCATATTGCTAACGAGGCTGTTGTCTGCAGCCGCACGTGTTATATAGCAAATAGTAGTCGATAGCACGAAATGTTCTAGAAGGTACATATTGCGCCAAATTCTGTGTCTTGTATCTATTCTGTATCATGTCAAACGCTTATCATCACCAGACATAGATGTCTTCGTCGGTCTTTGGGTTGCTTTTGCCAGGATTCTTTTTTATTTATTGAGCGAGGATAGCTCTCATTATCATGATACCACAACAGTACGTGCAACAGCGATGCTCACGAAAAAATATGCGCACTTACTTTCTTCTTCGGCGGCCAACTTGACATGTGATAATCATGGTACTACGTTGAAGCATTTGGACTATATCTTTGTATCAAAAGGAGGCATTTCAATTTGTCTTCCTAAAATAGGTAGAGGGAGTCATTTATGTATTCATTCAGAGAGCGAACAATGGAGGGGGTCATGCATTGAAAGAGGCGATACCATCGAAGACAGTCACATCGGCTGCGTCACGAAGCTCCATTTTTTTTTCACTTCAGTAAGACCCAATCCCCGCTAGTCAAACTTGCGCGCGCGTTTCCTCTGACACTCCCCACCACTCACCTTTCCGCTCACAATTGTGTAAGTTGTCTCGATTACTCTGTTGTCCAGTGCTGCGCACTCTCCAATCGTGACTCTTCAACCACTTTGATTATTTACCAAAGCGATCCTTAGACTTTCCTGCCATGGACCCTGTTCAGCTTCTTGGAAACACGCTCAGTACTGGTACGTCAAGGATGCGATGCGATGCGATGCGTTAATCAGATATGCTGACGCCTCCGTAGACAGCGTAACTCGTGAGCAGGCCACCGCAAGTCTGAATGCGTTAGAGCAAGAAAACTTTGTAAGTGAACAAGACATTTATAGAATGATTTGGCCCATTTTCCTTATTTTCTTTTCTCATTCCCGCAGCCTGGCTTTGCGCTTGCCATGTGCCAAACGCTAGCCAACGAACAAATCGACGACAGTATTCGCATGAGCGCTGGTCTTATGCTCAAAAACGGCGTGTCTTCCAAAGAAGAGGCTCGCCGAGAGGAACAGGCACGCCGGTGGTTGAGCATGGTCGACGATAATACTCGCAACCAAGTCAAGCAGGGCGTACGTATCATTTTTTCTCTCATTTGCTCTTCGCCACCCATTTATCTCCAACGAAAAAGGGCTCATTTTGTTAATGTATTCGGTTTTATTAGCTTCTGATGACTTTGGCTACACAACGCAAGCTGGTTGGCAACACAGCCGCTCAAGCTATAGCAGCCATCGCGCAAATCGAGCTGCCCTCCCAACAGTGGCCAGATCTGATCCGGGCTGTGCTCGAAAATGTCACCAACAGCGACAATGCCGTCCTCAAACAATCCACGCTGCAGGCCATCGGTTACATTTGCGAAGGAACTGTAAGTTGCAACTTGACCCATCTCGTCTTATCATCTGACATTTGCATTCTTTTTTCCTTTAAAAACTTGTCTTCCTTGTAGGATCCCCGTGTCCTTGCCGCCCAGTCCAATGAGATCCTTACCGCCGTGGTTCAAGGTGCCCGCAAGGAGGAGCAAGAGTACGTTCTTTCATTTCTTCTTCTTTACTTTACGCTCACAGCTTTATTTGCTATTTCTCAGTCAAGGTGTCCGTCTCGCTGCCATCAAGGCCCTCAATAACTCTCTGGAGTTTATCAAGGAGAACTTTGAGCGTGAGGGAGAGCGGAACTTCATTATGCAGGTGGTTTGTGAGGCTACACAAAGTGAGTCAAGCGATGTCCAAATTGCCGCATTTGAATGCTTGGTTCGCATCATGCAGCTCTATTACGACAAGATGCGTTATTACATGGAAAAGGCTCTGTTTGGTGTAAGTGTATTTTATATTGGTATGGTTTTGATATGCCGTTGACATACATTTCTTTTCTATAGCTGACCGTGAACGGCATGAACAATCCCGAGGAAAAGGTTGCCTTGCAGGCCATTGAATTTTGGTCTACCGTTTGCGATGAGGAAATGGAACTCAAGTTGGATATTGCCGATGTGAGTTTATCATCTACTTCCTTTTTTTTTGCCTGCGGCTGGCTAATGATGTTTCTCTAGGCTTTGGAGGCTGGCGAAACCCCAGAGCGCAACCTGCATAACTTTGCCGAGCAAGCCATGGCCGATATCCTGCCCGTTCTGTTGTGGTTGTTGACCAAACAGGAGGAGGACCAAGAAGATGACGAGTGGAATGTGTCGATGGCTGCCGCCACCTGTCTTTCTCTCTTTGCTCAATGTGTTGGCAATCCAATTATCCCTCCTGTCGTGCCCTTCGTCGAGACCAACATCCAAAACACCGATTGGCGCTACCGTGAGGCTGCTGTTATGGCCTTTGGCTCTATTCTCGATGGTCCTGACGTTCAGGTCTTGGCCCCCTTGGTGCATCAGGTATTTATTTGCCCCTCTATTACCTCTGCTCAAGGCTCATAAAACCCCGTTGCAGGCCCTTCCCACCTTGATCAACATGATGAAAGATCCCTATGTGAACGTGAAGGACACCGTTGCCTGGACTCTCGGCCGCGTCTGTGAGCTTCTTTTCCAGTGCATCGAGCCCGAAACCCATCTGCACAACCTTATTACCTCCCTCGTCTACGGTCTTCAGGACAATCCCCGCATCGTCGGCAACTGTTGCTGGTCGCTCATGAACTTGGCCGAGCGCTTGGGTCCCGCCGTGGGCGAAGAAGCTCCCACCTCCCCTCTTTCGCCTTATAGCGAGGGCATGATCGAGGCCCTTATGCAGTTCACCGATCGATCTGACAATGAGGCCAACTGCAGAACCTCGGCATATGAAGCCATCTCTTCCATCATTCTTTACTCTGCCAATGACTGCATCCCTCTTGTGCAAAAGGTGGCTCTGAACATTCTGGACCGTCTGGATGCTACCATCGCTATGGGCAATCAGATTGTAAGCGCCGACGACCGCGCTGAGCACAGTGAGTTGCAATCCAACATCCTTGGCGTGCTGACCGTAAGTTGCTATAAGTATTTTCTACGGTATGTTGATCTCCCATGTTAAAATAGAGCTCTATCCGTCGCCTCTCTCACGACATTGCCTCGGTGGCTGACCGCATCATGACTGGTTTGCTGCAACTCCTAAACAACTCTACCCGGCAGGCTACCACCACCGAAGACGCATTCCTGGCCGTCGGCGCCATGTGCACTGCCCTGGAGAGCGATTTTGCTCGCTACGCCGAACCTTTTGCTCCCATCTTGTGCAATGCGTTACAGAACCCTGCCGAATATCAGCTCTGCTACATTGCCGTGGGTCTTATCGGTGATATGTGCCGGGCGCTGGGTGAGAACGTGTTGCCCTACTGCAACACATTTATGCAACTTCTTGTCAACAGTCTGCAGAGTCCACTTGTGCACCGCAGCGTGAAGCCCGTCATTCTCTCCTGCTTTGGTGATATCGCTCTCGCGATTGGCACCAAGTTTGAGCCTTATGTCGAAGTGGTCATGATGGTCCTCCAGCAGGCAAGCGGCCTTCGTGCGGACAAAGACAACTATGAGTACATTGATTACATCAACTCGATTTCGGAGGGCAGCGTAGAGGCGTACGTAGGTATGGTACAAGGTATGGCCGGCACCGACAAGTCGCAGGCCTTGTTCCCATACATGAACGCAATCTTCCAATATATTGCCATGCTTTCGATGGACCAGATCAACCGGTCAGAATCACTCACCCGTGCCCTTGTGGGTCTCTTGGGTGACCTTGCTGATACGTATGGTGGCCAGATCAAGGTATATCTTTCGCAAGAATGGGTTCCTCAGCTTTTGCGTGAGGCACGGACCAGTCGTCACTATGGCAGCAACACCAAAGAAACGGCTCGATGGACTAAAGAGGTTAGTCAACACTCTAGCTTAAAAATGGCGTACTGATATGTGTTATTCTAGATGGTCAAGCGGGCAACACAGTAAATACGTCTCTGATTCGCTGCATCTGTTATTATTGTTTCTGGCTTCGCCGTTTCTTCTCCTCCCCGTTGTAATATCGTACATGTACTTTTGCTTCACCTTTCTTTCTCTCTTCTCTTTCTCTTCTTTCTCTATTTCTTTGTCCTGTTCCTCCTCTCTCCCCCACCCTGCCCACCACATACACCACCCACACCCACACACCCACACAACACAAACTCACCCCCCGAACCAAAGCATTACCCACGTCATTAAAATATCCTTCTGGCCAGAACGAACCCCATTCCCTGTCATCTATTTACATACTGAGCGATACACCATTGATCAGTAGGCATAATGAAGTGCAATTTGCTGTTATATAACAATAGCTCGAGATAAAGGATAAGATGTGTGGCCGCTAAGTCTTTCGAATGATTCAGACTATGAGACAGCAGAAACAAAAGGAGTGACAAAAAAGAGTTAGAAAAAAGAAGGATGACAACTCACAGTGCAAGCGGTGCGGGTATATAAACCCTCGCCATCGCATAAAAGAACTTTGTGTCGCCATCGCACATCAGAGATTTGTTAACCCCTCTTCGTAAGCCAATGATTGATTACATTTCTTATCAATGATACCAACAGATATGTTATGATCCCATAGTCAAATGAGAATTTACACATCTATCTATACATTCATCAAATCACTGACGAGCTCAACGATTCTCTGATGTAATTCGTATTACAAGGCCGACTGCTCAAGAGTGATTCAATGATGTATGTGTGTGCGTTGTGCTGTAAACACAAAGTGATGACAGGTGTCAATGACCAGAGACGCTCACTAAAAGTCACATATGCGAGAATTAGAGCTTTTACATGCGCAAAGACCATCCTGACTGGTCAATGCCCCCGCGCAGACCGATATGGAAGTGGATCCGAGAAATATAGAGATTGCTTTCATACAAGTAAGTCGGTCCTTCGGCCAAAGCGGCGGTAATGTGCGCGCTCGTTATCATCAGATCTATGTGCTAGTGACGAGAAAACGATATCTTTTCCCATGCAGCATATACATGACCAAATAGGGTTTGTATGTCTCTGTAAGATGCTATCATGGACTGTGAAGGTGTGAACGTATAGGTTTCTTCTAATTTAGGATCAAACAAGGTTAAAGAAGTGCAAGACTTGCATATGTCGGATAATGGAGATCACCTGCCAATAAAGGCAGTTTTATTTGACGTGACAGGCGATGGAAGTTTCCGTAAGTTGGGTTTTTGGGACCTGAGCGGGGTTCCACCAGCTGTATATTTTAGGATTCTGCAAATGATGTCGAGTATTTTGTGTTCATACGAAATTATGCAAAGAAAAAGGATAGCTCACCTGCTGTGTAGCTCATGTGAATTCATTTAGAGTGTATGCTCAGGTGGAATGAAATTGAGAATGAATGGTGCTAACCACACCGAGGCAGCGGGCTGATTTCCATGACATTACCAATGCTTTTTGTGCGGAGCTCGTTTTGCTGACAGAAAATAATCTACCCTCGATCTCAGGACAAAAACTCTCCGATTGAACGGGAAGAAAAAAGGAAAAAAGCAAACAAACACTCAGGGGGTCTCTGCTTCTGGACATTGCATCGGTCATATAGACTCATAGGTAAAACGAGCTCAGGCACAAGGGGGGCAAGAAGCACCATGCATAAAGGGCAAACGCGTCGGGGGAGACAGGGAAGAATAACTGCGTCATACCGAGCAAGCCATTTCCCACGATTGAAATTATACCTTTGCCATTCGGGACAAATAACAAATGTGTTTAGCGATTCACAGGGGGACTCAGCCCTTTTCTTTTTTTTTTTTTTCTTTTTTTGCCCTGAACTTTCCCGTCATACGGTCAGTTATCAAAGCTAATCTCATCATCGATCAAAGCACCTTATTCGTCACCTTTTCTGGTCCGACTGTATGCAGCCAATGCACCATGCTGGGGGGGGGGCGGTATCTCCAGGGTGGACAGAGTGAGAAAGGGAGCACCTCGATGACTTGGACATGTGTGCTCGAAAACGAAAAAAATAAAAAAGAGTTTATGATTATGATCGGGATGTGCCGGTGGCAAAAACGAGCGGTTGTCATCCATGTGACATGGAAAAGCTATACTGTGTACTTGGTTAAACGACCAAACTCCGCAAAGGGCGGATGGTCCTTTGGCATCTGATTCGTGCCCGTTGGGCCATCACCTTCCAATTTTGTTTTTTCAGTTGCACCCCTCACGCTTCTCTCTTTTGCCAGTCTCATTCTCTTCTTTGCCCCTCGTCCTCCAATGCGAACATGGACCAGCCTTCTCTAGAGAAAAAGCACCGTCCGAGCCTGCACCTACAGAAAATCGACCCTCCCTCAGAAGCAGAGCTGAAGAAGGCGACCCTATCGCCCTCCACGCCCTCCGCTATGGCCGCCTCCCTTTTGTCCGACTCCCTCTTCCCTCCCAAGAAGCCACGATCATCCGCCACCATGGAAGACAGCTCCGATTCAGACGTGGAGGATCCCCTTGGGAATGAGGGCTCGTCCACCAACGACCCTTTGGCCACCCAAGTCTGGCGTCTGTACACCAAGGCCAAAGACACCCTGCCCAACGCTTCTCGCATGGAGAATCTGACGTGGCGCATGATGGCTATGACGCTGAAAAAGAAAAACGCAAAGACCTCCGGGCCTTCGACCCCCACAGGCAACGACGAAGACGATGCGATGGATATGAAACCTTCGTCGTCGAATCGTAGAAACGGTTCTCCGCCAGCCCCCGACGATACCACCGAATTGCTGTCCTCTTCTGCACCGCCTTACATGGTTGATTTCTTTGCGGGCGACAGCGCTTCAGGAGGTACGCACACCCCGAACCCGCATCGCCATCAGTACGCACAGCCGCACAACAAGAGCGTGTTTGTTTACGGCTCCACACGCGCTTCTTCTTCTTCTACGACAAACAACCTCTCTACCTCCACCGGCCATCCAACCGGGTCTTCTCCTGCCCCACAGACTGAGGTAAGCATTCAACACTAAGACCGAGCGGGGATGGGGGGGGGGAGAACATACGAAAAGAGAGTTCAATATCCAGGGACATCCAAGTGCTTACATGTTTACTGTTTAGTCGAGTGCAGCAGATAACTCTTACTTTCCCCATGTGGGCGGTACCAATAGCATCACGATCCCGGTCGATCTGCCGAATGATTCGGATATGGACGATGACAGTCATCCAGACCCAACTTCGCCCTTGTCCATGCCTTCCTATGGCTCCATAGACCACAGCAGCAACCCTGTTCTAAGCCATTCACTGCCATCCTACCACCCTCTTTCGGCGGCCTCGCAGGCGCGGTCGTCTTCCGTTTATGCAACATCCCCTGATAATATCGCTTCTTCCCCCCCGTCGTCCTTTGATCCGACCCGTTTGGGCGTGAACGCCGGTGCGATGAGCTTCGAAGAGCTCTTGAACGCGTACTATGGCAATGCTACCCACCCCAACACGCCTCCACCCAACGCCGCTTTCGAAAATGGCATGCTCTCGCTCATGAATTCTCAGGGTGAACCCTCCATGTCGCATATTGATCCCAGTCAGCTGGTCTCATCCGCCGAATCTTTTGGCTCCTCGCCACGTACGTACACAGCGACCTCGATTCGCCGAAATAAGGACTGTTTTTGTTTCGTGGACTGACTTTTGCTTTTACAAATTGATAGCAACTGCTGCAACCGGTATTGCAGTGCCCCGCCCGCCAGGAGCAGGAACGCCACCTCCCGGTGCCCAGCCTTCCATGTCTGGTTCCCCATCTCAGTCGAACTTTGCGCCGTCGGGCCCGTCCAAGTCCCAGACTAAGAAGGTCGAAGAAAAGAAGGATGGTAGTCCAACGCGTTGCACCAACTGTGGCACGTCCACGACTCCGCTGTGGCGACGAAATCCTGAAGGACAACCTTTGTGTAACGCGTGCGGTCTGTTTCTGAAATTGCACGGAGTGGTCCGTCCACTAAGTTTGAAGACGGACGTGATTAAGAAGCGTAACCGCAGCGGCGGCGTCAACCCCCACAGTACGCGGTCGGGCAGCGTTGGGAGTGCAAGTGCAGGCCCGAGCAGCAAGGGAAAAACCACCTTCTTACCCGCCAACATCCCGCCTGCGAACCAGCCTACCGTTGGCGTCATTGGCAAGCGTTCGAGTGGAACAGGCATGATCAATATAGCGCCTAGCAAGTCCAAGGGTCCTACTGCTTCAGCAGCTTCAAGCGCCCCAGGTGGCCGGTCCATCGTCTTTGCACCCTCGCGGTGGGGTAGTCAGGCTATCACCAAGCGCCAGCGGCGGCATTCCTTATCCGAGGAAAGCAAACAAGAGCAGCAGCAGGCAGCAGCAGCACACCAACAACAGCAGCAACCTGCGATCATGATTGCTGGCTCTATGCCCAACCAAAGTATGTCAGCCGGTGACGGGTTCCGACAAATGTTACTCCCTCAACAGCAGCAGCCGCGTAACATCTTACCCAACAATCAGCGTCCACCTCCCCAGCCTACCAATCTACCCACTGTCGGTAGCGCACCCAACCTTTCTTGGATGAACGTCATGGCCCAGCAGCAGCAACCGCCTTTCAATACCGAATCACCCCCCTCTCAACAGCTTACACCCGATCAAATTCAGCGTTTATTACTTTTGCAGCAGCAGGCCTCGTCGTCTCTCGGCACTCCAAACGTTTCAGCCCCGGCCGCGGGTTCTTCCCCTGCTACTTCCCAAGACGAACACAAGTGGGTCTAATCTTTTTTACCCTTATATACGCCTACTTTCTAGCTGCTTGTTCCTTTTTACCCAAATCTTGTAAATCTGTAGAATGCTTTTTTCCATGTGTCACTTTTATGGACAGTTCTTTTTGCTTTTGTTTTTGATCCTTCTTTTTCGTTTCGCTTCCCCTCCATCCATATCTCCTCGTCCCCCACAACAATGCACTTCTTTACACGCTTGTCTGCTATGTGCCGTAATCTGTTATTACCTGTACCTGACCGCTTTTCCTCTTTCCTTTTCACTTTCAACCCATAAAGTAAACAGTTACTATATTTTTCTTTCTCTTTTCTTCCGGGGAGGGTCACCATATGGGTTGTAAAGCACATTGCTTCTGGGTGACAATACACAACCACTACCGGTGCCACCTGCTTACTGGCTTGCTTTAACCAAGGTTAGTACTTAGCAGGGTCCTGGACGTTGACGAAGTGAAGTGGTCTTCCAGTGGAACTGGCCTGCAGGATCACTCAAGCAAATGCGAGTACTGCTATAACGGAGGACTCAGTATTTGATTGCCTTTTAACTCTGTCCAGTCATACTTCTTCTAGCTTATTGATTATACACACTCAATAGAATAACGAGGATGCTGGAGGAATGACATTAAAAGCATGGAATGCTGGTAAACATGATACGAAGTCCGCATGCTGTATTTCGGTTACTGCCACGCGTGTAGGCGAAAAGTGCTGGGTGGTTATATGAAATCTTCGTGAAAACCGAAGGCTTCCTCGCTGCCAGACACCACCTAGATCTTAATGACATATATCGTATTGTAATGCTTTCGAAAATTCTTGCTTGTGTTACTCAGTCTAATCTCGCTTTTTTTTTGGTGTCAGATACTTCACATCGCGCAGTAAGTACTGCTTTTGAGCCCCTCTTAAAAACATGACTACTTGCGTAGCAGCGCTACTGATGTGTTGTATGAGCAAGCTCTGGGCCGTAGACGACTCATTTGCACATACTTCAATGTAGGAACATATAAGTCTATTTGGGGATGGGAGGGACCAAGAGCGACCGCCAGCTTCTGCAAATCTTCTTGTTTCGAGACTTGATCGTTTTTATTTGTTTTCATCTACATGCTGTCCAAGTCCGCCCTTGAACCTCTTCAAGCTCTTGCACAACCTGCATAGCTGGATGTATCGTATGCCGTAATTGGCAGTTTGCACAGCTTCTCACTTGGCTATCACCACAAATAGTATCAATTTTCTTTTTTCCGGTCACGTATATGGCTTCGATATTGAGAAAGGGTTTTCAGATACAAATGATGTTCCCTTCATACGGATTGATGTACACATTTACTCTGGCGAAAAGACTGTATGGCCGAGCTCGCTGAATTACTATGAGAAGCTGCATAGACTCTGCATTTCCCTTATTCCGAGCTCCGGTATGCCTGGATGGATTGAGAGTTTTAAACAAGGTAAAACCAGTCCAGGCAAGACTGCAGATCACTAAACCGTGTGCTGATATAATGCTTGAGCTCTTTCCCATGATATTGGTACGTACAGTATATCTTCCTTTGGATTTATATAAAGTTGCTCCATTGCAGGTAAGTAGTGATCCATAGCTGCATCTTTGATAAATTTTTTGCCAGTGCGATATCAAGTATCATGTATGTATCTCAAGATGGCTTATCCGGAGGACTCCTGGATCATCTTTGCTTTTTGTAAAGAAGTATATGTTGATAGGTCACATTAGGGGTAGAACTGCTTACATAGAGCCATACTTGCGTATTTACTTTTGCATTATCTATTTCAATAGAACAAAAGATAAAGTGTACGTATGTTTAAATCAGAATGTAGACATGACTAAGTTTTGAATTGGAATCTCAGCTCACTGTTTCATCGTGCGCCTATACACAACAGCACTTATGCCCACATGCGCAGGATGTAAAAAACAAAATAAAGGTAGCCTGGAGCATGCACGCGGGGGGAGCGGCGCAATTTGATTTGCTCGTGAAAATCTAAAAAATCATCGATCTATCCAGCCATGCGATGGGTTGAGTTCATTTATAAAATAAAAAATTAAAAAAAAAGGACCTCACTCGGGAAAGCGTTGACGGGGTAATGGGGCAACCGAACATCCATATGATTGAGTCTGTCACCCTTATTGTTCCGCAGAGGTAAAGAGGTATTGTCCAATCAGATACAGCGTGCAGCGCATGTAGCAAACCCAATGATCACCGTAAGAAAAAAGTCCGGTTAGTTAAAAAGACACCGCTGCGAATACACTCCAGGGACTCTTGCGACAACCCACTCTTTTTTTCATTTTCTCCACTGTTGCCCATAGAGACTATGCTCTTGGCTTCTGCCTTCGGTAGCGCAGCCGCACTGCTATGCTTCTTTTACTGGAGCGCCCCAAAAGTCGGCTGGGAGAACGAGAAGGCAGTGAGCTGGCTGCTCACGTTTGCCTGCAGTTTGGTGTGCACGATTGTCGCCATCCCGTCCGTGTACGAATTTTACAAGTCTGGCTGGCAGATGGAACTCTTGATATCTCAACATCATGCGTGGCAGGCAATTCTGGTTGGGTTTTTCATGGCCTATCTGGCGCTTGATCTATCTCTCGGTTATCGGTATTATCGGCAGCGTATTCATTTCGCCACAGGCTGGATCCACCACATGCTGTATTTGGCGCTCGCCTTGTTGATCTTTCGGCGACACCCTTCGTTCTTTGCTACAGCTTCTATTCTCGAGCTACCAACGTTTATTTTAAGCGTCGGCACGCTGTTTCCCACTTGGCGTTCTGATCTGGCCTTCGGTTCTTCCTTTTTGATTCTCCGGCTGGGGTTCCATACGGCCATGATTCTGCCTCTCAAGCACGAGCACCCTGCCCGAGCTCTGTGGTGGTTAGCGATCGCTATTCTTCCACTGCATCTTTACTGGTTTATGGGTAAGCTTTATGCTTCTCTCCTTCATTCATGGATACTCACGTACCGGTAATCCACAGGTTTTATCCGCTCGCAGATAAAGAAACAGAAGAAGATGCGCATCCCATTGACACCGTCGTCAAATATCGTGCGCACAGCGATACATAGTGCACCCTGTGTGGATGTCGACTCCCTCATGTCATCATAACATGATGAGAGCCAATATCTGTCTATTGATATATACTGTACTTAAACACCTTGAATAATATACTATTTCTACATGCATGCACATACAAATACATATATATATATATACAATAAATGCTGTTTGAAGCACGTTTGGTAAGTGATACTTCATCTAGTGATTGGCTGTGCACGGCTAAATCCTCTTCGGCACTGTAAGGCAGTTTTGCCCAATGCAGTTATGTATCGTGCGCATAAATGCATAAATATAGTACTGAACTTTTTGGCTTAGACAGACTGCTCAGAAATGCGATTGAATTAAACGCTCTAACGGACGACCTGCGCATATACCTTCATATAGATCTAAACAGCAGCAATACAACAAATTTGACCAAGGGTACACTGAAGTTGTACACGTGAGACTTGTATTCGAGCAGCACGGGGCCCGTCAGTAAATGACGTCCTCCCTTCTTGTCAATTGTTCTCGGGACAAGCAATACCACTGCCATGTGTTTCGGTCGACGCACTGCGTCACACGTGGAGCCCCCAGCTTGTTTTTTTTTAGATCGTTGCTTCTCATCATATTATGTAGGATACATATATGATATGTAGGGATTCATTTCTTGCATAGTACCACCTTGTACTCACCCTCAAGCAGGAACAATATATCAGGGAGCTAAGGTCATCTTATGCGCTCTTAAGCTTCAAAGGAGGAAACGAATCCTTCGTTGATAAAAGAGTCTGGTTTTACGTCTGAACAAGGTCATTGAGCTACAGATCAGGGGCTGCTGAAAACTACGATTTGTTCTGCTACTAGAGTTACTGGATGGACTATGCAGGCCAGTGTTATGATGGCGGATAGGAACAACTCTGCGTAGAGGAACTTGTGGGTATGCAATTATCCAAGCTAACAATAACTACACCCTGGGCACTTGCACCTCGGGCGATATAGCTTATGATATACATACATTGGTGCAGAAAGGAGAAGGTCAGCAAGGAACAAACGGAAATAAGGGAAACTGGTTTGTGCGGCAGATTGGGGTATACAAATTGAAATAATTGATTAAGAACAAAGTTAAGGTACTCATTCAATTCAGGAGCCACACAGCGGAGCAAGGTTGCCGAGCGCTGCAGGCGGCATGGAAGGAGAAGACTGAGCCAAGTGGGCAATGGAGGGCTGCTGGTGTACTGTCCACTGTGCATCTTCCCCTTTTCTCTGAACCGATGCGACGCAGCAATAGCCAGTCTCGACAGGCCGGGTGAGCTGACCTCGGAAAGTGTCAAGCAGCATGTTGACCCCGACTGCGTGGGTGCAGAAGATTAAGACCGTGCCAGGGTCCTGTTCCTTGAGCGCACGCTTGCCCACATTCTCAAAGCGGTCCACGACCTGGGTATAGTCCTCCGGATAGATCAACTGGCTCGTGTGTGATCGGTACGCGTAGTCAACCTGGAAGGGCGGGCGTCGCTTAGCAGCAAAGGCGGCTGCCTGCTGGCGTGCAAGCTGCTCGTGCTGGAAAGAGAGCATGTTTGCTTCCTGACGCACCACAATGTCGTCTGGTCCAGCCTCATCCTCAGGATTCACGTGGTCACTTTGCCATTCTCCCAGGCCTAAATCTAGCTTCAAGATCGGCTCTTGCACAAGACCGTGGGCAATTCCCGCAGCAGTCTCCACGCACCGCTGAAAAGGCGATGTATAAATAATCACTCGTGCATTGCGGTCAATCTGCTGTGCAAGGTATTGCCCTGTCTGTAGTGCTTGCTCGTGGCCCTACATAATAAGCAACAAACGTGCGCTAATTAATACCCACCACCCAATTTTATTTATTGTAGAAGATTATTATTACCTTAGGTGACAGCGGCGGATCTGAACGTGCCCGCGGATCACGCCAGAATTTCATCAGTCTGTCTAATTATTTAAAGAACAAAAAATATTAAGGCAATGGCCGTAGAATAGCAAAGCTGATGTCAGAACTATCTTTTTCTTTACCCATGCGTTCACCATGCCGCACAATGAAAACAGTAGTGCTGGACGTCATAAGGAAAATGAACAAGAAAAAGAAGGAGGAAGAGAAAGGGAGAGAAGGAATAATCCGCGGCATTTGCCCATTTTGTCACTTGACTTCACGTATTTGTTGGAGTGCACGTGAAAATGTAAATGGTCGAAATAATGAAATATAGTCTGTAAACCGTTTCATTGGGATGAGCAAGCTTTTTAATGAATTTTTCGTTATATAATGTGATGCCAAGCATGAATGAATGATTGATTGATTGAGAAAGAGTGCGTGAAAGAGGGGTTGAGAAAGAGCCAGATTATACATAAGCAGGGATGTTGATATATGGAGGATCCCAAGGGTATTGCAACATCATAATGTGCTAAAAGTGGAGAGAAAAAATATAGACTTACAAGAGATGCATAAGAAAGAACTATGGACAGTGAAAAAGGTGTGCGGGGTCAGTAACATATAGAGAAACGCAAGGGAATAAAGAAATGCAACGAACAAAACAAAGGGGAAAAGGGAATGGATGAAGGAAAGACATGCGCAAGCGCAAGTAGAGTGCTGGAAAGACATGCATACATACAATGTGGGCATGTGAGAGGATATAAAAAAGAGGAGTGGGCTATTTGTTGATTAAACAGCCAGTGCGACCATGGTTGGGACAAGGTTGTTTGCGTCCTTGATGTCTGTGGGAGGCAGCGTCGACGCTGACGGCGTAGGTGGTGCCACGTCCGGCGTGGCACAACAGGTGCTGCTGCTGCTGCTGCTTGTACTTGTACTGCTGCTCGTCTGGCGGGAAATATCCTGCGGCTGCTGCTGCTCCTGCTGTTGCTGCCGCTGTTGGCGATGCTGGCGACGCTTAGATTGGGAGCGAGGAGGCGAAGGCGGTAGCATCAGCATGAACGAAGTCAGGTCAGCCTTTTGCTCCATACGCTCGACTTCCGGAGTGCGAGTGAAGTACTTGCAGCGCTGAATACGCTCGCGGAGCTCGTCAAGGCCGGTACGACGCAAGGGGTCGATCGTAAAAATCCGCTTGAAAATCGTGTTGAGCTCGCGTGAGATGGGCAAGATTTTGAGCAAGAAGTTAGGGTCGCTGAGGAAGGCAGAGAACGTGTCGTCACTAAGAGAGGCCTGTCGCCATGGGTTACGGCCCGTGGCAAGATTGATGAGAATGACCCCTAAAGACCAAATATCGTTCGGAGCCGTTGCATAACCAATGCGGCGCTTTTTGCGGGCGTGGTCGCCTTGGCATTCAGGCGAAAAATAAAACGTCGAGCCGCATCCATAGTCAGTTGTGATCGGGTCGGTCGTGGCCAGGCCAAAGTCAGCCAGCTTGACCGTGTGGCCCTGATCAAAGACCAGAATGTTTTCGGGCTTTAGGTCACGATGGTACACACCTTGGCTATGACAGTAACTGACGGCGTCAATAAGCTGAAGGAAGACGTGCCGAATCAAGTCATGCTGGCCGACGTAGAGGTCCCGCTCCGTTATGGCCGAGAACAGATCGCCTTCGGGCCCGTACTCCAAAACCACATGTGCCCACTCGGCCTCTCGGATCACGCGCTCCAGTCGAATGATATGGGAGTGGCCAGTGAGCCGTGCATGGAGCCCCACTTCGGACCGCTGGAATTGCCGCTGGCGTTCATCCAAATGCACTTGTCGTAACGACTTGATTGCCTTTAAACGATTGTCGGGCGTACGCGCTAGATATACTTGACCGTACGCTCCTTCGCCGAGGATGCTGACAATTTCGAGGTCATTGATGCGTGTACCGAGGGGGAAAGTGGGGTGTTGCTGGCGGAGCATTTATGTATGTACAAATGTGAGAGAGTGAAAGATGAGTGGAGAGTTGAGTGAGAAAAAACTAGAGCTGAAATGAAAGGTTTGATATATATATATATTCGGCTTCCATTCAGGGTGAATTGATTGGCATCAGGGCGTGGTAAAATAGCATCCAGCAGCGAAGGGGGGGGAGAGACCTAGAGATGTATTCTTGGATCGGTCGTCAGGGGCAGCAAAAGCGGCAGCAGCAAGTTGGGGGTGGGGGCGAAAGGGGGAAGGGCCAAATTAGTCAGTACCAGATTTGGAGGAAAAAGGGACTCACGCGTGTGTGCAGAGAGATAGAGGTGCCTATCAGTGGGCGCCCTCAACATTGTTCCACTCTGACGCCAATCCGTGGTTCTTTCGTGTGCATGATGTCAGTTTACATTAGGATAAGATCGGCCTTGCTTTTGCACTTCACATGCATGCTATGTAGAGAGGCGCGCATGCTTTGCGCACCATCCGTTCGTTGAAGCGAGAAATAAGGTACAAAGCTGGTGTATGTCTGCCAAGAGAAAAATAAAAGGCGTCTGTGTGAGTGAGTGGCAGCTAACCTCAATACTACAGACAAGGTGCGCCGAGGTCAAGCGAGGCAGGGGAAGGGTGGGGGGGAGGAGAGATGCGGGAGAGACTCTAAAATAGATTGCATGTGGGGGGAGATATTGGGAGTAGGATAACGGCACAAATGCGCACATACACACAACGCATGATCGTTGGCTGAAGCAAGCATGGTGATGATGATCTTTATTGCAACCAGCTTTGCGGCACAAACGGGCGGATGGGAAAAAAAAACCTTCGCTCACCGCGGGAGAGGCGATTTTCTAAAAGGAGAGAGCTCATGCGATGCATTCGAGCACTGGCTCGCTTGCTGCTGTCTGTCGATGACAAACGCAAGACAACGCCGATCCGCATCCAGTTGTGTCACCCACATTCGACAGATGAATTTTGGCAACCAACCATCGTTCATACAGCAGATAAAGCGCACACACGACAATAACACTGCGTTACTTCACGGCTGCAAGGGTTCATTACGAAAAGGCTAGACGTTATTTGTCAAATCGCGGTGTGCACACGCCCTCTCCTTCCAAATTTGGGATACCTGCCGATCTCCGGGCGAGCTGCCATTTCCTAACAACCGGCCCGTTTTGTTATTCTGTGCAACGTGGTCTTGCCTCTGTTGCAAAGTGAACTGTTTCTTTCTCCCTCGTTCTCTGGCAGAAAGCTATATGTGTTGTGTATGCCCTTTTTCCATTCATGCTCGACTCTTATTTGCCTTTTGCATCCAAAATGAAAAATAAAATATCGTCGAACGCACCTACCAACACCTTGCCCTGAAAAAGGATTTTTACGCCTAAAAGTCGCGCGTCTTCACACAGGCAAGCTCCTAGGTTTGCGTCTTTTTAACTTCCTTCTTTCCTGTGTATCACTCATATGCCGCGTGCACACACACATCACAACAGTGCACAACCCCTCAGAGGAATGCATTGTTGTACATAAGCCGTGCTCTTGAATAAAACTTGCATCATCACTATAAGCAATCTAATAGGATTAAGGCTTTATAAAACCATGCTACACGCCCTCAGTACGTGAATGAACGCATTATCTTATTTTCGGGCCATTTCTTTTCTGGTATAGAGCATAAATGCATAAAAAATAGAGTCATTTCGTGCTGCAAGTACAGTTCTTCGCATCAGAGGAAAGGAAAGCTTATTTTTGAGAGTCACTATTTCATACTTTCCATAAACGTCGAATCTCCCTTTGACATACAAGTAAGTTTTTTTTTCGCGCGCAAATTGTTTCCTAAAGGAGAGAATAAAGGAACCTTGCACTTGGCCCTAGCTGAACCCATAAACCTGAGATATAGGTCACTCAAAGGATAGCTAGGTGTAAGGAGATGCAATTGTATGAGTGAGGGGTGTAGGGCAAGTCATTCTTCCGCGGGCATTTAAAACTGGCGCCCGCGGTACAACACACAGGGCACATAGATGGCCGGATCGAGCGAAGTGGAAGAGACACAAAGCACAAGAAAAAAAAACTTCAGGGAACCGTCGTCCAAAGAGGGGGAAGTGAACGAGAACAGCAATGGGGGGGAGGAGATATCACTTGCCAAAGAGAAGGGAAAGGGATGCGGCGTCGATGAGCCCATTGATGATCTCCTACACAACGCACACGCATTAATTGTCAGTCTCTCTCAATATACGATGCGCAGTAATAGGCAGCTTAGTGACATTTGTCGCGCCTCATCCCCTCGCCACTGCACAAATCGGGAAAAACGAAGGAGCCAAAGAATCCTAAAGAAATCACACGCTGTTTTCGTCCTTTTCCACATGTAAATATATCCTTTAACATACGTAGACCACACAATTTTATCTCCTGTACGTTGTCTGTGTTCTCGGACCTTAAATGTGGTGGTATTTATGCATATACTTTTCCTTTGCATAGTAGCAGTCAGCATACGTATAAACTGACGGTAGAATGAGGGGAGATAAACTACACAGTCAAAAATTCATTTAGACGCAGAAGAGGAAGCTTGATCGCATCCTTATATTCATAAAACGCAGATACAGCATAAATACACATGACCTCTCTGAAAATTATGTGCTGCGTTTGCTGCGCACACACACACACGCACACATGTGCATACACAATTACACACCCACACGCGCAGATGCACACGCTCGTCCACGAAAAAAAAAGGTGCATCATCCTCGCAGAGATACACCGGCAGGAAATGTCCTACTTTCCTGGGGCTGACTCCTGTCTTTTCGGCTTGCGTCGAGCAATTGGCAGAAAGCCTCATGAGTATGGCAAAGTGACATCCCCAAAGAAGGGGTTTGCGATATTATCAGCAGTGACGCCCACTAATGCTTAAGCGGAACTATTTTGTAAAAATGGAACCTTTGTTAGGTTAGAGAGAAGGAAGCGCCCGAGCGTCTTCAGCTGACAAGTGCTGGCTCGTCGTATGCTCATATTATTTTGTCTTGGCCCGGAATAGTCGGCACGCTTGTACAACACACATACAAAAAATAAAAGATATCACTTCTGCTTCTGCTTTGAACAAAAGGAATGCACTAATCGTTTTGACCCACAAATGAAGATCTCTTCCTCCCTCCTGGCCAAAATAATCTTGCAAAACATTGTATTCGTATCCACGCTGGCATACACATACTACGACATATTTCTGCTTGTGCTTACTCGAAATTAATGTGAATTCCCCCAAATATCTGATGTGTGCGTTTCTTTTGTCGTTGCTAAAAGACATAGCAAACAAGGCTCCGTGCTTTGACGTAGTACTGCCGTAGTAATTAGCAATTACGCTTTAAATATCGAGGATTAATCAGTAGGCTAATAATTCTTCGACTCCCTTATTCATGCATAGGGAAAAAGCAAGTTTTGGTATTATCTATCAGTAATAGGGGGAAGCTACACTTCATCAGTATTGGATCTAATAGTATCGCGTTGCCATGGTGGAGTTGGCTCTGCTTCTGCTGCTTTCATCGCATCAGCAGCAGGCGGAGCAGGAGTGGCGTCCTTGTTGACTTGTGCATCTCCATCTGCGTGTTGGTCGAGGTGTAGACGATCTCTTTTTGGGCGTCGCCAAGCTGGTTCGTTGCGCTCAAATCCGCGCACAATATTCTCGATGGACCTATTCTTACTTTCGGGCAAGAAGAAGAAAGTAAACAAGAAGGCGCAGAAGCATATAGTCGCAAATATAACAAAGGAATAGCCCTGGATGGCGGCAAAGATGACAGGGAAAATTTGGCCTATGAGGAAATCTACGAAAAAGAACAGATTATCAGGATAGAAAGCTAGACATATTGGGCTGGGCTTGCAGCTTTGCTTACTCATGGCCCAATTGGTTGCTGTGGCAACAGCGCCGACGGCTGAATTGGCGTACGTGGGAGTCATTTCAGAGGTGATCAACTAAAGTTATGTAAATACGAATATATGTCAAGTCTTTGATATGCCTAGCAATTACCCATGGAATAGGACCGATGCCGATGGCGAAAGAAGCAACGTAGAGGAATACGGACACAACGAGCAAAGCAGGAGCATGACAGGCATAACCAACAACGAGTAGGACGCTGAAAAGACAAGCGCCTGCTTCTGCTAGCATGAGCAAGCCACGGCGGCCCATCCGGTCGACTAGAATGACAGCGGCGAAGGTGACTACGAAATTGACACCGGCGGTAGCAATAGCAAGATATTTGCTCATCTGCTCGTCAAACGCCGACGCATAAATCGTGCTCGAGTAGTACATGACAGCATTCATACCCGACAGTTGCTGAATCGCATGGTGGGTAAGAATCACCAGCGACATGCGCCGCACAGTAGGGTCCGTAAAGATCTCAATAACGTTCATCGGTTCGCGATTGTTCATGTCGTTGGCCATCCGTTGTTCATGAGGTTCAACTGCAGTCGATTCACTTGCAGGCCGTAACGAATTCTTACGTGCATACGACGAGTCTCTTCTCAAGGAGTTGCGACGTATTGACTCCCTCCTCTGGCGCTCCTCTTGCTGTCGCCTCATTTTCTGCTCCATGACTGTTTCAGATGTGTTGCCCACGAGGTTGCCGTCAAAGTGCAGTAGCTCCTGTGCTCGCGTTTCGCCCACTTGACCTTCGACAATCTCATAGAACTCGTCTTGGATGATCGCTTTTTTTCCACGTAGTCGCTGCAGTGCCTTTTGCGCTTCCTCAAGTCGACCTACCGAGACGAGCCATCGGGGAGACTCCACGCAGGTCACCATCATAAACGCCTGCGCAATGGCTGGAATAGCTACAATGGCAAAATTGACCCGCCATAGTGGTACCGTCGAGGTGGGCAGACCAATGACAGACGAAAGCAGGATGCCGATAACAATGAACATCCTATATTCAATATATTCAATTAGCAGTGCTTTCTCTTTCCTTTTCTCTCGTGTCTTCTACTCACTGATTGAGAGCGCCCATGGCACCACGAGCACGGATGGTGGATGTCTCGCCGATATAAGTGGGAGTGGTGAGCGAACCAAGGCCGCAGGAGATACCACACAGTATACGACCGATGATGAACATGGCAACATTAACAGATGTGCCTAGTAATATACCGCCAATGATCCAGCCGGCCGTGTTGAGGATGATTGTTTTTTTCCGCCCCAAATGTGTTTGGACCACACCGCCGAATGCACCTCCGAAAAGACCACCCACACAAAAGGATGAGACCGCAAACCCCCTATACCGATCATCTGTTATTCGAGCTCATTACCTTCAATCCCGCTTCGACTTCCTTCTTACCATAATGACGTCTCCATGGGTAAGCAGTCAGGGAAGGCTGGATTGACCAAATGTGCGCTTCCGCTGGGGCACTGATGCGTGATCATACCCGGCAAATTGGAGCAGCCAATAGTCCAACCATTGGCAAATGATCCGATGCACGAGACGAAGACGCAGTACACCATGTACGTTGGCATATGTAGCTCGCGTGAATCGAGCTGGCGTTCCATGATGACACGATAGCTTGGCTAAACTACAATATAAAGAAGAGGCGTAGACCAAGAGCTGGAAAACGAATAATCACTATTCAGTCAAAATGGGAGGCAAATCAACAAAGACAATATTAAACAATCACAATGCAAAGGAAAAAACATAAACATATCTCGTGGGTCCTTTCAGCAAGTCATTGGTTGGCTGTTATTCATTTTCCCGGAGAAAAAGACTACTGTACAAAAAGAAAACATAGAGGTGACTTGTTTCTCTCAAAAGTTTGAAAACGCGGAACCATAGTCTTGCTGATTTGCTGAATCTGGTTTTCGATTTTCGATTTCGTCGTAGGTATCATAGTTACTTGTATCGCCCTCATGTTGCAGCTTTGGGACGTACGGAGGCTTGATTTTCCGTTGTGCGAGTGCATCAAAATCCATTGATTGAAACCAGCGATGGTTCATCACGTCCCGGCAGCCCTGACGTAGATTACCAAGTCGTTTGGACAGGTCGGTTGTGAGTAAGCGCTTCAAAAGGTGGCGCGCAGACGATTCAAAATGGAACGGAAACTTGGGTTTGCACTTGCAAATCTTTTCGTACATCTTGAACTGATCAGCGTCATAGAAGGGTGGATACCTATGTAATTGACGATATATTAATATGAGGAGCTTCAGGTCACACTTGATACAAAGTCAATAATTTACCCTGCAAGCATTTCAAAAATTAATACCCCAAGCGACCAGTAGTCTGCTGGTTTTCCATAGCCCTTGCTCTGGATAACCTCTGGTGCTAAATTTGAGTGGCCAAGAATGTCAGACATAAATTCACTAGATCCTATCACGCGGACACGCGTGCAGTCGTGGGAAGGGAAAAGGACAAGACTGTCTTGGCTTACCCAGGTAATCGGGAGTACCACACAAAGTCCATGTGTTGTCAGGAACATGTTTGGCGAATCCAAAATCAGTCAACTTGACATGGCCATCCGAGTCCAGGAGGATGTTCTCCGGCTTTAAGTCGCGGTAGACAATGTCCTTGCTATGCAGATAGGCAATAGCAAGTAGCGTTTCTGCTGCATAGAACCGAGCTTGAGCCGCTGGAAAGCTCTATCAGTTGACAATCCATGCGAGAATTAATTTATCCTCATCTTTCTATTCAACTTGAGTCTTTACCTTGTGCTTTCGCAGTAATTGAAAGAGTTCACCACCTGGGACATAATCCATCACCATATATATCGAGGTTGCGTCTTGGAATGTGCTCCATAAGTTGACGATGTAAGGGTGTGCAATATTCAACAGAATCTTTCGCTCGGACTCGATATGTTCAACCTGTTTGAGGCGCACTATCTCTGCTTTCTGCATGATCTTGATTGCGTAGTGTTTGTGATTTCCCTTGGACTCGCCAACGATGACTCTGCCAAAAGAACCCACACCAATAGTTCGCTTCATGACAAAGTCGTCAGCACTTAGTCTTTGATTGTCACGCGGGGCAATCATGTCGGCCGACTGATTGTTAGCTTCCTCACACATAGTGTCTGGGTGGGAGGATACAGAGGCAGGTGAACAGGGGGGTGAATCAGGAAAAGCTGAGGTGGTGGGTGGTTTAGCTGCTGCCAAGTCTAGCGTTCACCGCATTAGGGCGTGAGTACGAATTAGAATTTCTGTCCATAATTCAGCAGAATTATGTGTACCCGATCAATACCTGAGTCTTTCGATAGTGAGCTACTGCTTCTTTGACGGTGTTGACTTGAATGGCATTTGACTATATGTAAAAGTATGAGTACATGCCGGCTCGATAAAACCTAGATATTTATTTGCTTTCGTAATAGCTGACCTGGTGGTTGGACGTCGCCTATGTAACCACCGCCTAACTCAGTCGACGATGGTAACGCTGAAGTGGTGCTCGTTCTTCCGTTGTCGGATGAATCGTTTTTATCTATTCCATTGCTACTGCCATCGTTGTGGGCGTTACCGTCAGCGGATGACGAGTGGTGCCGATGTAAATGGAAGTGATGGGTGTGAGGATGGTTGTGAACCTTGTCAATAAGTTTTCCAAGTAAAGGCGGCATCCGGGGTAAAAGCAAATAACGAAAGGAAGAAGAAAAAAATAATGAAATCAGCTTCGCTGGTGTCTGTGCTCGCGGGGATTACCCGATAGTATGGTGTGCGTCATTTGACTTTCGCTTACATGGGAAGCGTTCTTTTTCCAGACGCATCATATGCAAAGATTCGATCGATTGCCAGCAACCCCTGCTCTTTTACCCGCTTTGTCTGATATATGAACAAAAAGCTTTCTGTTTTATTTGTTCTTGTCTTTGTTGATTTTCATCTTTCGCACAAAGATACAAAGTCGCTCACGTGACAGGTGTATCCTTTACCCGGATTCGTATACAGAATAAGACCTTACAAAACGGAAGAAACAATGACAAGTGTGCAACCATGTCAATGTAAGTCATTGTATCACTTTTTTCTTCTCTTGCTGTAGCTCCAACGTAAAATCCGAGTTACTTTCTATACATCAGTGCTGTTCAAGATCAAGCCTTCGAGAATGACTTCATGTGGTTGAAGCTCAGAGCAGACTATACTATCATTTTGAAAATTCAGCCTCTTTGTATGTTGACATCATGCGTTCTGGTTACATTATCCTGAGCAGATTCATATTTCCAAGAATTATCAATTTCTTGTCAAAAGTCGTCGCGATGTTAACCGCGCTCTGCAGCATAATTTATCTCCTCCTTGTATACCCTATACAGTCAGACTACTGTTCTTTATACATCACGCTATATGGAAGCTATATTTCCGAATGAAATTGCAAGAACTTTACCAGTGAAAATGAAAAACATTTACATCTTTCTTATAGTGATAGTGTTCTATCGCATACTATTTATCAGCAATACAGGTACCAGCGTTTTGGTCGGTTCATTTTAGCCCCGTACGTTAAATGAAGCAGTACACAGATACCCCGATCATGAGGACAAGAACAAGAGCATGTTCGCCAATTCTCTATACATGTTCTTTCTTTGGCCAGGGGGATAGGGGTGCATAATACGTCATTACACGTGTTTTGTTCCAAAACTTACAAACAGTGGCGATTCCATGGCTGATATGCGAACCGAGGCGTGGAGATATATGCGACCCTGACCCATGAATACGTCATCTTTTCACTTACGTATTACCAGCCGAACGTGCACAAATAAGGTTTGTTTCTACGTTTTCTGCCTAGCTCCAAAAATGACTATGGTTAAGTACGTATTTAATTATAACAGCATGGTCTGTGGAGCAGCGAGACAATTTGCAAATGTGCTCCTCGCTTGATACGAGAATTACCATGAATAAAGAAGGACATGCGTGGAAACTGATAGAAGTTCAGCAGAGATAATTATAGCAATGAGAGTCTCAGCGAACGTATACAGAACATAGCTACGTGTCATATAGGAGTATGCAAAGCCTCTCTCTGCAATTTATTAGAAGCGATTACGTCCATATGGGCTAAGCAGCACATTTTACACCTGCGCATATACCAGTACGCAGGATATGTATGTGTTAGAAGAATGATGCGCCCACATATATTGTAGCATGCTGTAGTGTACTGTCCGTAGTTGAATCTACCATCGATAGTGAGCTGCAGTCTCTCGTTGATAAGCCCACACAAAACGTATGGAAAATGTATCCAGCAGAGCACGACTCTGATGCCGCCTGCGTTTTCACTGATCGAAATTTTTGCGGCCCAGCCCAGCTGTCCAGCTTGAGTGCTTCTTTGACCGCAATGGTAAGTCCAAGTCAAGCGACATTCTTTATGGTGACGCTTATGTCGTTGTGAATAGGATCGCTACAACATCAACAGTCAAATCGAGCATTGTAAGTCATAATGATTATGTTTCAATTAGAATGCTAAATCATTCGTGCAGTGCAATCGAAGTACGTCGGAACTGGCCATGCCGACACGATCAAACAGTAAGAGGACTCAAGGGAACGTCCTAACCTATACTAACGCTGCATTGTGCATACAGTGAATGGCTCGTAAATCAGCACAGAGATAGCTACGCTTCTTATATCGGACACACGTCCCTGTTGTCGTACATGTCGATCGCTGAGAACGAGTGCAAGGCCCGGGTCAAACAGAAGATGCTCGAGGTAAGGAAACAAAAGGTATACGTTATGATGAAGCTTACAATGGTGTGATAGAAAATGATACAACCTTGTGGTCCTCCTCCCGTCCGCGATGACCAGTAAACCTGCATAGCACAATGTATACGCATCCGCCACACCACGCCACACCACACCACGCCTCACTCTTCCTTCTATTTTGCATGTCATGTTTATTCCTCTTTTTTCCCGTCGTCTTTCTTCTTCTCTTCATTCAAAAACTGGATATTCGGTTTGCTTGCCGGCTTTGATCCGCTTGGTATAATAAGATCGTCTTCTGATTCACTCCCGTCCTCGTTGTCGCTGCTGTCCGATGCGGATCCACCTGTCTTTTTTCTTTTCTCTTCTAGTACGCCCAGACCGAGATTCTGTTTGCATGGTTAGACACATACGGATATGTAGATCAGCCTGACTTGGACCTACCATTTCAATGTATTGCTCCTCGTCTTCATCTATATTTTCAATGTCCAGGGCAGCTGGGTCGGCGCGTTCCAGCGACTGGTTGGCTTGCTGCATTTGGGGCAAGAAGGCCTGTACCCGTGATAAGACTAGAGCCTTGGTTATCTCACAGGACCCTTTTTCCATACTTTTGTTAACAGAGAACCATAACTTACTGTCGCTGTTGGGCTGTATCTTGAACATTTTGGGCTTCTTTCTCGGCACCTGCTCGTCTTGTTCTTTTGGGTTCTTGTCCTCTTCTGGTTTCCGCTGGTTGGCCAAAAGGTTTGCTATAAAGAGAGATCGCACCATGAGCTCAGGCGTTGAATGTGCTTATGCAGTTTCTTCTACCGAGAACTTGATCGCGACCGGGGAAATCGAGAAGATCGGAAGAGCTTTGCGGGTTGTTATCCATACGAGAAAGGAAAGCGGGAGTCCAAGAAAGGTGAAAGAGGGCTTTGCTTTTTGCATTTCTGTTCTGCGTCCTTGTCACTCAAGTCCACAACTCAGCATACTGTATTATTTTTCTCTTCCTTTTTTTTTTTTTATCCAAAAATAATATGGTCAAAGAGATCGATCCTAGCCTCAATGAGGCTGCCTTCCTTTTGGACGCGTTACGAGAAAACAGACGGACTGACGGCAGAGAAACCTTCGACATGCGCTCACTTAATCTTAAATTCGGGAGCGATTACGGCTACGTCGAGGTCCAACTCGGAAGAACGAGGCATGTTGTAACAGATCTGTCACTCCATGTTGCCTTTGTCATATTAACTTTTGCAAACGACCGGTAAACAGAGTTGCTGCGCGTGTCACAGCCAAAGTAGAACGACCACACCCTGATAAAGCCACCGAAGGTTTGCTCACGATCAACACGGAGATCTCGCCTATGGCGTCGCCTTACTTCGAAAGCGGAAGGTACGGTATTTAAGTGACCTAGCGCATGAAACGCTCAGCTGGCTGTTAGTCGATCCGAAGAAGAGGTGCTGATCAGCCGTGTCATCGAAAAAGCCCTCCGACGCAGCAGAGCCATCGACACCGAAGGATTGTGTATAGTAGCAGGAGAAAAGGTATATTATCATGGCCAGGCGGTTATCGTCATCTTACATAAGCGGATAGGTGTGGTCTATTCGCGTGGATCTGCATTTCTTGGATCACGACGGCAACTTGATCGACTGTGCCAGCATTGCCGTCATCACAGCTCTCCTGCACTTCCGGAGGCCAGATGTCACTGTCGTTGGAGAGGAAGTCACTATTGTAGGTCGTCGAAAAGTTAACTTGTACCCGAATTAATGCAGGTCCTCTTTTGACAGCACCCGGTCGATCAACGTAACCCCGTCGCACTTGATATCCACCATATCCCAATCTGTGTCACCTTTAACTTTTTCGACAAGGGGTAAGATACGGAAGAGCATCATGTTAATAGCGTCGTCTCATTTAACATGTATAGTGAATTACTGGTCGTTGATCCCACTCGGTTGGAGGAAAAGGTCAAGGAAGGTGATATGACAATTACCATGAATATACACAAGGAGATTTGCGCTTTAAGCAAAGCAGGTGGTACGCCACTGCCGATGGACAAGATCCATCAATGCTCTCAGATCGCATTGGTTAAGGTCAAGGATACCACTGAGCTTATTCAAAGCAAGCTGGAGGAAGACAAAATCGCACGGTAAGTGGGCGGGGACAGATGTCTGATATAGCTTTTCTCATTCTAACCTAAAACTTCTGTGTAGGTCGGCAAAAAATTAATGTCATTAATAAATCAATCCTGGCACTTCTTCATGTATCTTTCGCAGTCCTTATAATATGGTCACCTTATGAATGGCTTGTCTTTTGAAGGCTCTTTTTGTATTCATCACAATACTACCTTAATTATGAGCCCGTTGCGGAGTTTTTATGGCGTTTTTCCCACGCATAAAGCATTCGTGCTTCAAAAAGGACGAACCCCACGGAGGGAGAGCTCCTGGAATTCCTCTTTTCTTTTCCACGAGTCCCGTCGGCCCCACTTTTATTAGAAAAGCAGTGTATGCCATGATGATCTCGCGCACAGTCGTCCGACGTTCCTTACCGCGACTCCTCTTGGCTGGAGCTTTACCTGCGCGTCCTCTTGCGGTAAGACAGATGATATAATGAATAAAACGAAGCGTCAATGAAGACGCGAATACCGCGCACGCAAACGTCAAAATGAACGAATATCTGACACTCTGCTCATGTAGTCGCGTGGTCTTCTCACTCGTAAGCAGCTCTCGGCACCCGCAGTCGTCGTGGGCGGTGCTTCAAGCTGGATGCGACAGCACCGTCTTTTCCACTCATCACGAAGCCAGTCCTCGTCCATCAAACCCTTTTTGCTTGCAGACATCGGTGAAGGCATCACCGAGTGCGAGGTGATACAATGGTATGTGAAAGAAAGAAATACGTGCACTCGATAGTAAACTGATGTCGACGCCAAGGTTTGTGGAGCCTGGAACGCACGTGGCAGAGTTCGACAAGATCTGTGAAGTGCAGTCGGATAAGGCTTCGGTGGAGATAACGTCTCGCTATGCTGGTGAGATCGCTAAGCTTCACTATGACGTGAACGAGATAGCCAAGGTCGGTCAGCCTCTCGTGGATATTAAGGTGGCTCAAGAAGAGTCCACGTTGGAATCACCTGCACCCACGCCGGCACCGGCTCCGGAGAGCACACTCAAAGAGGCGCCTGCACCCGAAGACAACGCACCCCCGAAGCAACCCCGCGGAAATAGTCTCAAGGACCCGTCTCTGTTGACACTGGCAACGCCTGCGGTGCGACGCATTGCGAAACAGAATAACGTGGATTTGGCGCAGGTGGAAGGAACAGGCAAGGATGGACGCGTGCTCAAGGAGGACGTGATGGCGTACCTGGCCGGCGGAAAGTCACCAGAGCCAGCACCAGCAGCAAAACCTGCCACACCCGGTCAAGGCGAGCGCACGGTGCCGCTGACCAATATCCAGCGCGCCATGTTCAAGACCATGACGCGATCGCTCTCGATTCCTCAGCTGGGCTACAAGGACGAGATGGAGCTCAACGCGACGACCGAGTATCGCGCCGCGCTCAACAAGCACATCGCTGAAAATCCTGCACAGTACGCGTTCAAAAAGATATCGTATATGCCCATCTTTATCAAGTGTCTCTCGCTCGCGTTGTCGCACTACCCGATCATGAACGCGTCGCTCGCCTCCGATGACGCGCTCATCTACCGCGACAGCCACAACATTGGTCTTGCCATGGATACACCCCAAGGCCTTCTGGTTCCCAACATCAAGGACGTGCAGGACAAGTCCATCTTTGACGTTGCCCACGAGATCCACCGCCTCACAGAGCTTGGCCAGCGGAACGCGCTCGGCCCGGCCGATCTCAAGGGCGGCACAATTACGGTGTCGAACATTGGCACGGTCGGCGGCACGTACGCCAACCCCGTCATTGTTTCATCTGAGCTCGCCATTGTCGCGCTCGGCCGCATGCAGACCCTGCCGCGCTTTGATGACGCTGGTAACGTTGTTGCGCGCCAGATCTTGCCCATCAGCTGGTCGGCCGACCACCGTGTCATTGACGGCGCCACCATTGCCCGCTTTGGAAACCACTGGAAGATGCTTGTTGAGAACCCGGTTCTCTTGACTAGCAGCTTACGCTAAGTAGACCCATCTTGTTCTTTATATATCGTCATTTTTCTTGTCCTCCTCCAATCCCTTCCTCTAATAAAAAAAAGAACCATAGATACTGATGCATATATGCTTGCATTTGATTTATGTACATACAGGGATATGTATAGAATGAACGCTCTGTCTATCTATCCAAGTTATCCCCAACTTGAGTCCGAATCGGTGTCATCATCATCATCATCAGTTGTCGACACAGGGCTCTTATTCGATTTGAGATCATCCAGCGTCAAGCCCACATTGATTACAACGCCAGGGCGAAACGCTTTCCAGAGATAAACAGGCGTGTACAGATCAAAGCCGACGCGGAGGCAATCGAGCGTGTTGATAAGGCCGGATTCTGTCGCATTCTCGACAAAACGACGCTCGAGGGCTTCATCCATATGGATCCGCATGCCGCCGTAAGCGAGCTTCTTTAAGGTTCTAAACTTGGCTATCTCTGGGAAATGCTGCATGCCCCAGAACCGGTCAAAGGGGTCCGGCGTGATCTCGAGCTCTGTGAGCGAGCTGCTATCACCTTGACCGACGATACCCTGGATAAATCGAGTCTCAAGGTCTTGGCCCTTGCCATTGCAGTCATCGATGTGGAGGGTCGACAGGTTGGGGAGTCGCAACAAGGCATCAATGACGTTCGCGTCGATGGTAATGTCGTAGAGGAATATCCGCTCGACGTTGTGACAGGTCACATCAAGAAACGTGTTCAGCCGCTGCATATAGGATATACTGTCACCAAGCACGAGCGTCTTTAGCTGTGGCAGCAATGGGATAGCTTGCTGGTCGGTGAAGAGGCACTCGGGGTCAGGCGCGTCCATATGCCGAACGTAACACCACGAGCTGAAATTCAGGTACTTCAATGTGTGCTGATGACGCAAAAGACAGGCATGGAGCGCCTTAAACTCGGGTTCTTTGGGCTCGTAATATGTCACTGCTAGCTCACGAAGACCTTGCGCCGGATGTTCTTCTTGTCTCTCCTCATATTGCTCATGGTAGCCCCAAAGCGTCTCGGATGTGCCCCTGCTACGTGGGAACAGCAGTTGCTCAAGCGCAGGCCACTTTTCCTGCACTTGGCTGATAAAGCTGGCCAGTTTATCACCAAACTTGTTGGAACGGTGTTCTCCTGAACCTCTTACGCGGAGGCATCTCAGCTTGGTGCACGCCTGTATGAGCCATGCTGCATGGTTGAGCACGTCGTCGAGGTAGACCCACTCGAGGTGTTCGATATCGACTGCTTCAGGGACCTGGAGGGTGGAGCAGTCTAGAGGCGCAAGTTCCGAGCACATGGGCGAGCGTGCCCGGTTAAGTCGCGTCATCTTTTTGGGTGTTGGTTTTTCCTCGATGAGGTAGATAAGGGTTTTTAAACGTGGACACGTGGAAAGAAGGACCAACAAAGAGTTGGGTGCCACAAACGTGGTTGTAACGTGTAATTGTGTCATGCAGGTGCCCAGAGCAGCCAGGTCGATCGCATTGGACCAGGGCGGTATGTTTCTCGTCATCAACTTTTCGTCTTTGTATACACTGCTATCCTGAACAGCTTGCAGAGGAACGGATGAGTGCACTGTAAGGCATCTGATGTCTTTTTTTGTAAGCTTACTGATCGTTTCTATCCGAGTGCATTGACTGAGGACGAGCAGGCTCATGGCAGGACACAGGTGTTTGTTTGTCTTGAGCGTCAGGTGCTTGACATGGGGACCAAGGTATCGTCTGGAAGTGGCCTCGAAATAGCTGGACAGGCGCTTGTTGCATAAATTCAGAGTAAACGTGCTCCACAATGCATGCAAGCGCAGCAGCTTGGTGTGCCACAGGCGGCAGACCAACACTGCCTCAAGTCTGGATTCGGGTACAAGACCAAAGATACGTTCCAGGACTGCGTCGGGAAGACGTGTCAAAGGATCTACTTTTTTGCTTCGTTTCCGACGTGCCACGACCAGCTGGGGCACGTCTGCGTCTGGGTCAAGCTCCAAATAACGAGTGTAGAGCTCAATAGCCCGGCTGTAGTTGAGACGTTTGAAGCTAATGTCGCCACCATAACGAAAAGCTTGGGCGGAGTGAGGACAACGTGTCATGAATGTCTCGGCCAGCGTCATGGCCTCAGAAAGCTGATTCGACGCAATGGCCTGTACGACTCGTTCCTCGAGAACATTCTCAAGCGCTTGCGTCAGTTCTAAAAGAGCGTAATCATAGTCGTTTTTGGTGACAGCGTCAGATGTGTGCTGAATGTGCAATAGGGACATTAAAAAGACCAAGACACGAGGAAAACGAGCAGTAATGGATTCTGCTTTTAAAGTTTCGATATGTGATGAAGACTAACAATACTGCAAAAAATTGGACGACAAACAAATCGAAATGTCGACTTCGAAACCTCACTCTACTATCCATGATAAAAGTAAACTTTTGGACTACTTATTGCGTCAGCCAAGTGAGCTTGGTCGGCAGCTACGGATATTGGTGTGGCGAAGCTCATCAAGACGAGATCAACCCACTATTTATTCCTCAGGACATGACCCAATGCATCCTGCAGCACAGACAAGTAGTCTTTTCTACTAGTCACCCTGAGTGTCTCAAGATTTCGAATCAATCCAGATTCTTTTGCGTTTTCAAGGAAGGTCACTTGCGACTCCTGATCTATGTAACTGAAAGGAGATGTCATTGAGATATGCTTCAGCGTCTTGATACGACCCAGCAACGGAAATACCGATGTGTCGAGTGTATCTCCGTCAAAATGAATCCCTTTGAGAATGCAATCGTCTCCTAGCTCAGCTGCCTCCTCCAGAAAGGTCTCGAGGACCATTGCGTCAGCCTTGCACCGTTTAAACGTGACCGAGAGGGGTAAATGCGGGTGTTCCAGGATTGCGCTCAAAAGGTCAGCATCCACCTCCATCTGCATGAGGCATAGACTGGTAAGACTTGGGAGTTTGTCTAGCATACCCGAGATGGGCTGTTTCATAAAAGGTGGAAGGTTTTCTTCGATCTTGAGTAGTGTCAGATTGGGTAGCATGGGAAAAGCGGCGTCCGTGACGGCTGGAGGTGTGTTGTCAAGGCTGTCATGGTGGTATGTGATACCGAGTGTCAACAGCGTACCGGCATGACGAGTAATAGTTTCAATGGCCTGCTCGAGTGCTTCTCGACTGGCATGGTAGATGGGTGGAAGTGCCAGACTACGCAGGCCATGAGAGGACGGTGGATGATGTTTGGACGTATCGTAGTCGTAGTCTGTGTTTCTGTTGAACACGAGGAGCTGTCGCAGATCAGGACACGAGAAATGGATGTTTTCTATCAGGGAAAATGCCGAGGCGAGGTGGTTTGAGCGTTCTGTATAGCGTCGATTGATGAGACGTTGGAAGTTTTCGACGGTGAGATGGATGAGTTTGGGGCAGTAGGTGGGTATAAATGTGGAATCGGCCGTGATATCTGCAGGACTGGCCCAGTCCAGGTGTTGCAGGTCAGTTGGCTGTTCGGGGGTCATGACAGGCAGCTCCCAGGTAAAAGGTGGATAGGAATCGTCGAGGATGCGCAAAAAGATGACCTTGAGTTTGGGGCAGGTCGTCAATAGGTATTGTAAGGCATAGCGTGGGATCTGCTTAGCTACTAAGAGCAGCTTGGTGAGGTGTGTGCTGAGGAATGCCATGTCGTCCGGATTGGGCCATAGCGGTGTATGGCATGACTGGGTGGTGCCGTAATGCGAGGTATCGTACAGGACTAGAAAGAGTTATCAGCATGGAGTCGTGATACGCGCTGAGCGGCAGAATGTACCGAGTGCATTCAATCCAGTGCACCTGGCGAGTACCAAAAGACTGATGGCCTTTCGTATGGTTTGGTTGGTACGCAACGTCAGTTGCTTCACGTGCGGGCCCATCAACGCGCGCGGTGCGTCTTCCAGGAAATTGTCGGCCGACCTATTCCTGAAATCGAGATAAAGCGATTCCCATAAGGACTTGAGGCCAATGAGCTTCTTCCTCCAAGACTGTGAGACGAGAAGCATGGGGAAGAGGTCTTTGGTAGGGAAATTGCTGAACACGCGTGCCAGGAGAGGATCGGACAGGTAGTGAATAGGGTCGATTTTCTTCTGGATACGGTCGCGTGCAACTCGTAGCAAGGGCGGCACGGTCGGGCAAGTCGGGTTCAGGTCAAGATAGGTGGAATACAAACCGATGGCGCGCTCGTAGTTGTGCCGTGCAAAGCAGACATCGCCTGCACGGGAGTAGCCTGCTGCTGAAGACGGACACCGTGTCATGAGCTCCTGGGCATTCTGCAACGCCAGCTCATAGTTGCCCCTCTCCATTGCTTTGGTCACTCGTGCTTCAAGAATGACGGCAAGCGCCTCGGTCAAATGAGTCTCTGCACTGATGTTGTCGTTTTCAGAAAGCGCATGAGCTGCATGGTTGAGCTGTGAGTGAATAAAACTGGTTGACATGAAAAAAAAGACGACAATTTATAAACGATTACTATAAACAAAATCTATATGCCTATTGATTTCGTTGTCTCTTTCTCTCTTACCCACCCACATACACATTATACAGTTCACATATAACTTTGCTAGTCTTTATGCTAAAAGGGAATCGTGAATAACCCAAAAGGGAATGGACAACATGTGGTCCACAGTGGTCGAATGATTATCACTGTTTACAGATGAATGTATTCATCTACTGCTTTATATCTATACGAACTTGCAAACGATGATGCTATACATTTATGTACCCTTTCATCTAATGGATGACATTGATTTTAAGCTACTGTGCTGATGAGACAGGTAAGGAATTCATGCAGGTTTCCATATCCTGAAGAGTCTTCCTACTTTTTATTCGATTTGACCTGACAAATCTCGCTCTTCCTCCTGTTTATCCATCATCCACTGTTCAGTATGTTCACTGTCCCCTTCACACCTGACATACTCGCTCGCCTGAGCTCAGACCAAGACGAAGAAGAGCAAGCCGAGAAGATTCTCAGCACTGCACTTACTGAGTTACTCGAATCACGTCTGATTCAGGCCTGGAAAGCACATCAGTTCGAGTTAGCCATGAAGACGGCCGAAACTCTCATGACACGATTCCCAACCGAGTCCATCGGATACCGCTGGGCAGGCGACATTTGCATAGCGCGTCATAATTACAAACGCGCGATTGGCTTGTACCGCCAGTGTCTTGAGCGGCGGCCGTCAGAGACGACGCAACTGGCACTGGCCAAGGCGCGCCTGGAGAAAAAGGTGGACCCGTTTGCGTGCTTGCCGGATGACGTGATTGAGATTATCATCCAGTTCGCGTTAGAGACGCGTCTCACATTGATGCTCGTTTCATCCACGTGGCGCGCACGGCTCTTGCGACTGCCCGTCATTTGGCGATCTTTATCTCTGAATTTCACCTCGCAGCCTCTGTCCCTCTATTTCGAGAGCGTCCCCAGACGCTATCTCGGCCCGCATATCCACCATTTAACCCTCAAATGTGACAAAACGCTCTGTGCCGCAGCTGGTCTGCTTGCCCTCGGGCAATGTACTCAACTGAGAACGCTTGGTATGTCTTTCATCTATTTCTCTATCTAACCATCAATCTATTTGGTCTGATTTATATATTGTGTTCTCAAGCGATCCTCGACGTAAGCAAATACCATGATGAAAAGTACGAAGATCAAGACCAATTGCGTCTATGCCACCACGATTTCTCTCGTCTCGGTCCACACCTGACCAAACTCACTATCGAAACCCGACTCGTTCCCCAATACACCCTCCAATACATCATCAAAATCTGCCCTCAACTCGAAACACTCATCTACCGTGTCAAGAATCCACAAACTGCCATGTGCGACCTGCCTATCGAAGGTGTCCAACCTTCTGATTTGCAACCCACCTGCATAAAACACCTCGAGTGGCCAACCCCAGACGATCTCATGGTCGAAGAAACTGCCGAGAGCCTACCTGGGAATCTTCCCCTACTCGAATTTCTCTGGATCCGCAGCATGGACCCTGGCGCGTACAATGAAGTCTTTGTATCCGACTTCCTCAAAAAGCTCCAGGTCACATGTCCTGCGCTGGAGCAGCTCTATCTCGGTGATGATGGCGTCCATTCCCTTCTGCAGGAAGAGAAGTCCCTTCGAAAACGACCCGAAACGCGAGGTATCCGTCAAATGGCACTTTGGCAGTACTGCCCGAGCCACGACGAACTGGATGTGTTCCGGCAAATCATCACTCTCCATGCCAACACCCTCGAATGTTTGCATGTTACGCTCTCGGGCGGCTACTTTGACGAAGAAATGGAAGAAGAACCTGACCAAGTCGAGCTGCCGCCCATGCCACGCCTGACCTCGCTCATGCTCCAAGACGCAGTCGTGCCCTCCATGGAACCTCTCCATCTCTTCCTCCCCCGCTGTCAGGCGTTGCAGAAACTCTCTCTACATCAGCTTGAATTTCTCTCCGACGAGGTGTTTGACGCAATCCTCCTACTCCCTGACCTTCGGTCGTTGACCATTGACATGTGTGATATGGACCCCGATGACGTCGCACGGTTTGCCGACCGTGCGGTGGCGTTGGGAGATACGTGTCCACTTCGTGAATTGCATATTACGTCCCGGAATGCTTTCTGGCTGACCTACCTAGGCAAATTGAGTATGGTGAAACACATGTCCTTTGAGTGTCCTGACACGGCTGATGGGCCCATCACGTCTGAAGTACAGCGTGCCTTCCTTGACCACGCCGTCGAGTCGGGCCTCACCACACGCCTCGAATCTTTAAAGTTCTCTGCTAACACATACAACATCAATGCTGTTAAAAATGCATTTCCGCCAGGTGTCGTGCGTGAAGCAAAATAAAATGAGTCACCCTCAGCATTACTGCTCAAATTTCTGCGCGCCCCTGAGCTACCTATACGTACGACGCACTGTTGGCCCTCTTCCAGTAGTACGAACCTACCTGGGTCGAGATACAACATCGTGATCTCTCCGCGTATGTCCATGGATAAACTTAATTTCTGCTGCCACGCAAGCTAAAGAATGCTTCTATCCACCCACAGTCGCATTTGAAAATAAACGCCGTCTGCACACACGAACGCACACAAAAATAGGTCTTCTCTAAGAGTAAAAGAGCCTTTGTTTCTTTACAGAAGACGCGATCCATTCGGACTCTTCCGCATTCTTCTTCTTTTTTTCAGAAGCTCCACCTTACGATGCGTACCACAGGACTCATCACAGCGTGTAGCAGTCTTGTCGCAGCCTTGTTCATGACATCCCATTCGGTTGCCGCCCAAGAGCTTCCCTATGGTACACTGAGAGCCGAGGAATATGACCGGCCCACCGACTTTGATGCGGACATTGTGGATATGGTGTCCCGCATGACGCTTGAAGAGAAAATCGGCCAAATGACCCAGATCAACCAAGACCTCGTTTTGAACGCGGATGGCTCGCTCAACGCGACGGCCGCCAGATACTATGCCGAAAATTACTATGTTGGCTCCTATCTCAACCAGCTATCTCAGTAAGTCCTGGTTTTTGCTTCTACTTTTTCGTTTTACACCACGACCTCTCTAAACGCAATGATAGGGACGGCAAAAACTTTGATCATATGGATTATGCTCGCATTATTGAGCAGATACAAGAAATTACCCTCGACGTCAACTCTACCTACAAGATTCCCATCATCTACGGGTAAGGAAGAAAGGTGAACTTTAATAAATATCCCGAACTCACTCAATCAACTAGACTCGATCACATTCATGGCGCTCACTATGTCGCCAACTGTAAGTACAACACTTATATAGACAAGAATAGCCTCTGATTTGCCATGATAGCCACCATTTTCCCTCACGGCATCAACCTTGGTGCCACCTTTAACCCCAAGCTCGCCTACGAATCCGCCTCCATCACCGCGCTCGAGACGCGAGCATCCAATGTGCACTGGTATGCAGATTAGTAGAACAGAAGAAAACAGGAGTGATCTGACTTGTCTACAGGACTTTTGCACCCGTGCTGGATATTCCCGTGAGCAAGCAATGGTCGCGTGTCTTTGAAAATTTTGGCGAAGATCCTTACATGTCAAGCGCGATGGGAGTGGCTGCCGTGCGCGGCTATCAGGGCAAATACAAGTCGGACCGTACCAAGGTGGCTGCATCGATGAAGCACTTTATCGCGTACGGTGCCCCCTACAGCGGCCAGGACCGTGACACGACCGTGGCCTCGGACCGTATGATCAACGACCTATTTGTGCCCGGTTTCAGGGCCGCAATCGATGCTGGCGTGGCTACTACCATGGAGAGTTACATCGATGTTAACGGCGAGCCCGTGGTCGCGTCGCACAAGTATCTCCAAGAGATGCTTCGCGAGAAACTTCAGTTTAAGGGCATGCTTGTGACCGACTGGGCCGAGATCGAAAATCTTTACACGACCCACAAGGTCGCAGCGAGCCACAAGGACGCCGTCCGCCTTTCGATTGGCTCGACGAGTGTCGACATGTCAATGGTGCCCGAGGATGTTATCTTCTTTGACTCGCTCAAGGAACTCGTTAGCGAGGGTACAATTCCCGAGTCGCGTATCGATGAGTCCACGCTCCGTTTGATGCAGCTCAAAAAGGACCTTGGCCTGTTTGAGCCCGATGGCTGGCGTGTCGATCGTACCCTTCAAGAGAAGGTGCTCTCGCCCGAGAGCATTGAGGTGGCAGTTCAGGCCAGCCGCGAGTCGGTCACGCTGCTCAAGAATGAAGACGATGCGTTGCCTCTGAAGCCTGGCCAGCGCGTGCTTGTCGTGGGCCCCTCAGCCGATAATTTGGCCCATCTCGCAGGTGGCTGGACCATTTACTGGCAAGGGTAAGTCAGTCTAACTGCGTGTTGACAACAAGTTTACAAGCCTTGCGCTTTTATAGACCTACCGTGGACGGCTGGCAGGGCGATAGCAGCGACGAGCAGTTCTACGGTCAAGGTATCTCCATCATTGATGGTCTGCGTGCTGCGGCTCCTGAGGACACCGAGGTTACGTACATGCCTGGCTTCAGTATCGAGGGCGAGGATATCAATCTGGACGAAGTCTTGACAGCGGCTGACGACTACGACACCATTGTGGCATGCGTTGGCGAGCGTGTCTATTCTGAAGGTAACGTACTCTATAACACATGTATGACATAGCTAACGAATCTAAACAATCAGCCCCGGGTGACATCCATGACACGTATCTGGCCCGTGGTCAAATTGACGCGATTGACGCGCTGTCCAGGACCGGCAAACCCCTCGTGACCGTCCTAGTGGAAGGCCGCCCGCGTGCACTCGATACTATCCCGGATCGCTCGCAAGCGCTGGTCCAAACCTACCTGCCTGGTCCCTGGGGAGGTAGAGGCATTGCCGAAGTTCTGTTTGGCCAGACCAACCCATCCGGCCGTCTGCCGTACACGTACCCCAAGCATGTGGGTGACATCAACTTGAACTACTGGCGCCAGGCCAACGACGTGTATGACCCACTCTACGAGTTTGGCCACGGTCTGAGTTACTCTACCTTTGAGTACAGTAACCTGACCGTTTCCCAAAACACGCTTTCCGACGACACACCTGTCCAGGTGGAGATGACAGTGACCAACGCGGGTCCGATGGACGGCCAGCACACGGTGCTCATGTTTGTGCAGCAGCCAGTGCGCCGTGCGACGCCGCCTGCTAAGCTCCTCAAGGGATTCAACAAGCTGGACCTCAAGCAGGACGAGTCGAGCACAGTGCGCTTCACTATCACGACCGACATGTTCCGTTACACTGGTCTCGACGGTAACCCCAACACACTCGACACTGGTGCTGTAAAGGTCATGGTGGGAGACAACGTAGCTGATTTGGAGATCGTTTAGACAACAACAAAATAGATATCTCTTTATTTTTCTAGTTGCTTTTGTTTTGCGCAGTATTCTGCTACAGTCAGGATGGTCACACCTTCCTTACCAGCGTCGTGCAATTGCTTAACAACAGCAGCTTTGACATGGTCTGGGTCTTGTTTAAGGTACTCATAGACCACAAAGCCAGACGTGGCATCGATCATGTCGACAATGTGCTTACCGAATGCAGCAAACGCATCATATACCAGCGGACGTGGTAGCTCTGTTGTGGAGGAGACATAAAAGGTGCCGGCTGTCTCGGTGATCGCCTCTGGATTGACAAAGTCAAAACAGGCAAAGCCAGTGCGCACGAGAGTGACCTTGTTGACGTAAGCTGATAAGGCTTTCGGGACATGGCCGTCGCCATCAAGCAAGGGAAACCGCACCGAGCCGTAGTTGTATACTTCTTCTTCCTCTTCCTCTACCTGCTCCTCTTCTTCATCAGAGTCCAGCCAGGCGCGGTCCTCCTCCTCCTCCTGGTCAGACACGTCCCAGCCGCCCTCCGTGCCTCTGTGTCTTTGCTCCTTTTCTTCCTGTTCCTCTTCCTCTTCCTCCAGTTCCTTCTCTACTTCGGATTCAGGTTCTTCCACTTTCTCTTGAGGTATCTTCTCTGGGTGGAGCTGGAATTCTGTACGCATAGATGAGCTTTCTGTTCTTCTTCGGCATAGAGTGTTTACCCAAATAGGAATGCAGCTTCAGGAAAACAGAGCCGGTGATATAAGCATCGTAGCCTGCCTCATGAGCCTTTTCGTTGATATAACGTGGAAATTCCATATGCATGTCTATAGCTCGTCGATCAGTTCTTGTATTTCCAAGGCGATGTTCCTTCTTTTTTTTTTTTTTTTTTTTTTTTTTTTACCTATACGTGGGTTCTTGAATTTTTCGCAGTTGGTTTCGAATCTCAGGTTTTCGAGCGAGGTAGCCGAGCCAATCTCAGACTGCAGGATAGCTGCTGTGGAGCAAATGTATTTGGTATCGGCCATGCTACATCAAATAATATAGTCAGTACATGTCATATTCTCTCCAGTCATTAATACGGGATTTACTATGGGAATAGATCGTGTGCCAGTTTCTTAAAGTCGCTGAGCTTTTCAGGGAGAGGCTGGACGAACTGACCAATGATATGGCAAACATCGAGGAGCATATTGTGTCCCACAACGCACTTGCGGGAGCCCGAGATCCAGTCAATCACGGTACGAAACCCGACTGCCTCCTCGCAGTCTTTCTATATAAACTCGTCCAATTAACATTTCAGGATTCTGGCATTGGACATAACGTACATGGATCCTTTGTAGTTTTTCCTTGGCCCGCTTATCGAGCTGTTTCTGTGTCAAGCGCATGACACGGATAAAGCCTGGACGACCCTCAGCCGTCAAGCCCGAGTAACTGTAGTCGACGTAAGAGATCATCCAGGTTAATGGTTACAAGTACCTCTTTCGCACTTCTTGATATATCAGGCGGCGCTGATAAGCGTTGCGGGTATTAATATTGACACCTTCAGGGTCTTCTGTCTTTTTGGGGTTCTTGACCCATGCATCAATCTTCTCTCTGGCCTTTTCCATAAATTCCTGTTCCTTGTCGTCGATGGGTATATCGGGCATGTCGTCTGCCATTCTCTGCATCGCCTGATTCACGTAGATTTCTTCTTCTTCTTTCGTGAGGTACGGGATACCTTGGTAGATCCACTATGAACAATATCAGTAAGAGTGTGTGGATACGTACCAAATGGATGATACCTTGTTGAAATCAAAGGCTTGCTTTGACAGGAAATCAAAAGCCTGTGCCTGAGTCATAAAAACACGGTTTGGCTGGATTTTGCCCGTCATGGCAGTGGGAAACACGTAAAAATTGAAGGCTTTGGCAATGTACCTGCCCGCTTTCTCATCCCAAGTGAACGTGCACATGCCAAACTGGATGATTATAAACCGTTGCGTTGCTTCTCGAAACTCGGCATAGCGGTTCTCCAGTGTATCCATTCGCTTGCTGTTCCCAGGACGATGCAGACCTAGAATGACAGTCTAAGCTTTCCTCTTTTTTTTTTTCCCTTCCTTCTTATCTCTCTCTCTCTCTCTCTTTTTTTTTTTTTTTTTCTCTTTCAGACGTACCCGAGAGTTCCGTGTCAATGGCAATAAAATCACATTCATCAATGGCCTTTTTAATGGTAGGCAGCATCTGCTGAAATTGTTGCCGTGGAATCTCCATTTTCGAAGCCGATCTTTTCGAAAGAGAGAATAAAAGCGGATATGCAGTCAAGGATTATGACGTTTTTATTGTATTTAAGTTAGACGTTGGCTTCAGTTGTATACTCCTGCCCAGCCCGACTCGTCCTTCCACCCAAGTGAGTGACAAAGAACTCGCTGATACGAGACCACGCCAAATCGCGAACTGCCTTTTCTTGCTCCTTTGGCTCGGATGTCTTGTCAACAAAGCCAAGCTCCTTGCGTTTTTCGATGCTCCAGTCATCGTCGTTGAGGAACGCGTGGCCTTGTTCCGGATAGCGATACACCTGTGCAGGCTGCAGCTTACTAATGTTCAGGCTAAACTCGAGGGCATCCGCTAGAAACACAGTTGGCACATGCATACGGAGTGGTCAGCCTCTGAGCGCTGCTTACCTGCTTCTGGGTCACTGAATCCCTTCATTTCATCCTTGCCACCAAAGTGACCCTGGACAGGCGTCACCTTGGTAATGTTGCGCACGTCAAAATGATCGCGAGGAGGTGTACCATAGCATGTCACTGCTGCGTGAAGGGGATGCTGTGTTTCAGCCAACCGAGCTGCCAGTGCAAGAGACAGTCCACCTCCCATGCAGAATCCAATCGAGCCTTGCACCCTGTAGAACAGCCGTAAAAAACGTGATGCTCAGTCAGATAAAGACCCCATTGATCCTAGTTGTGTTTGCTTACGGAAACTTTGCCTCGCGTAGACCCGCGGAGAGCTCTTGCAGCTCGCCCACGGCCTGTTTCCAGTCCAACCCGCCCATCAAGTGGCTCGCCTCTTCTGCGGTCAAACCTACTTTACCCTTATAAAGGTCGGGCACTACAGTGCACGCACCCGTATTGTCGGCCAGTCGCTGTGCGTGTCGCTTTATTTGGTCGTTTACGCCCCACCATTCTTGCAAAACCTATGACTTTGGGGTTACTACTTCTCTCTGCTTTTCTGTTGCCATCTCAGGCGGGTCCATACAATGATGGCAGCGCCATTAATTTTGGCAGGCGATTGAGGCTGGAACTTGAAGACTTGAAATGGAAGATGGCGACTCATAATGGGGAAGGTAAATAATGAACGAAGAAAGACTAACAAGAATATTACGCGTGGTGGTCGCGCGCTGTTCTATTTATTTGTGTTTCGAAGCATGACATCAAAGTGATTTGCCCAGAGTCTGGCATATCCGAAATGCCGCTGGCGCATGAATTTAAAATGCAGAAAAGGAACAATCTCATGCTTTTTACTGTGGCCAATCTGCAGACAGGCCATGATAAACTATGAATAAAATATGCATAACTTTGGTTATAGAGATTGCATACCCAACACGGCAAAGGAGGGTTTGCTACCAGTTATTGTATTCAAAGTCACCGTACTCAGAGATACGTTAAGAAGAACAACATTTACGCCGTGTATCTATCGCCATTTTCCAGTCAGAAAGGGGCTGTGGACACCTGACATTCCCGTTTGGTTTCTCTCTTTTGTCTCTCTCTCTATCTTCCGCTCGCTTTTCTTTCACTCTCACTAAATTGCACCATGAGACAAGTAGAGTTTGATCATGGAGGCGGCAGCAATGAACCATACGTCATGAAGCAACCGCAAAAGACAGAGGCTCCACTTCCACGCACAGCACCGCCCGTCATTCAGCTTCAGCTGAAAACCTTGGTGGTATTGCTCGCCATGGCCCTTGGCATTGGTCGCTACCTCTTGCCATTGCAGCAGCAAAACCTCCCAGGAACGGGACCGGGCTCACCCGCCGACTCGGTAGAAACTGAAAAACAACAGCACAAGGACGAGCCTGCGATGATAAGCTGGGTGCGCCATACCAGACCTTTCTCTGACCCGGTCAAGGTCATTTTGTCACCCAATTGGTATTGGGCCGACGTCAAGTGTGCGGCCAAACAGGAAATGTCCCCTTCATCGTTGGACACCATTTCACCAGGCGATATCTGGCTTTTGCACCCACGTCAAGGTCGTCTGCCCATGACGGAGCGCTGTATCAACCCTGCACGGAAAGAGCAAGAAGACGACATAGCATCCGCCTTGATCCTTGTCTTCGCTAACAATGCTGGTATGTGATTAGTTGCAGGAGGAGATTGAATACCTGCGTCGCAAACGCGATATAATGTCTTGCGTAGAATCCCGTGCGGATCTTAAGCAACGCACAAGTATACCTCTCAAAATCGCCTCCTCTCTCTGTCTGCAGACAGACCAATCCTACCAGACACTTTACAAGATTCTGCTCAATGACCAGTTTACTTCCGAGGATGTGCGGACCCTGCGACGAAACCTTTGTCCTTCCAGCATTGACGGCTCGAGCGAGTATGTTCACACGCCCCCGACCTACGAGGATAGCAGTCGAGTGCGCAGTGCTTACAACTATGTGTTCCATCGCAAGCAAGAAATGTGGTAATGACTCTGTGTGGTTGTGCAGCGGCTGAATTGTATATTCAAATGATTTCAAAAGTGGTGAAAGCTATAAAAACAGTCATGGGTGCGCTCTATGCAACAAGCGTTTTTCCCTTTGAACGGCCAATAGAATACGGCCCAGTTTGCTTGATATCCTCTGACGGATCCATTTCTCGATGTGCTGAAAGTTTACTCATATCGGCTGGAAGAGACTCACCATGGCGATATTTATTTTGCCATCTGTCACTTTGACTCTGTGAGCGCTTCCGTGAGTTGCGTGCATGCTGGAGAGGAGAAGATGAGTCAAAAGTATATGAAACGCACTGAGCTACCTTTTGCAGCTGGGCGTCGATCTTGCTTTCGACGAGCCATTTCATATTCGACATGCCAGGCTTCTACATAAGGCCTTGTATGAGTTACAGTCATACGAGGGCAAGCCGTTTCTTACCGGCTGGATCCATGTCGGGTCCTCTTCGTCACTCTCCTCCTCAGAATCTTCTTCATATAAGACATCCTCTTCCACCTGGACTTTCTCGTCGAGATCTCCGTGTTCTCCTGTCGCCCAGCGCTGAAGAGAAGGTCGTGGCACGACACCAGGGTGAGCGACGGTCGCGTGCCGGGGCATGTTTGCAGGAGGTATATTTTTTCGTGTCGAGAACGAGCTTCGGACGGTCGGCCCATAAATATCGTTACAAGAGGCGACACCGCCACGAGGTGGCATTGCTACTGGTTTTCGAGACACAGAGCGGGGGTGACCAGAGTTCATAGTTCCCTGCAGCGGACCAGCCGTGCAGGATCGGCGCATAGTAGCAGGATGCGGTTGAAAATGTGTCGCCGTCGGCAACTCTTGTAGTGCTCTGGTGATCTCAGCAAGCTGTTGTCTCAGAACTTCGGAAGCGAGAGGAGCTGGTCTGTCATCGTGGTCGTCATCCTATGAAAAGTATATTATGAATTTCACGCCTTGTTCGTTTCAGGTTCTATATCTACGTTTGTATTTTCAGAGGAACCGTCCGCACCTATGTCGATCGTTAAGATATCATTTCCAAAAACCCCATTTTTGGCTTACCAATATGTGCCAGATGCTATCATCGACAGAAAATGTGCAATTATTGTTAACCGAGAAGGGAATACAAGCGTAACTTTTTTTTTATCGGCACTAACTTGAAATTCGTAAGGACCACCGATGGAGCGCTTATCGATAACGATTTTCCTCCTGTATTTTTTATCGGAAGAAGTAAAGCGTTGATGTGTACAGCTAATCTTGGATACGCCGTTGCCCATAGCCGTGTGCAAAAAGGAAAAGAGAAAAATGAACAAACAGAAAAGAGTGATTTTCAGAAAAAGGGCCATTGAGCGGTATCATGGTCAGGAATGACCGGAGATTTTCGTCACAATGCAATTTCTATAAATCACTCACACAGCCAGGAGACGGAAGCCAAGCGATAAGTAAGCAAAGGATATATATATATTGTATACTAGTTACATAGTCATAAAATACACTGTATGTCATGATGGATTCATTACTGATACGAAATTACAAGACAAAGGTCGAAAGATCTAGTTGGTTTTCTTTGATTCCTTGACGGCATTCTTGGCCCGGCGTGCAATTTGATTGCCATATAGGAGGCCTACTGTGAGAATGACGGTGCTCCAAGCCTGTGCCTCGGGCGCACTCAGAAGAGGAGCTCCCACGAGCTGAGCGACCTTGGGCGTCGTTGTCACGACATAAAAGAGGGCAGACGCGAACGATGCCTTCATGTCCATGTTGATAGCCTGGAGAACACGTGGCGTCGAAAACGACCAGGTGTGGGAAGTCAGTTGGAAGGCATCTATGATAAAAAGGAAGAAGATGAAAACATCAGTGTACACACTCTAGTATACGCGCTGGGAGACTAGGACAAGACGTGGTCTTGTCTGCTGATATCACTTACCAATCCAGATACCACCACCGCTGCCAGAGAGTGTACCGCACAAGATCTTGGCCACCCATTTGTCAGCTCCCAATGTCTTGTTAACGCCGTCGACGCCGAATTGAATGATGGCTTGGTTACGCAGGATAGAGTCTGCCACTGTAAAGAGGTCCTCAACCAAAGGCAGCTTGAAAAGATAATCGGTATATTGGAATAGGTACGGATTGGAGAACATAGCCCAGTAAACACCTCTTTTTGTTTTTCATGTGTGATGCAGTAGTCAGGATATGTAGGACGAATTTCTTTTTTTTTTTTTTTGTGTGTAAAGATTACCCATAGATCATCCAAAACGAATTGCTCATTAAGATACCGAGAGGTTCACCCCGCAAGAGAGCGACGGTCGAGCCGCCACCGGCGCACATGACGATTGTAGCGAGGAAGCCTTGACCCCAGCCAATACGGCTATGATTTCCTCCCAGCGCAGATCGATAAATGTAATTTATCAAAAGGGCATGCAGTACGTCGAGGACAGGTACAGTTACGTTGAAAAAGGGCACATTGAGCGAAAAGGTGGCCAAGGCTGTGATCAGGGCTGCCAGCTGCTCGCTTGGACTCATGGTTTGAACCATGCTAGAAATAGAGGGTGAAGATAAAAAAGAAAGCCGAAAGCAGACAAAAAAATGTGGAGGAAAAGAAGAAAAAGTTGTGCCTTGCTTTGCTTTCCCGAGTCGAATGGGGAAACATTCATTGTGTCTCCGCATCCCCGCGATAAACCAGCACGATACAAGATAATCAGAATTATAGCCACACAAGAATTAAGATACGAAAGCAACTGCAAAAATCCGTTATTTGGACTAGTCTTCTTGATCAAATGCTCTCTTGAGTTTATATGGACTGAAGTAGTCGATGATATTCTGTGCATTATGATTTTGCTCTGCTTGTGTATTTCTCTTTGAAGAAAAGGCTGAATACCATACATAGCTTGTTATGACAAAGAAGCGTGAGAGTGCGCAAAAGACAGATTGAGTTCAGGGACCCAAGCGCCGCCTCGATTGAATATTTTCGGGATGAACGGATGCGGGATACCAGGGGAAGAGCGGCCTTCCCCTTGTCAAGTTAAAAGAAAAAAAAAAAAACGTTACGCTAACATGAGCACCATTCGCGTTCTTTCGCAAGACGACATCCACAAGCTGCTTGCGCTGGGTGATGCGGCCGCTGCACACGAAATGGTGGATCTCATGGCCGAAACTTTTGCGTCTTACACGGCCGCACATGGCGATCCCGAGAAGCAGAAAGGCGCACAGGCTCCCCAGCGTATTGGCGTCACCACCGACAACCACAAGGTCCTCTTTATGCCTTCGCGTCTGAATAAGACAACATCCGTCAAGGTGGTCAGTGTGCCTTTGGGTGACAGCAAGGCTGGTTTGCCCGGCACGACGCTCGTCCTCGACGAGGCCACAGGCAGCGTCGAGGCCGTGATGAATGCCGCGGCCCTCACTGCCGTGCGTACTGCTGCAGGTAAGTACCATAACCAAACATAGCTACATCATATTGACGCGCGTCCGCAGGTTCCGCTCTGGCAACGCGCCTGTATGCAAAGGATGACGCGACGCATCTGCTCGTGCTCGGTGCAGGCGCACAGGGCCGGGCCCACACCGACATGGTGATTGCTGAAAGACCGAGTGTACAGCACATTACGATCTGGAACCGTGGTCAAGAGCGGCGTGAGCAGCTGGTCCGCGAATTGCAGGCGGCTTACCCGACTCGCACCGTTGTCGGTGTCGATCTCAACACGCTTGAACCCGCTGCACGTGACGCGGACATTGTGTGCACCTGTACGAACGCAACCGATCCTATCCTTCGCGGGGCGTGGCTTAAGCCTGACGTCCATCTGAATTGCGTGGGTTCTTACCGCATGGATATGCACGAGATCGATGCCGACGCTGTACGTCAAACCGAGTGCATCCTCGTCGATTCGGTCGAGGCCTGCGCTGCCGAATCGGGTGAACTCGTAGCGTCTTCCGAGCCCAGTGCGTGGACCGAGCTCGGCCAGGTCGTGCTCGAGAAGCGCGACACGGCCCAAGACAAGCTCAAGCGCACTCTGTTTAAGAGCGTCGGCATCAGTGTTCAAGACAGTGCTATCTCGGGCTTGATGGTTAAGCGCGCCAAGGAGCGCAACGTCGGCGTGTGTGTACCATATTAGAGCATATCAATAGTTTGCAATGAGCATTTAGTAGACAAAGTAGTTTATTGACATGCGTGTATATATGTAAGATATGAATGGTGCTATATTTGAACACTACAACCAGGATATAACCCTAGAAACGAGTAAAGAGTGAGTTTAATGGACTTTTGTAAGTTGCCTAGCAACTGCCCCAAAAAATGCCCTTTTTTCGCGCTGTCAGATGCAAAGGATAACAACACAAAGTTTGTATTCAGTGCTTGACTCTATTGCAATAATCTCATCCCAGTGCACGCTTCACCTCTACGCCAAAAATCATGAAACAGATATCGATGCTTACCTGATGCAAAAAGAAGGTGGAAAAGATTATTTTGGCGGCTGAAATGCTTTTTTAAACAGAGAAAAAAAATTTTTTTTCGACAAGCTCCGCTGGGTGAATGGGACCTTTGCGTGTGTGATTTGCTGATATGATCGGGATATGTTGATTTTATTCCTGGGGATGTCGGTGGGGAGACAGCTCGTCTGGGACGGGAATGCTCACTTGTGCCTGGTTGTGCTCACTTGAATGATCGTGAGGGCCGACTTCGGTCACGATTGTGCATAGGCCTTGCCAGATTTGCGATAGACGAACGAGGAAGCCATAGTAACTGAGAAGGTTGAGGCCATCGACAGATGGTGATATCATGCCAATGCGGATAGTTTGCGAAAGCTCGCTTTGGACCTGCAGGTTGCCATCGGAGACACGCTGTCGGAGGTCATTCCAGTCGGCTTGCTCGCTCATCCGCTGCTTAGTATTGCTCAACATATCCGCCAGCTGCCGCATGATGGTCAGGCCTTGCTCAAAGTTCTCCAGCGTCGCGCGGGTCGGAACGCATCGATCATGTGCGGTATCATCCTTCTTGTGGATTTGCGATGAACGTACGAGCGGAAGCAAGAGGCGAAAAGACACGACAGGCCAGATAATGCTTTTGGTAGCACCGATAGCTCTGCCGTACTCCTTAGTGCGCCGCAGGTCTTTCCGCGTGCGGGCCCGGCCACCGCCGCACAGAAAATGAAGCGGGGCTTGGAGGTAATATTCTTTGGAAACCGTGCGCAGCCGGGTTGCTTCCGTTTGGAGTTTGGCAAGGATGTCGAACGCCTTGTCACACACCTCGTTGATGAGCTCGTGGTTCCAGATTTCAATTTCTTGATTGAGGCCCATTTCCATATTTGACATTCCGCGCGTTATCGAATGCACAGTCCGCTGATCAGCATCGCTGTCGTTATCATCTTGAATATTGGAGTGGATCCTGCTTTCCGTCAACCTTTGCTTCTGGCGCTCAATACTCTTGCGCAGCGATTCGGGCATATCGCTGGTTTCCAGATTGAGGCAATAAACCGCAGTGCGTTCGTACAAATCTGCCGCTTCCGTGAGCGCCTTTCCGAGATTCTTGCGCATCGTTGTACGAGCTTTTAGCGGGAAGATACACAAGGACACGAACCTGCATGAATTTTTTTTGTTTCAGCCGTTAGACTTGTTTAAGTTTCTATCAATGTAAACTTACATGCAGATTACGATACCGATCAACACATCGCACACACGCCAGAGACCAAGCTCAGCGCTGGCGGATAATCGGTCATGGATAAGATCGGGATAGCCTGATAACAAGATCACCACCGTCGTCAGTAAGCCCTAGACATGTCAAGAGGACAGCTACGTTAGTACTCTTGTCCACACAGGTGCGATAAGTCGCATAGACACATACAATGCCACCAGCCATGGTGTAGTCAGGATGCAGTTTGAGCTTGGCGATAAAGAAGACTTGGATGAACATGAGGACGCAAAGAAGCACAAGTGCAGGCCAGTGCCATACTGGAAAGATGGCTCGGGTCACTGTCATATTCACAATCGACCATGCACCGCCAATGACGGAGCCAAGGAATCTTTGGATACTAAGCGACAGAAAGCTACCAATGGTGCTATCAAGGATAGTAACGACAGTGACACCTATACAACAAAGATAAGAAGGCTGTTCTAAACTAGCAGGCTACTAAAGGTTAGCGCGCTTACCGATCCAGAAAGTATTTGGCGCATAGTTAGCGACGGGTTCGAACACAACGAACATGGTGGCAATGAGGAAGGCAATACCCATTTGAAGGGAAAACCTGTTGTTGTTGCTCTCTAACTGTGATTGTATCCAACTGATGGATTTTCTCCAACCATTCTTTAATCGACTCGTGCAGGTTGGTTTGCTGGCATCAGAGTTGATGTGGTCGGCTTCAACGTGAATAGTAGGCGACGGTGACGGTCGCCGAGAAGTACTTGCGCCGTAATTTTCACGTTTCTGATGAATAGGTAGAGACATAGTAAAGGGTATCGAGTCTTTAGCAATGAAAGAGAATCAGAAAAAAAGAAGGTATTTAATATCGAACTAGAAATCGATGACAGGCGTACAACTTTACCGTGCCAAGCAAATTAAGTAGAGATGTACTAACCTTTCCCCTTTTTATGTGACAAGTCTTCCTGGTCTTCCTGGTTGACGATCGGTGACTCGTCATTCAGTAAGGTTGGTGTTACGCTCTGGGCCATAGAGAACCGGGTATTCCTTGTATCTTTATCATCCTCGAGCATAGCTAAGACGTGAATATATTATATGTTAACGTATGAGGATGATTGGGTAGATGAATCTCTGGCAAGATGTGGAAGACAGAAGAAACCGTAGTAAAAGATTTCTTTTTATACATATCTCATTTTTATTTTTTACTTTTAGTTTCAAAAAGGAAAAAGATCTGTTGTATGTACATATTTTTGACAGATTGTCCGGTGGTGCCCGTTCAAACCTAATGATGGTCATTGGTCTACGCGCATGTACAGTATGCCACCAGACGATGTACATAACGGACCCCCATAGTCGCATCGATTTTAGTAATGAAATGACGATGATGACGATGGTAGAAGAGCTGCAGGATGAACTCATTTATCACCCTGGTCAGGACTCATGTGAAGAGTCGAAAATAAGTGCGTTAGCATAAAGCGGATTTCACCATTCGGGTCACACAACAAATACTCACCCTCAACGATGTTTCCATCTGAAAAAATTTCGGCACTTTCCCTTCTCGAGCGTCGACACATTGACAGATCAAACATGTAAAAGGAGCGCACGTGTGGCCCGCACCGAAAAAAAAAAGAGTCCGCTCATCTGTGCATGCTCTTGTTATCGCCAACTCTTATCGTTCATGCATCAGAGCAAGTCTAGAAATCATGGAAACCTTGCCCAAAGGTACGGCAATATGCGCTGCTACTATCTTTCATAAACTCAGTGTATTAATATCATATTATGTTTGCATTATTATATTGCTACTTTCTTTTTTTAAAATTGGTTCCAATCTTGTCGCTTGTCTCCGGCATAAAGCAGCTAAATGCTTTATGCTGACTATTAATATCCACTTTCTCCCTACGCTCGTCCAATGTGGCACCACACAAGACTCCGAGAAGAAAGTTGTACGAAATGAGAAAGTATGTGCATGAATCTCGGCAGCGCATTTTTCATTAGACTTGTGCCTTAAGGTTGGATCATAACAACATATGGCCCTATCTTTGATCAGAAAAAGAAGGAGCGTCCCAATGAAGCTAAACCTTCTTTTTCTGGAAAATCGATGTAAACAGATCCTCTACCTTTCTCATCTGATCCTTTCTCCTCTGATCGTCGGTTCCAAGGCATTTGCAGACGTACATGCGGAGGGTTAAGCTTATTTTGGATGATTCGCTTATACACAAAGATGACACGGGTAAGCAAGGATGATCACATCAATGAAGTAATCTGCTGTAAGAGGCGCATTTGTTCGAAGTTTATCTCCTGAAGGCACCAGAAAATGACGAAAAGAGACTTCATTATGTTCGCGGGTGATCGTCCTCCTGTTGTCACGGGAGCCGAAGGAAAAGAGGGTCCACGGACCAAAAAATTCGAACTTTATGCCTGATGACATCCTGCTATGGTCATTGGGCTAATTTAGTCTACCGGTCCCATGCAACTGCCTCTGGACGTTCAAGGTACGACAGCGATTTTTTTTACCATATATTTTCCTTTTTTTCTACGTTTTTAACTGATTTAGCCGTCTCTCATGTCTCCTACGATTTATAATATTGAGCGCTGCAACATGAAAGTGCTACATATCTTCAATTTGTACTGTTGACACTGGCATGATGTGACACATTAACGCGGTTCCTAACAGGTAAAAAAATTGGTGCTGGTTTCCTGACATAGCTATATATATTGTATTATAAAGAGTTGGTGATGGCGTTAAGTACTTATGAACAGAAAAAGAGACAAGGAACAATGACGTGTGTGTAGGTGTGTGTGAGGGAAGGGAGGGGAAGAAGGGGACGAAGATGTGTGAGAAGGTCGGCAGGCTTGAAATAGTCTAGCGACGGCGGCTGAAGGGCGCTTTCAGGATATCCAAAAGGTTACGGAGGTTGACTGTGCGCGTCCAGGACGTGTTTGTTGTGGCATCTGCAGCGGGTGCTGCAGCTTCCTGCGTTTCGTCCTTTACCGCTGCAGGAGTAGCGTCACTGCTTCCGACTTCCAGGTCTTTGACCTCACTCTCCTTAGTATCCTCCACCATAGGGTCCTCTTCCTTCGCTACATCCTTTGCTTCTATGTCCTTTGTCTCATGTGCATTTGACTGGTTGTTGGCTGCGGCCAATTCGTAAGCCTGCTGTAGCAACTCGTTCTGCTCCGCTTCTGGCTGCATCTGCTGGCCGAAATGGTATAAGCATGAGTAAAATATAAAGTCACGACAAACACCCACATACAACACCGGCGTTGCAACAGGTGCTGTACTATATATGAGAGATTGAAACTTACAACAACAACAGTGCCTTTCCGTTCTTTCATTCTCAGTTGAAGTCTCTTTTGAAAATCGCTTTCAGGGTTTTGTGCTGCGTCGTCGTTGGCATCTGAGTTTGTGTAGATCGTCATTGTGTTGGTCTCGTCCTTGCAAATGTCCATAGCACGAACAGTGGCCTAGAAAGGTTATATGAGTACACAGAGAAGCAGGAAAAACACATTGTGCCATGTAAATGAATTTTACCCAGGCGACAGCATCCTTGTCTGAACGGATGCTTTCCTCGTCAACCAATCCATCCCAATTACGCTGGTCGTCCTTGCCAAACACGATACCAATAGCCCAGGATTTTTCAGAAACCTGCACAGTTTGGATGTATACCGCAAGTGCAGCTGCCTCACTCGTCTTGGCATCGTCTGCCTTGGGTGCTTCAGTGATTTCTGCTGCCTATTTTCGAACGTTTGATGAGCATTTCTCCACGGTGGTGCCTCTTTTCTCTCTATTTCTTGTGCCTCTCCTTTTCTCTCACCTTCTCAATGGGAGTCGTGGGTAGAGTCGACACTGGCTTCTGGCTCACATTTTTCGCAGCTCTTGGTGCATTTCGCTTGGCTTTGACGTCTGTAAGGGCAAAGGTTCAGTGTAAAAAAGAAGAAAAAAGTGAGGTGGTACATGCACACAGACCTTTGGGCTTTTTGGTAGCCCGAAGTGAGTCTTGGTCCTCGTTCTCGCGATCGTTTCCAATAGTGGAAGAGTCCTCAGAGCTGAAAGATTGCTGGTTCAGCGTCTCTTCAAGTCTCTTTCGCTTGCTGGTTCTCAAAGGGGCCATTTGGGGGGAAGTAGCAAAATGTAAGAAAAAGAAAGAAGGAAAAAAACGTTTTTTTTGCGCGCGCGCACGCGGCGGTTGCAATTTTGACGTTCGGTGTGTTTATTGGCTGCCCTGAATCGAAGCAAAAAGGCCGTGGCAAATGACCTCGTCGCATCGTATCACAAAGCGCGACTTTTTGGGGTTTAATCAAGTCCGAAGACGTTTTCTTTTCCTTTTGTGCGTGGCTCTGCGCCTCGCTGTCTATTGTTTATATGAAATAAATACAAAACATGTGCAGTCCATTAGTAACCACTGTTTCGTGGGCCCTCATTTTCTTGTGTCCTGGGAGTAGGAAACCAAGCAAATCTTCAAATTTTGTGTTTCAAGGAGAAAAAAAGCCAGGAGGCAGGGGAGAGACACCGCACCCCATGATATTTTCTGGACGGTACAAAGAGACCCCGAATACTGAAAAGGAAGACGATTCAGCTGCTTATTGTATTAGCCCCGTTACCCTGAAAACACAAAGGGAGCAGACATGTCAGTTTTCATCTTGACTTTCATCTCATTAGACCCCATCATCTCGAAAATAGATCAAAAGACGCTAAAACTTTCTTCTTCCATTTACGCGTCCACTTTATACCGCGCTTTGTCCTGTAGTGCACACGTATATGTACCTCCTGGGAAGATAATAAAAGTAGCAAGTAATGGAAGGGTGGAAAGCGTTGACAAATCAGTGGCGCGTTTTTCTGGGTTTGTACCATCCACCAGGACAATGATACTCTCTGCATCTGTCAGTCAGTCATAATATGTCATTTGTTCTCGGGCAGACATGAAACCATGCTGTACCATGTACTGCTAGAGATTGCTAGAGATATCAATAGAGCTTTCCGCTTGCTTTATTGCAGCAGATAGGTCGGATACTGCAGAATAAACCTACTATCGAGTTTGAAGACGTTCCAGCATTGTTTTCGAGCTTGAATCCGCGCATGAACACACGTGTACTTTGAGTGGACATACTCGTCTGAATGCTTCTGATATCAGGAATTGTGACCCCTTGGGCTTTCCAGAGAACTACAGACGAGTGGAAAAGCGCGAAAGAAATAACATATTCGCGCTGCTGTATTTGATATATTTGGACGTGTTCCCTGAGTTCCAAGACCTATGACCATCAGCCAAGGTTTTAGCGCTTGTAATCGAGTACACACTCGCGTGTGATGCGTATCACTTATACATATCATAACTCGAGTATATCTGCTGATGGTATTTCTTTAAATACCTGTAACACCAAACGAGAGTATTACAACGACTTGGCGACTATCGCACGTAACAGCTCTAAGTATCACTAATCTATATACTCACTTGCATTGGACATGGCCGTCCTCAGCGCTTTCGATATTATTGTATCATAACAAGGTTTATTACCAATCATTCGAGATAGTATCTAGATCTATTATGCATTCGACAGACTGCCAGGCGGTTTTGTGACAATTTTTTGTTTCATAACAGTATAAATGCACTACCATTCTCATGAAGATAACTCTAGTAATCCGGCCAGGAAGGACAAAGCTCAACCATTGGCCTTGAAGCAGGATAACTGCAAACTGACCGCCAATGGGCAGAAGTCTTTAGAAGCGCAGTTTGCTTACTGTATAAAACGAAGCAGCCAATGAGAAGCGAGGTGACAAAACACAGAAGCGCCGCGTTATTGGCCGCAGCATTTGTTTAAAGGACCGCGGGCCACACGCATGAGAGCATGCAGAAGGTGAATAAGCACAGAGCTCATGGTATAAATACAGACTGATCTGGTCCATTTTCGGCTTCTTTTTCCCATACACAACTCCCCACTCTTCCTCAAAGCAAAGGAAAAGATGGTTTTGTCCTCGCTGCGTCCCATTGCTACTCGTCACTTGCCACGTGCCGTGGCCATGTCCACGCGCACCACCGTTCGTACACCCGCTGCCTTTGCTCAAGCTCGTCGTGGTTTCGCGACCGAGGCGCCCAAGAAATCTGGCAACAACGGCCTTCTGTTTCTTGGTATGCAAGGATTTACAATATAGATTTTTGGATGAGGAAAGGAGAAGTTGACGGGTTTGTAAATGCAGGTCTTGCTGCTCTGGGCGGCGCTGGTGGTTACTACTATCACAACTCGAACCAGTCTGTGAAGAAGGCTGAGGCCGTCCAGGAGAAAACCAAGTCGGTAGACTACAACCAGGTGTACAAAGAGATTGCCGAGCTTTTGGAGGAGAATCCTGAGTAAGCACATGAAAATTTACGGCAGCCCATGGGAATTATCTCTGACCGTGGTGAAATTTTAGCTACGACGACGGTTCCTACGGCCCTGTCCTCGTTCGTCTCGCATGGCACGCGTCTGGCACCTACGACAAAGATACCAAGACGGGCGGCAGTAATGGCGCCACTATGCGTACGTGTCATTTTTCCTTCCGTGCTCGGCCTGCTCATGATCAAAGCGCGCAATGGGACTGACACGTTTCATCCTTTCATGATAGGATTCGAACCCGAGGCGACCCACGGCGCCAACAATGGCTTGAAGATCGCTCGCGATATCCTTGAGAAAATTCACGCCAAGCACCCTGAGATTAGTTACGGCGACCTTTGGACTTTGGCGGGTGTGTGTGCCATTCAGGAATTGGTGAGAAGAAAAAAGAATAACGGCTTTGCCCGAGTATCGTTCCAGCAATGTGTAACCATCCACAAACGTGTTATTACAGGGTGGCCCCAAGATTCCCTGGAGACCTGGCCGACAGGATGCCCTGACGGCTGAACACTGCACACCTGATGGCCGTCTGCCTGACGCGACCAAGAAGGAGGACCATGTCCGTGATATCTTCTACCGCATGGTATGTATGCTGAACAGTGGTTCTTACACTGTTACACGAGTGCCGATGATTTCCCGGGGCCAGAGTGAAGCTAAAATAACATTCGGTAGGGCTTTGATGACCAAGAAATCGTTGCGCTGGCTGGTGCCCACGCGCTCGGCCGCTGCCATCCCGACCGTAGCGGTTTCGACGGCCCTTGGCAGGAGGCCCCCACGATGTTCTCGAACGAGTATTTCAAGGCCTTGTCTGAGCGCACCTGGATTAAGAAGAAGTTGCCCAATGGCGGCTGGCAATATGTTGACAAGAACAACGACATGGTTATGATGCTTCCCATTGAGCTGGACATGTGGAACGACAAATCGTTCCGTAAGTATATTCAGCTGTATGCCAAGGATCAGGACAAGTTCTACGAGGACTTTACCAAGGCGTTTAAGAAGCTCATTGAGCTGGGTGTCCCCTTCAAGGGTGACGAGAAGGAATACGTTTTCGAGCCTATCAACCAATAAAGTGATATGGCTATGTTTTTGTTTTCGCTCAGAATGGAAATCAGGAAACAATCTTCGTTTGGGGAACGGTTCCTTGTCCGTCTACTCGTAACATATGTCGTGTTTCCATGGAAATAAGGATGGGTGCGACAAACATGCTTGCACAGACCCTGAAGAAGTACATCGTGTAAACTACTGCATACTTTATGCACTGAGAACGTCTTTGCGTCAATAGTGCACACATTTTGATTGTATGCATATCGATGAAAATAGCGGAGAATTTTCGGACAGTGTGGTGTTGAGTCATGCACGTAGAGTGGCGGTTGGCATGAAAGAAGGTTCAAAAGCTTCTGACGAAAGAGATTCCTCTTTTCTTCCTGCTCTTCTACTCTGCTTGACAAGCTTGGCTTGGTACGAACGCGACACAAAAGCTCTCCCATTCTCTGGTACGAAATACACGTCCTACTCTGTGACACTCGCCCCTCTCCTGCTGTGCCTGACGGTCTTACACAAAACACATCAATATCCAACTTATTCAGGAACCTTCTTTCACAATGGACACTACATGGCTTACCATTCAACAAAAAAGTAGGCTTTTGACGGCAATACTTATTATTTTCCTACTCATGGACGCTTTTCCATTCTCTTTATGCAGCATTTACAAAATGGTGAGATAAAATAGGTCGCGACGTGTAGACACGCGTTTAAACAAGCAATGACAGGGTCAACAACAAGTTGGACATTGGGCACGTACCCAACATTAAGGACCTCAAAACCGATTTGTCCAGTGGTGTCCGGCTCATTCAGCTCTTGGTAATTAGACAACGACCACAACTGCATAACCTAAAGAGGTAATTGTTTATAGGAAATTATCGGCAATGCTTCTCTGGGCCGTTACAGCACCAATCCACGTATGCGTATTCAGTGCGTTGAAAATGTCAATATGGCCTTGGAGTTCGTCAAGCAGCGTGGTGTACCACTGACAAACATTGGCGCAGAAGGTTAGTACAGTCGCTTGCTTGATGCTTGCTAACATGTCCCCCCTCCTTCTTTCTCTTAGACATTGTTGATAAAAATCTCAAGTTAGTATTGGGAATGCTTTGGATGATCATTTCGCGGTTCGCTATTGGTGATATTAAGTATGTGCAGAGTGCAAAGGCTTTGAGTAATGCTAACTTTATATACTAGTCAGGATGGCAAGAATCCAAAAGAGGGTCTGTTATTGTGGTGTCAAAGGAAGACTGCACCGTACAAGCAGGTCAACGTAGTCGATTTCACCTCCAGCTGGCAGGACGGTCTCGCCTTGTAAGTATATCTAAAGGAAAATGATAAAGTATATTGACCTATGTATGCTCATGGGATTCTTATTAGCTGCGCCTTGATCCATCGCCATCGTCCTGACCTGCTAGACTTTGATTCTCTCGATTTTGTAAGTTTATAATAGATCGATGTATTTCGGGTTCAATAGTTCATGTATACAATCCAGAACAACCGTCATCAAAACACAGCTCTCGCTTTTGAAGTAGCTGAGCGCCATTTGGGCATTCCGGTAAACCAAAGAACCCCTCATACGTCGACTGTATACTAAATCTTGTTTCATATTTTCAGAAACTACTCGACGTGGAAGATGTTTGTGATATCTCAAAACCGGATGAACGATCCATCATGACCTATGTTGCCGAGTACTTCCACGCTTTCTCCTCATTAGGTAAAGTGTATTGAAATACTTGTTTATACGACGCTCACTCGTTATTGTATCCCTGCAGACAAGGTGGAGACAGCCGGTCGACGTGTGGCCAAATTTGCCGACGTATTGAACTCCATTTGGCAAATGCAAAATGATTATGAAGAACGTGTTACTGCAGTACGTTAAAACTGAGTAGCATCCAGGACCTTTATACTCACATGCGCCTCAACAGCTTATCAGTGCCGTGGAAGGAGTTCAGCGGGCTTGGCAGCTGACGGATTTAACGGATTCGTATATGGAAGCCAAGCAAAAAGGAAAGGAGTTTGCAACGTACAAAAGCACACAAAAACGTGAATGGGTTTCGGAAAAGCGTGACCTCGGAACCTTGCTGGGCAACATTCAGACCAAGCTCAAGACTTACAATCTCAAACCATACTATCCGCCAGAGCACCTGACTCTTCAGGTATTTGCAGATTGCTGCCTGTAGAACATGATACTAATATTTTGCAGAGTCTGGATAATGTGTGGTATGACCTTCTTCAAGACGAAGCCACGTACCATCGCAAAATCAACAGCAAAATAAGAGAGTAAGTGTATCCTGTGATGGAAAATTTGAATTAACGACCGGCTTGTCCAGAATCAAAGAGAATCTTCGCAAAGCCTACGCTAAAGCAGCTAATGACTTCCAGAGACAACTGGATGCGACTTCAACAGAGCTATCTTCACTCGATGGAGACCTAGATGTAAGCGTACAGATATCAAGTTGTTATTATCCCGACTAATAATTGGTCTGTTTCCAGCATCAGTTGAACAAAGTGCGAGACCTCCTGAAAAAGATCAAGCCCTTCCAAAGCACGCTTAAAAAAATCGAGGACCTAGATCGCGAATGCCTGGATGCCAATACAGAGGAGAACGATTATACCGTGTATTCGGTGGAAGACCTGACTTTTGAGCTTGGTCTTGTAGAACAAGCGATCCGGAAAAAGAGCGCATTTATTCAAAATCAGGTAATAGCGTGAACAAATGCCAGAGTCCTGAGTGGTGGTTAAGCAAATACCTTTTTTTGCCATACAGATTGTATCTCGCAATATGACGAATCTGACCCCGGCTCAGCTGGAAGAATTTGAGCACGCTTTTCGACATTTTGCCACTGAGCACAACAACACACTTTCGATTGAAGGCTTCGTCGCTGCCATGGCCAGTCTGGGCATGTTCTTCCATGAAGAAGAAATTGAGGCTATCTTTGCTAAAGTTACAGGACGCCGCGAAGAGGCTACCTTCGAACAATTTATTCGATTTATGGTATCCATTACGGAAGACAAGTCCACTCCTGAGCAACTGCAAGATGCATTCTGGACCATAGCCGGCGAGAAGCCATACGTCACCGAATTAGACCTCAAGATGTGCATGGTGCCGGAGCCTGCAATCCAGTACCTTATGCGTGATATGCCAGTCAGTGCAAACGGGTTCGACTATGATCGTTATGTGCAACAAATGTTTAGATGAAGCGAAAAGAATAATAAAAAAATAGAAATAAGATACGCTTTACATGTGAGCATACGACATAAATATGAAATAGCTTCATAGCTATCTACAAATAATATATATATATTCATGCCTATTTGCGCATTCTCTTCTTAAAGCGCTCGGCCACAGCCTCGTCTGTTGCGGATTGCCGCCAATACTCTTTCCGCTCATGCGGATTAAAGATCTGCTTTTCAAAGTTCGCTGGTACCTCTTCTATAAGAGCAGTCGTCAGTGGTCGATCCGTATCGTGCATATATACAGAGTAATGAGAAACATACCATCGTCTTCTGACTTTGTGGGTGTCCCTTCGCTTTCCTCCTTTTCCAGCAGTTTCCGCTTAGCGCGTTCCGTATCCTCGATATTTCGTAATCGGACGCTATGAGTCGATAATGTAATGAGTTATTCGCAATCGGAACATGTGAACTGTTGAGCTTACTCGATACCAAGATCGACCTCGGGAATAGCTGTCAGCATTTGTGATGATAATTGAACACTTCCTTCCTCGACGGGCTAAAAGATACAGATATTGAGTCGAACGTTTCTCTTGATTTAAAGAGGCAAGACTTTACCTTTAAGCGATCCGGTATCTTGTAGAGCTCCTCGTACATATCAAGCGGGCCCTTGCGGCGGGCCTGTGCAATAGCATCTTCTTCCTCTTTGGTCAACTCTCCGCGGCGTTTCCGCATTTCCTGCTCAATATATGCCATCATGTGTTTATCCACATCAAGTGCATTGGTTTGTGTCGTAAAGGTATCCAACTTGAGTTTTTTTTCGGGCACTTCGTCATCGGTTCTGGTGTCGGGCATACTGTATTAGGTCTACTATGCAAAGCGATCCAAAGATATCATACCTCGCTGCACGGATAGCGTCCTTGTCAACAAAGCCGCCTGTCTTTAGTTTCCATGGATCGGGTGAGTCGTCCTGGGCTTTCTTCTTCTTCTTTTTGTCTGAGCCCTTTAGTAATCTCTCAGCATCGACGCCGCCATGCTTGCGTCGGAGACGCCGCAGTTCTTGCAAGTCTTCAATGGTCTCGCTTTTCGAAATTATATTAGACTTGGCCTCAGGAAAAGAGATTGTGTCTATTACCTAATGTTTTCAGTCGTGTCCTCGTTCACACTGCCCTCATCATTGTCAGACTCGACGACCCTTTTGCGGTAATTCTTTTTACTTTTTGTGATGGGCATTACGAAAGAGGAGTTGAATGAGGAGCTAAGCTCAGCCACTGACTATCTCTTCTTATGCCTGATTCTTTGCCTGCCTCCAAGAAAGCGCATGATTTTCTATTGATTTAAACATATCACCATAACGACGCAAATACCGCCTATACGTAATATGTTAACAGATGCTTGGCCCAGCTGAACCTAACGAGCGATATAACATTCGTTCACTCATCTCACTGTCTTCCCCGTTGGTCTGTGCACCTCACAACACCGCCGCCGTCGACCTTTTGCAAAGTATTTGGAGTGCTATGGGAAGCATGCTTAGTGAATCTTTATATTACAGAAAAGATAGCGCGGAAATACTATGAGAAAAGAACACGTAGGACCAAAATAAGAAATCTATAGGAATTAGATGGTGGAGATATCTCTGCCAAACAAGGCACGCTTAGTCCAATCAATGCTGAGGTTGACGCGCTGCCGCATGCTGACTTGCTGGCTCCAGTACACGCTACGCCAGAGATACATGGCCCACAGTCCGCCAACCATGTGCATACCCCAGTTGAACTCGCCAACTGCCGTGTTACCAAGATATGCAAGTGTACCCAGATAGTTATAGCTGAAAGGTTCGATGCATTTGTCTGCTCTCGAGTCCGCCAACTTGGACAGGGTCTTCCCCAAGTACGCACCTTGCTGGCTAGCTACTTGGGCCGTCTATTCAAAGGATCAGAGAACAAATGAGCATTCAAATAGAAAACCCCTTTTCTCAAACTTACCGCAGGTAGATGAGTCATTTTGGAATCGATATCGTGCAACATGATACGCATTTCTTCCAGATCCAGGCGTCCGTTTTTGTCTTTATCGTAGGTATTGAAGAGCTCCATCATCTCGCCCAAATGCTGCTGAGTGAGAGGAAATCGGGTACGGATATCATGAACGGCTGTACAGAACTCTTCAAAAGTCAGTAGACCGTCATGAGCCTTGTCTGCCCGGTGGAATATATCCATGATGTGTTCGAGTACTCGAGGGTTTTCGATTGTTGCGCAGTCGCCAATCGCAAATACCGAACCGTCCGGAATGCCTTTGACACGCAGATACTCGTCTGTTTTGATGCAGCGTTTGTGCACTTGTGTTCCGAGCTTCTCTGCCAAACGTTCCGCGAAAGGCGTCATCGCTACAAAACATCTGTGTTAGTAACACGATGGCGTCCCTGCATATGCAGACATCAACCGATGCTGTATTACTCACCGATACCAGTTGACCACATGCAAAGACCGTAAGGCACCTCCTTGAAAACCGGTGGATCCGTGTTTGTCAGCTTGTAAATGACTTTGTCTGGCTCAATGCGTGATACGCGTGCATTTGTAACAACATTGATCTGCGCGCGGCTGAAACGGCGTTCCGCAAATTCAGAAATTTGGACGTCGAACGTATTAAGAATGTGGTCACGGGACTGAATGATGGTAACTGAAATATCTTCACGTAGAAGTTTGGGAAACCACTTGACGAGGTCTTCATTCATCCAGTCATATAACTCGGCAGCAAATTCGACTCCCGTTGGCCCACCGCCACAAACAACGAAGCTCAGCAAACGTTTACGCTCTTCGGGGCTTGTGGTGGGTAAGACAGCCTTCTCGACGTTTGACGTCACCTTTCGGCGAACGTCCATCGCATCACGGATGGTCTTTAAACGATGAGTGTGTTCGATGCCGTCCACACCGTGCGTGATACTTGTCGATCCAACCGCCAGGATAACGCGGTCGTAAGGCACATAGAAGTTCTTGCCTTCATTACCATCGCTATCGTGGCTCTGGACCTCGACCAAATTGTTTTCCAGATCGATATCCACTGCCCGTGCTTCCAAAAAGTGAGCGCCTGCGCGGAGGGCAATTTTGCGTAATGGCTCTAGCAGTGATCGCATTTCAAGGGTACCCTACATATGTAAACACATAACGTAAGGCATTCCATCTCTGTTTTCCTCTTCATATGACCACATACCACTGTCGCACTCGGGAGCAGGGGCGTGAAAAGAAAGTAGTTGTTGTCACTAATCAGCGTTATGTTGTACTTGTCTTTGTCAATGTTCTTCAAAACTGATACTGCGCCCCATCCGCCGCCGACCACGACGAGTCTCGGCTTGTCGAGATTTGTTTCGTGCTCGACATCATCGTCGATTTGATGTGTTACGATAGGCAATCCTTTCGAGCCTCCTTCGACAGGGTGGATGGCCAGTTGAGGTACGCGCGCATGTGCGCCTCGAGCATCTGCGACGTACTCCTCATCGCGAAGCAAGTAGTACGCCAAACCGCCTACGCCTCCAAAGCCGCCTATAGTCCACAGCACTTTCTTCGCTTTGACTTGATTTGTGGTCGAGGTCACTGTAGCGAATCCACGGCGGCCAAGTGTTCCTAGGCCCTTCCTCCAGAATTGCATCAGAATATCGCAAAAGTAAAGAAATGAAAAGATAAATTCTTATGAAACTGGATCTCAGAGACATTCATCCTGGGGTGGAAAATTTCTGCGTTATTTTGGGGGTTTGACGTCTTTCTTTGCGCATTTCTACCGTTTTCAAAGCTGTCCGTGCACGCCACTAGACTATTTAAAGAGCCCATCCCTTGGGACCGTACTACAAATATCCCTTTGGAAAAACGCCAGTCGGTACTGTGTGATGTCACAATGAAGCTTTCCGGGATTTCGACTATGTCAAAGACAACGCAAGAGGTGCAACAGTCGCGATGGTGTATATCTGAGTTCGTGGCTGTAAAATGAAAACATCGAACGTGTACAAAAAATTACCTCATGACTTCTGGCATATGCATACATGTGTACTTGACGGGTGGTCGTCCATAATACGATTTGTTTAGTTTGTTTATGCTGTGAGACAACATGCAAAATATCCCATCCCTTTGTTCAAGGTTCCTCTCGGGTATCCCGAGCCATGATAACAATACAAGTTCCTTTATCACTTTTGCTTTGTCACACGTATTCAGTTGAGTGCACAAAGTTTTGCCATCGTCTGGGATGGAAAGGTTACGCCATTTCCCGCAGCATTCATGATATGCCCGTCACATAGATTGGAATTACGTTACTGGTCTGTGCGTTTTCATGTCACTAGCTGGCTGCGGGTCAAGAATCTTCCGTGTCGGAGTGATTTCGTGCGTTAACTCAGAGGGACTGTAAACCGATGAATAAGAAAGACGTGATGTGTATCTGGTGTATATGATAGGGGTTGGAAGATGGTGCAGGCATCAGGTGATATGCATGGCAGCTTCTAATTTGTAACTTTATTGGATATTCTTGTTTGTACATACATCGTTGCACCATGAATATTCTCGTATTGTAAAGCTATAGTAAGGACGTATATATATGCCTTCTCTGTTCGTGATAAATTGGAAGTCGAGACTTTGGCCCCGGCGAAACAATTACCATATCTTAGGTAGTGCTCGGCTACGTTATCCATTTCAAGCAGTCGCGTGTATTTTTATCGCAAAGCTACATCTACGCTGTCGCTTTTCAGACTCTGAAACTGCATCTGAGAGTGTATATGAGTGTAAAGCAGGTTCAGTATCCAACTCACTTCTACAGAAATTCTTTTTTTGGGGAACTTGGTCATCGTTGTTTTGATATGCGGATGTTATGTAGCTGTAAATGAACAGTTTTTTTTTCGAGAACAGGTTCGGATACGTACCGTTCGTGTTGTGTACGTCCATCCCGTCATGCATCATCAAGGAAGATCTATGTACATGTTATACATGATATAGAGGATCCCGTCCTATCGCATCATGATGCATGCAGGATGGCCTCATTCTATCCCTGTAGATCTCTTAAGTACAAAACTTTTTTATTGGGCTGCGTCTCACATTTCAAGTGCTGCTATTCTCGTCTCATGGATGTGATTGACTGAATCTGATAGAATCATAAGCCCTGAAGTAACGGTACAAACAAGGCAAAAGATACTTCAAGCACATTATGTGGCCTCTGTGTTGCTGATACTGAAAATGGCGGCATGCTTATCCTCATTAAAGTCTTTCACCGGTTTCCCGACGCACTAAAGACAATAGCAGCTCAACAGCACAAAATTTTTTTATTTTTAAAACTAAAAGACCGCAATACAGAAAACACAGGACCAATGCATAGTCGATCTCGACCCAAGCGGATAAATCACTGTCATGCATGCGTTGAGGTCGTATTTCTCTGATCGAGTCACCGCATTGTTTAAAAAACAGCACTTTATGTGCTAATGGCATAATCGATCAAGGTAGCACACAAAGGAGCAGGTCCGTTTTTTTGTGTCGCCATAAAAAAAAGAACTTTGTGCGTCCTGGCTTGCACGGCCATGTGGCCTTTCCGATTGGTGCTTCTTCATATCAAGAGCCCTCAATTTGACGGCTTTTTCTTTTTCATATAAATATCCCTGTCCTTTTTTAAACAACTCTCAGCTATTTTTTCTCCTTCTTATCCTCTCTCCTCTCATCCTCATATCCTCATATCCTCATATATCGTCTACACCAACGCTGCTATGGCTCCTCAGCACCCGGCGAACGAACTCACCATCCATCTCGAGCAGCGTTCACTGATCCTTCGCGGCGAGTGTAGCGACTCCACTGGATGTGTTCTTCGTGGTTGTCTAGTGCTTCGTAACCAACAACCACTACGCATCAAAAGTATCAAGCTGAAATTCTCGGGTAAAATGCGTGCAGAATGGAATGAACGTAAGCCACATCATCTTCGGTGCATATCGTCATTGTTGCATGGTAAACTGATATCATAAATCACTTATTTTAGGGCATCAATCAGGACAACGAAACCACAAGGTCAAAAAGACTATCATGGAGCATTCATGGGAGTTCCTTTCTCCACCGACGCAGGGAAAATACCATCTCCTGGACAGTGGAGACCGCCGCTATCCCTTTGAGCTGGCCCTGCCTGGCGGACTTCCAGAGACCTTGGAAGGCAATGCTTATCGCGGGGTGGCTTACAAGCTGAAGGCCGTGGCCGAGCGATCAACCTTTATGGCACATAATATCACCGATACCCAACCCGTTCGTCTCTTGCGCCAGTTACACTGTGATCCTCTGCCCGCACGGACAGCTTCTGCAGATGAGCGTTTGTGCCATGAAGTAGTCACTAGTCACAGAGCTGTACGGCGCGGCGACCGAGTACCCGTGAATGTCTATCTGATGGCTCGCCAGCCTGGCTGGCGCCTACGCTACATCACAGGTGTCATGAAGGAGTACACGACGTTCCTAAACAGCCTGACTGAGACGCGCATCCTCCGTTTCTTTCGCGACGAAGAGACGGGCCCCCACTTTCGTGGCGTCTCTATGGACGAACATCTACACAAGCCACTTGAGTTTGTGGTGCCGCGTACGTTGCGTTCAATCCAATGTGACACTTCGAACGGCCTTTTCCGCATTAGTCACAAACTGCAATTCACGATCTCGCTCATCAACGATTCAGGGGATATTGCGGAGATACGTGAGTGCCTCCCGATCATGGTGGCCGACGACACGCTGGTAGATGCGATGCAGGAAAGCGCTGAGGCATTGGGTGACCTTATACTGCCTACCTATGAAGACGCGCAGCGCTGCGCGCCTTATATCCCTGCACTCGAGATGCACCTCGATAGTCCCATGAGCTCCACGGCGTCCACGCCCACTGAAGATTTCGACGATTGGCTTGCTATGCCACAGGCTCAACCTCAACCGCCCTTTTGCCAGGAGCAACTCTACTCAGCCCTTTGCCGCGTCCCTTCTTATCACACTGCGCTCCGATCTACAGATTCTTTAATACCTGACGGCCTGCCGTCCTACGATGCGTTAGTAGCATAATCATCGAACCACATTATTTCCATTCATCCGCATCCAACTTTACTTGCATATCTGTATACACCCACATGCATTATACTATTCTCCATTAAAATGTCCCTTTGTAAATAATATAATTCTTTTTTCAGAATTTGACATGCATGGGAAATCATGGAAATAGAGATCGACGGCGCATGCGCATATCTGTTCACCCCTTGTTAAAGTTTGGCTTTTTACCGAGCACTTGAGATCGACACCGCACTTTTTAAAGTTCAGTGTTACACTTATCACTGCCTTTAGCTTTTTGAGTGCCCTAAGTGTGGAAGCACTGCATTTTTCCACTTTTGTGTGACACATTATGATTTCCCGTATTTTTCCAAAGCGGGTAAATTTATAGATTAAGCTACCTATACACCGACACCACGCAAGCATGCCTATAAAATAATGATGTCTAGAATGTGCAGCATAGAGAACGCTGTAACTCATGTTATAATAATCTAATGAAGTAGGAGAGCGACTAGAATATCAGAAGGGGCAGCAAATAATGCAGCAGCTCACATTTTGCAAGCAAAAATGCAGCCCTCTTCTACAGAAAAAATAACTCTTCCACAAACGGCATGCATAATATTAGCAAAGCGAAGAATTGCATCCTGCCCCTTCCCCTATACTTATATGCCTTTGAATTCTTTATTGCAATATACGTACGTACGTCTACACGCTGCAATGACGACATTGTACTTGTTTGAAAGCTTCTACGCTTAAAGTCGTCATCAATCACATGATTTAGCTCCCGTGAAGAGGTGCTGATGATCTCCCTTGCTTTATTTCTTTCTGTCCCTGAGCATCGTGCCTTCTGTACATGGAGGATGTTGTAAATGGAGACCCCTGTCTCATTCAGGAGCTCAATACCATACACGACGTCATCAGAGCAGCAAAATCAACTGCCTCTATATTTCCTGCATGAAGATATCTGCTGTGGGAATACTTTCTGATTGAGCTAAAATGTTAAACATAGTACAGAAACGCTCAATCAGGATTCATTACGTTGTAATAAATTTTCAAATTTTATCACAAAGCAACCATGACAGATACATCGTATATGTAGATGCCACGCTATTATGGCGGAAGTCTTAGGATGTCGATATACATAAGCAATAAAAGCCAATAGGAGGTTGACAGTAGGGACAACAGACCAAAGTTCACCTTCTAATACAACTGGATACAGTATCTTCCAATGTTACCGTTACGCCCATTGTACAGAGAAAACGTATGACTTTACGATCGTCTAAGGCTCACTGAACATGTGTGCCAATGATCAACGGCTACGTATCGTATAATGCATACATATATCTGATGATTGGTAATCTTTGATACTTGTCAGCTAACTAGCAGCTCTCGTGGACGACACCTTACTTTTTCTACATACCTAAGCGGCCGAGGCAGTGATCGTTGGCGTGCGCTCGCTCTTGGCGCGCCGCCGCCCGCTCACTTGAAGTTGAATGCACTTCTGAGTCACAATGAAATTTTTTTCCAGTTGCAAACACTTACCGGTGGTCGGGGAGCTGATATACGCCGTGACCATGCCTATGTGGGGGTGGTAGTTTCAGTGGTGGCAACGGTTAAGAAGTACAGGAAGAGAGCAAGTGGAAAAAAAGAAGAGCAAAGGAGAAACGAGAAAGGAGCGGAACTGAAGCGCATGTTAATGTCTCATATGAATCGTATAGACATGAATCTGTTTCACTTAACCAGAGAAAAAGGCGGTAAAAAATGGCCTCCGGTGAGAGGAGAGAAAGTGGAGAGGAGGAAGTGTCGTAAAAGGGGGAGAAGACAGGGAGGGAGGCGAGGAAGAAGACAGCAAGTTAAAAATACATCGCAAGATAATTGTCGACATCCAAGACCATGTACTCTTGACGCGACGACTTACTATCATGCTCATCGATGCAGCCGAGTGGGCAATATGTGGCAAAGGGACTTAGGCGAACTCATGCAGCTTATGTTGCGTTTATTATTTTGCACTTATAGCCATAACTCTTTTGTATCTACTCGTCAGAAAAAAAAAAAAAGAGAAGTAGAGTCGCATCGATGGCTTTCCATTCGAAAAAATAAACCGCATATACTATTGGGAAAAAGTACTCTGGAAAAAAGAGGCTCTGACAGGGACTGACATAAGGTATTTTTCGCGTTTCGATGAGTCCGTCCTGAAAAGTAGTATTGATATCATGTGCGCTCTGTGGAAATGGTGTCATATATGAAGTTTCTTATCAGCTTTCCTGTTATCTCGTTAAATGGCACTCGCAAATTGAAGAGAAATACTTATGCTATCTTCTCATTCATATCAACGAGAACAGACGGCTAGCGAGCAAGAATTTGGTTTCCTATTGATCCTAAAAAAGGAGATCCAAATAGCAGGACAACGGAGACTTTACTTGGATGGCCAAGATTCGATACCTGCGTTGCGTGCGGCATTTAATTATACGCTTGCGTTCTCATAGGGGTGGTCCCATAAAGACAATTTCGTTTGCAGCATTTTCACAACTGTATATACTGTATGATATAATAGGTTGACAGGTTTGTATTATAAAAAACTTTTTTTTTGACAGAAAATAGGTAAAAGTGCACAGTAAAGAGTAATTACTCAATGTTGTTCTTAGAAAACGTAGGGGATGAATATGTACGGCACACGCTCGCAGTATCTCTCCCAGTCCTTGCCGTACTTCTTGGCGCAGCGCTCCATGTCACGAGAGACACGGTGAGTCAAGACGCAGATGAAGAAGCAGAAGTAGAAGTAAGGCAGGAACGAGCCGAAACCGGTGATCAGACCCCAAGAAATAGCCATCATCAAGTCAGCGGTGTAGTGAGGCTTGCGGGCAATACCCCACCAGCCAGAGGTGAGGAGCAGGTTGCCATGCTCGGTACGGATGTACGAAGGGTTCTTGATGTGACCCCAGGGCAGCTGGGGGAAAGCCTTGCGGGTGATGAACGAACCATTCTGCTCCATACGGAATCTGTTCTTCTGAGAGTTGCCAGTGTCGAAGACGTAGTAGCCAGTCAAAAGGAGGACGTAGAGGAAGATGGTGTAGGGAAGCGAATGGGTGATAGCGGTGCCGGTGGTAAGTTCGTACTTCATCATGTACACGGAGGCGTAGCAGTAAGTGAAGGGGACACCAGCCATGTTCCAGAAGATCAGCATGAAACCTAACAAAGGAGAACTGATATCAGTACTGTTGCCTCTAATCATAGAATCTTCCCCTTGTACATACCATCTTTCTCGTAAAACATATCCCACGACGTGGGGATGCACTCTTCACCCTTCTGGCAGGCATTGACGTACAAGAAATGGGCAAGGACCATGAAGCAAGCGGGAGCGGTGACATAGCCACGGGTTTCGTACTGTTTGAGGAGGCAAGAAAGCGAAATGTAGAACAGAACGGGCCAGGGAACGCGAATCTCGGCCCACATCTTGAGATCAACATGGCCGATACGAGGGTTCAGAACAGCACCCATGAAGTAGTCATAGAAGAAGTTGCCCGACATGCGGTGCTGGGTGCCGTTGATCATGCTGCAAATGTAGACGAGGGTGGTCATGGTGAAGCCCCAGATAATGGCGACGGACATAATGCCACCAAAATTGTCAATAATCTCGGTCAAACGGAAGATATGAGTAACGTGGAGGACAGCGGAGACGATCAGGGTCAGGTACCAGGCAGAGAGGCCGTTGCAGAGGTACTTGAGCTATTATTTGTTTGTGTACGTATTAGGATTTGGCTCTGCATGTGAATTCGACCCCGGTCTTTCCAAGACAAGATTGTGTACTTGCCTTCTTGCCCTTCATGGAAGGAATAGCGAGACCCTCGACGACGGGGCCGGGCATGATGTAGGCGAGAATGAAGGAGAAGAGGACATAGCCCATGTAGATTTTGACAGCTGTCAGAGACGGGTACGCGCCCTCCTTGACCTTTGCCCAGAGCTCATTCAGGACAAACTCCTTGATGCCATCGAGCGTGAATGAGTCGGGGTAGATCATCTTGCCCTGATGGTACTCGAGGGTCACCCAAAAGTAGTACATGAGGGCAGGGAAGCCAAGCATCATGGCACACACGCCGACGGGGCCACCGAATTCATAGACGATTTCCTTGTCAAGCTTGACATCGAGGGCGGTGAGATCCGACTTGAAGAGGGGGACACCGTTCGCGTTAACCTTCTCGGTGGGCTTCTCTGCGTCTTTTGCCATCCTTTCAAGAGGAGGTTTCAAGGAAGAAAAAAGAAGAAGTGGAAAGGAAAAGAAAGGAAAGAAAAAAGACCGCGGCACGCGCCAGGGGACCTTAATATCTTCTTTCAATGTGTCACGGGCCCGCACGCCGACGCGGAGGGAATGCCCGCGCCTCGTCGGCCATTCCCTCCACTCATACTGTAACTTGCTTATGTCAAAAAATCATGCCCTTTATATACTGTAGTGTTAGAATATTCAGAATATTCTACTACTGTCTAGTGAACATAACGTTAACAAATGGAAGCTCAGGCACCATCCAGTCATTGGGTGACGCTGTCTCTAGGACGACAAAGTCGCCCATTGTCCCACGGTTCTTGAGCATCGATGTATGGCTTTGATGGCATACGTAGACCAAGCGTCGGCCCTCTGCCGTGGTATGACCTAATGGTAACGGGCTTAGATGTGTCCCACCTCAGAATGATAGCATCTAGCTTACTCGTCGAATTGAGATTATAATAGTCGCACATGCGGTGGAGTACCCGGCGTGCGAAACTGCTACCGGGGTCAAGCACGAGATAGGTGTCGTCTGCATTGATGTCGTACAGCTCTCCGCGCTCAGAGCACTCGCGATTGTACCGACATTTATCCAGCAACGGCTCCAGCTTATCCTCCAGACTTTCCACCAACCCGCGTGGCACGTTCTTCATCTTCTTTCTCGCTGTACGTTGACCATTGACGAGAGTGGCCGTCTTGCGCGACTTCTTCGGGGGTTCGACAGGTGCATCCAATTCATCTTCCAGAGCATCAAGCACGTCCTGACTCGCCCAGTGGAAACCGCTGGAGTACTGGTAGCCTGGAGGGCAGAGATCCTCCTCGTGTAACACCGCCAAAGGATGGTCCGAGAACTGGTCTATCGAACACATCACATGACCGTCAGCGCTTGAAGAGAACTATGGCGCCAACAGTTTGCACTAAGGTAGCATAAAGGGGTCTTTTGGCGTATGGTGGCTGCAAGTGTTTGGATGTGGCAAAAAGAAGGGGGAAATGCACAGGCAAAGGGTGGAAACATCATAGAGTGGGGTGGGGTGAGGTGGGGAAGGTGTGTACTCACTGTTATCATAACGCTGGCGCCGCCGACTTCCTTCTTTACCAACCAAAAGCCTGTTACGGCGGGCAAGCGAATCACGCTGACCACTCCAGGGGTGTTTCCGCTTTGACTTGCTTGCCTGTGCTACCTCTGCTGCCTCATCTTGAACTTCGCCCTGAGCATGTTCTACTGCAAGAGATTCCAAATGTTCAACAACGCTCATGCGTGTCTCTTGGCCAAGGAAAAACACGGATCGGGTCGCACTAGGGGTGTCAGACAAGACCATTACAGTTGTAAGAGAAGTAAGTGACGCAGGTCTATGTTGGAATGGGGAGAGATAACGGTTTTCTGAGGCCCAGGGATCGCTGGTAAGCAAAATTTATAAACGGACCCGTGAGCCAATGAGAATCGATGCAGTACCCCAGCCAGACGCTAAAGTTGCTGGACACTGATGCATGCCGCAGCATGCACGCAGACCGTCGTCGTTGGTTGGTCATCGTCTATCCAAATGCTGATCTCCCACACCCCGTCCAAAGAGTTCCCGTTTCAGGTGACCCAATCCAGTCGGTTGCTACGGCGCCGCATATTCCAGCTATCGATCGAAACAGTTGCCATGTTATTCATAGTAGTACCTGCATATATCTTAATCCTAGTGGTATGCAAACTTATGAACGGATGTTCCATACATATGACGCTCATCATTAAATATATCAACTTCGCTTTCTACTAGCTTCATGTATAATGATCAAGGGCAACTTGCCGCAGCACAGTGGGCGGTCTTTCATTATTGTATATACTGTCTACTTCGCCACTTGCGCACTGTCCATCCTATCCACGAGTCGCCCAGCACCGAATTCTGCTAACCTTACCCAAATCTTTGATACCAGCCCGCATTGAGTTCATGAGTAAATGTTTAAAGTGGGAATACGTTTCAAATTGGAGTTCACTCTCATGCAATATACGACACACACACACACGATGTACAATAGTCAGTGTAACGCATCAATTAGAAGGCGAGTCTTCATTTATTACGTGTCTGCACCGTATGTAGTATACTCAAGAATAAATACAAAACTACACGAATTATATAATATGGTGCGACTTCTTTTCTTGTCAAAACCGTCGTGCAAAGGTGTATTGTGATTATATTACAAGGGATGGGTGGGGTGTATGATTTGTATGTCGAACATGGTTTGAAGCCGTTTGAATGGGTATGGTAGCTGCGTGTTTAGCCCAGTGCGTTCTTGATTGCTTCTTTTTGGGCAGGCGTCAAAGAGGTAGGGAATTTGACCTTGTACTCGACGAGCAAATCGCCCTTTTGACCAGTCTTAGAATTGGGCATACCTTCGCGGGGAACGCGCGACACTTGGCCGGGCTGGATGACCGAGTTGGCATTGCTGACGCTGAGGGTACGGCCGTCCAGGGTTTTGATCTGGCGCTTGAAACCCGACAACGCCTCCGACAATGAAAGCTCGACCGTCGTTCGCAGATTATCACCTTCACGTTTGAACAATGGGTGTGGTTTTTCCTCCACGACGAATTCAATGTCTTGAGCCTCACCGTTGGGCATTTCGTCTCCTTCGCCAGGGAAGCGGATCTTGGTGCCCGCCTTCCACCCCGGTTTAACATCGATGGTGAGGATTTTATCTGTCTGGACCGGGCGACCTGTTGACGCGTCGCGCAACTTGCGTGTCACCTTGAGGCGCTTCTTGGTGCCGGTGTACAGGTCTTCAAGCGAGATCGGCAGTGGGCGCTTAATCGCAGGGGGTTTTTGAGCTTGCTGTCGTGAAGACGGGCGACCGCCAGCGCTCCGGCCAAATCCGCCGGGCATGCCGCCCATACCGCCCATCATATAATCGTCGTCGTCATCCATGCCTCGGAAACCAGCGCCGCCGCCTCCGCCGCCAGGGCCTCCAAACGCGGAGAAGAATTGGCTAAAGATGTCTTCAGCATTGGATGGATGGAACGGGCGGAAACCTCCGCCGCCCGGGCCACCTGTGCTGAAGGAGAACGTAGTACCGCCACCACCAGGGAAACCGCCGAAACCTGCACCACCGGGGAAACCGCCTGCACCTCCGGCACCACCGGGAGGAGGGCCACCGCCTTTGAGGCCCTCTTCACCGTATTGATCGTAGACGGCACGCTTGTTCTTATCGCTCAGCACCTCAAATGCTTCACCGACGTCTTGGAACTTTGTCTTGGCTTCCTCGGCATTGCTTTTGTTACGATCCGGATGCCATTTTAAGGCTAGATGTTAAAGGCAAGAGTCATTAGTATTACACGTTGATGATGTCCATAAGCACGCGTTTTTCTGAGCTTAGACCTACCTTGCTTGCGATATGCCTTCTTGATAGTGTCGTCATCGGCATCCTTTGAGACACCGAGGATAGCATAGTAGTCTTTGCCCATGGCGAGAAGCAAAAATAAGAAGAGTTGAAACTAGTAAGGGAAGAAATAAAAAAAGAAAAAGGAAAAAAGAAGGTTTTATATGTATTTCGGGGGTGATGATCAGTTGGCAGAGGCAGCAAAGTGGGACAGCACACGACGTTTCCAGCAATTTCCACCGACGTCATGAAAATTAGGCGATGAATTCATCAGTTCACCGTTCAATTCAGTTCAGTTCAACTCAATTCAATACTATAACCATGGGGTTCTCTTTTTCATGCGAGACAAACATGCAAATTAAAGGGGGTTGAAGCACAATTTATTACACACAACAACAAAGAAGAAGAATGTTGTCGCATATATTTACGAACGGGGCTTCTCCTTCTTCTCCTTGTAAAGAGCAAGAAGGGAGACACCGGCGACCTTGACGACCTTGAAACGGACACCGGGAATATCACCAATGGCACGGCCCTTACGACCGAAACCGGCAATAAGGACTTCGTCGTTTTCGTCGACGAAGTTCAAGCAACCGTCGTTGGGCACGAAAGCGGTGACCTTCTTGCCGTTCTTGATGAGCTGAACACGGACACACTTACGAATGGCCGAGTTAGGCTGCTTGGCCTCAACACCACTAAATTATGCGAGGAAAAGAAAAGCAAAAAAGAGAACGTGTGTTAATGAACCGAGCCTAATCAGCATGGATCTGAAGTTGCGTCTTACATCTTTTCGAGGACGATGCCCTTGGCGTGGGAAGCGCCACCGAAGGGCGAGCGGTAGACGGTACCGAGAGCACGCTTCTTGTACTGCTTGTCGGCCCAGCGCTGCTCACGACGGTGCACGCGCAGCTTGCGGGCGGCATTCAAACCTCTAGGCTGTCCTTTACCTAATGTTATCCAAAGCTTCGTTAGAATCTGTGCTATCAGCCGTGTCCCCAAGAGGTCGTGGTGATAAAAGGGTGCATGTGCATCTCCCAGCACTGTATCCTTCTCTCTCCTTCTTTCCAGACTGCGCAGTGAAAGGTAATCCTTATGCCATGGCAGGAAGACTGAGGCTGTCATTGTGAATCTCGCATGGTGGAATGGCCTCGGCCTGCCTCGTATACATCCTCGTCGTTCTTTCTCCAAGCGCATCTATCCATCCGTTCATCCATCCATCCTCCTTCCATCCACCCGTGCATGCCCTTTTATCATCCACGCCTCCTGTTGCCAGTGTTAATATGGTGGTGCTCTTACCCATGGTACGGTAACTTTGTGAAAGAAGGATTCATCGTTTGCTGCCCACCCACAGATAAAGCCCGCCTTCCCCCGACGGAGCCCAAATTTCACTGCGCCCGTCAGCACTGTGGTATGATATTGTTGTATGTCTCTGAGCAATTATCCTATTACCTATCCACTCATCGCCCCTTGCTCATAAAGAGCTCTTAACTTTTACATGCTACCTAATACTTTAATGAAATTAAACGGTCTCTCACCTGGTTTATGGGTTCCCGACAACGAGAACTGCCTATCTTGCCATATGCCGGGGCTATCCATTCAGTCTTATGCAGTGCAACTCATTCGAGCCGTATTTCAAGAGTATCTTGCAATGCGAATTATCGCCTTTATTATTATTACAATGCTTCTTTTCAAGACAAGCTTATTTCTTCTCGGCCTTGCTACCCTTCTTCTCAGCCTTCTTGGGGGCAGCAGTATCCGCCTTGGACACAGTCGAGGCAGTCTTACCATCGGGGATCTTGATCATGAAAGCAGGAGTAGAGTCCGTGGCAGGGTGGTCCACAATGTAGTAGCCCTTGCGCTCGAACTGGATGATATCACCCTTCTTCAGTTCGGCCACGTTGGCATCAGCCACAGCAGCTTCCTTGAATTCGCTCTGGGGAGTCACCAGTTGGTCAACAGAGTCACCCTCTTCCACCTTCTTCTTGGTAATCAAGAAATCATAGTCCACAAGCAAGACATCGACAAGCTCGTCACCGTGCGAGAGCCACGAGATCTTCTTCTTGGTCTTCTTGAAGTCGCCCTCCAGATGGAGCTCCAAGTCGACGCCGGTGGCCTCGCCGTTGGCATCCTTCTGCACGTTGCGCACGAAAGCATTACCCCAGTCCATCAGTGTAATCTCCTCGCCGACCTCGAGCGACTTGGCATCTTCTTGGTCCAAAGCGATCTTGTTCGAGTAGGTCGTCTTCTTGTTGCCGATGTCAGGGTTCTTCTTGTGCTTGGGCACTTCCTTCACTTCGGCCGTGGCAGGAGCACCCTGAACGTGACAGATGACCATCTTGTCCGACAGCACGGCAGTGTGGCGAGGGGCAACAGGGTCAATGACCTTCTTGTTCAAGGCCCACAGTTTGTCCCATTCAAGCAGAAGTGTGTTCTGCGAAGCGCCCTGCATGAGGATGTACTGCTTCAGGGCCTCGATGGTCATACCGCGACGGCGGATACCTAAACACATATCAATATCCGCTTTTTGCAACACATTCGCCTTTCTTAACTTACCGCGGACAGTAGGGAATCGGGGATCGTCCCAGCCGGAAACGATGCCCTCGTTAACGAACCACTGCAGCTTACGCTTAGACAGCAGAGTGTAGACAAAGTTGATACGGCTGAAATCCCAGATCGTAACATGACGAAGTCCAAGAGCCTTGAGCATCCAGTCATACTGGGCGTTACGATCACGGTATTCGTTCGTTCTCAGAGCGTGAGTGACACCCTCCAAGCTGTCAACAATGGGGCAAGCAAAGTCATAGGTGGGGTAGATCTTCCACTTGTCACCGGTGTAGTGATGGGGTGTCAGATTGACACGGTAGATGACAGGGTCACGCATAGTGCCATTCGGGTCATCGGGGCTAATCTTGGCACGGAGACAGCAGGTCTGGCCCTGTAGGGATGGTCAGTATCTGCTCATAAGATGGGGTCGAATGCGTCACATACAAACTCGGTACCGTTCTTCATTTCCTCGAAGCGGCGGAGGTTCTCCTCAACAGGAAGATCGCGGCACTTGGAGGGGACACCCTTCATGCGTTCATCACGCATGGTAGCCTGGTCGGTATCGTCAACGTAGGCTTTAGCCTCCTTGATCATTTTGACAGCCATATCATACATCTGATCAAAATAGTCAGACGAGTGAGTGACGATGGAGGAGTCAACGCCAATAAGAGCCAGATCTTCCTTGATGGACTCCTCAAACTCGGTCTTCTCCTTGCTGGGGTTGGTATCATCAAAACGGACGATCATCTTGCCCTTGTAGGTTTGAGCAAAGTACTGGTTGAGAAGCGCAGCCTTAGCGTGACCGATGTGGAGGTAGCCACTGGGCTCCGGAGGGAAACGGGTCACGACCTTGCCCATCTCGGCCTCGGTCAGACCAATCTCAAACTTGCCTTGATCGCTAGTCTTGCTCTATGAAGAGTAACCATGATCAGCCTTTACCTTATATGCCTATATTCCTTATTTTTTTTATTACCTTGGTGGCAGTGTTCTGCTTTTGCAGATCCTGCACAGCGAGCTGAGCAGCAGCCAAGGAAGAGATGAACTCGTACCAGCGGACAAGGTACGTACCGAGGGACTCCTTCTTGGTCTTCAGAATGCGGCCGAACACAGGAGAGTCTGACGACAAATGAGTCATTTTTGCTCATATACATCTGATCTCCATGTTCCTTCTATACTCACTTTTGAGGGCGGCCCAAACGGCAAAGTCGGCCAGGGAAGGCTGGTAGCCAACAAGGTAGGAGCGCAGAGTAAAGTACTTGTTAAGCTCCTTGAAAGCACCGTCGAGGGACTTGAAGTCGGCAGACACAAGTTTCGCCTCAGCAAATTCCAGCCATTGATCCACCTATGGAACGTACGATCTTGTTAGCCAAAACATCAGACATATGTCTCCTGTATGTTACCAGAGTGGACGTGATGGCATCCTTGGTGTTGTAAAGACCAGCCTCGGGAGTGAGACGTCCAAGCAGACGAAGAACGGCGTTGGTGGTGTCATAGTTTTCGCTTTGGAGCACCCAGGTGTTTAGTTTCCGCTATTGAAATAACGAGTGTTATAAGAGCTTACCCGTTGTACTTGATAGCAGCGGTAGCCTTGGGAAGACCCTCAGACTCAAGGTTGGCGGCATCACGGTACTCGATGGCAACAGTTTGCTGCTTGGCAATGTTGACCTGAGCGGCAACGGCCAGAGTGGCTTATTTGACAGCACTTATAAGTAAAGCTACAGCGACTTTTTCCTCTCCAATTTGATTTACCGTAAGGGGCAGGTGAAGCCTTGGTGGCAACAAGAAGACTCAAGGTCATTTTGCTTTATGAAATCGCGAGAGCAGTGGACAACCGCCCGACCCTTTTAAGGCCTCTCGTGTGCCTACAAAGCCACATCCATTTCGCATTGCCATTAGACACCAGAATGTAACTCCGCTGTGATCTCATATGCAAATGATAGCTTTGTTCCTGATGTCAAGGTTTCACCCAATATTGTTTTTATAGCGTCATAAGAAGTTGATGCAGCCTCCCGTTGAGAAAAACAGATTATCGGATTAACTGAGAGAGCACTCAAGCAAAAGTCTAGGAGTGATATGAACCGGTCTATATGTATATGTAAAGTAAGATATGAAAATTCAGCACGTGAGAAGTGGAGCGGGATGCAGCGCCGGTGCCCTAATCCTGTGCAGCCACTTGGGCATCGACTAAATGATAACGAATTTCTAGATACAGTAGTAGTATGTAGTTTTACTAACTCACGCATAAGATATGCGGAAACTTCACCTCCAAGGCGCTATGGCTTCATTCACTTGTAGTCGAACAGGAGATGCAGTGCTGTTATCAGCAACGGTGTCTCATTGACCTTCACCTTCTTTGATTCCCATGAGACGATAGACCTGACAGAAACGTACCCATCTCCCCGAGCTCATTAAAGCCTTTACTCGAGCAGACAAAGACCTCCAGAAAATATGGGAAAAAGCCAGCAGAAGGGATCATAAGATTTAGTAGACAACAAGATACTTACCAAACTGTTTGAATAAATTGATTTCATTACTTGTTAACCTGTTCCCTAGTTTTTGCCGACAGATGCAGCAGATGTTGCATACCAAAAGATCGTCTTGGCTCCCACCCACCTGCTTCCAATGCAATTTGGATCTGGCAATAGTGAGCTGAATCAACTGAGAATACAATACGTGTTTTTCTATCCTATAATTTAAGTGTTAACAAATTTTGTAGATACAAGAGGAAGTAAATGATTCCTGTGATATCAGATGAAGTCGCGAAAATTTCCACTGAGGATACCGGCTTCTGATCTGTGTAACGCCTGATGATAATCAGCCATGGTAATAATTGGTATAGATAGTATGTACATATACTGCGAAAGAAATAATGGGCAAAAGGGTGATAGTAAAGATGTTGGCAGGTATATCTTAACATTCCATTTATAATGCATGTACTTATATCTGCTTATATTAGAGCTACACATTCACCGTAAGCTAACAACCATGGTGCCAACTTTACCCCTTCTCTTGCAACACTACTTACACGGCTTTATAATCTAAGAATCATGCATAAAACAAACATGAGTACATACACAGATGCAATCTACATTAGAGTACCGTATGGTATCTCCATGTCATGTGATTCTATGCTCATCAGGCCTTACCCCCTAAAGGAATATTTTGGGACGTCAGATGGCACGCCCTTCTGGACAGGACATGTATATTATAAATCAATTTGCTCTCGACATATGGTTATAGCGATGTAGCTAAAACTGCCAAATAGATTGAGATACACATGCGCCATATGTGCTCATACACATTCGACATTCCTGCACTTTCTTATAGTAAAGTTAAAGTGATAGAAGTACAGATAAGTTGAACCATACAGAGAAAAGCGGCTTATACAATGAGATCACCCTAGAAACATGTCGCTCGTTCTCTATTTTGCATCAGGTATGACATTGTTATACTACGTTGAGGTCACAGAAGCCAATACCACACGCCTGCCGAATAGCAGCGACGATGGGTATATCCGTTAACCTCTTTTGTACATCGACCATCTATGAGCAGAAACATCTATATGTGGAAGAACTTTCTTTGGTTACCATTTTTCACTCTTCTTACTGTCGTTTCATTTCTCGTAATGCAGTCGATGTGATTGGTGAAGAAATATCTATCGATAGCTAGTTCTCATGTACCGGATCACGCCTTATGTGTGATGCTGTGTGAGCTATACATTTGCCAGATGAGGAAGTCGTGACCAAATATACATCCTGACCAAAGGCTACGGAGCAAAAATAACCGAAACCAGTTTCCATTTGAACCTGTTTCGCACAGAGTCCCAACATTCGGAAGAGGGGATACCGGGTTTCAGTACAAAGAAGACTTTTCCCTAAAAATTTGAGGGCGTAGCACGTGGCTACCATAATACCTGTGATACAAAAGCGGTATCTGCACATCTCGGTAGTATGTAATGCCGAATTGTCCGTCCATTCCACCGAATCCTTGCATGATGCGATCAAGAAAAACAATTCCACCACAAATATCGGTCACAACCACACTATCGCGTATTCATCGACGTGAAAACAAGTAGTTGGCGATCCATTATATACTGACAGACGGCATACACAATATGAGTGCGATGGAGGCCCGTGAATAACAGTCGCAACAAGTTCAACAAAAAAAAAAAATCATTGGCATTTTAAAAGAATTCGGCAACGTTGACAGACGGTTGTCGGGACGAGTGGAAAATCAACACCACCGGGGTTTGAGGTCGTACATGGTAGGATCGGGTGCCGCAGTACAACGCTTTTGACGTTAAACGCGCAAGCATATCTATTTGAGGAACTTCATACGCCATCGGCTTGTCGGTACGGAGCCATAATAAGCCGTACCTACGTTTATTTTATCCTTCTTCCGATATTATCTGTCATTAGTAATCGAAAGACACCAATAAAGGTATGGCAAGCAGAACAATCAGAACAATCAGAACAGATGTATGTGCTCGAAGACGAGCGCCTGCTCTGTGCACTATTTACTGCGGCAGCCGTTGTCGAGACTCAGATAAAGCATCGGGGGAATTTCTGCCGAACGCGTTTTCAAGTAACAGATCAAAAAAAAAAAAATTTGATCTGCGGTGCTGCGCCATGTGCTTTCCGCGCTCAAGATCAAGACTTTTGCATCTCGACAGGCATCGATAGCGATGAAGTAAGCTATACAGAACGTGGTATAATGCCAAGACTGTATAGAGAGAGGCATCAGGATAGTCATGAAGATCTCTTTGCCAGTAATAAGCTGTATAGCTTCAGACTCTGGACAAAGGAAAGTTGGATCAAAAGGAGTTTAAACCAACTAGAGCAATAATAAACCTCGCTCACATGTGCCATATTTTGTTGTGCGGTCGGGCTTTCTGATGCAAGTATATAAAGATAGGCTTAAACTCTACTTTTTCTAGCCGAATCCTTTCTCTCATCCTGCTAACAAATCAGCAATGTCTGAAAAGCGATCCGGGTCTATACGATCGGTTGCGGCTTCAGCAGATACCGTCCTCGATGCTGATCCGCGCCCAGTGGGCCATCGGGGCTCCTATGGCGAGCCAGATGCCAATGCTGTGGATGTTGATGGTATGTTTTGAAGCTGTTGATGCGCTATGAGCACCTTGTAAACTTTTTTCTTTCGTGTGATTTAGCTGCCATCAACGAGTATATGGATGTAAAACGAGAGCTATCGCGCATTTCGCGCTTGTCATCCAAGCATAGCGATCGCAAGCTTGAAGAGGGCGGTGCTCCCGAAGAAGAGATATTCAACCTCGATTCATTTTTGCATGGTCTGTCAGACGATGCTCAAAATATCGGAGCGAAGCCCAAGCATTTAGGCCTGATCTGGAAAAATTTAGTGGTCGAGGTACGTGTGCCCGTCAGCTTAAAGGCGCACAAATATTTAGCATTGCTGAGATCTGACTCTTGTCGCGCGGTGATAGGGTCGAGGTGCCGATGCATTCACCATACCAAACTTTCTCTCTGGCATCCTCGATGCTGTCCAATTTTGGAAATACCTCGGCATCGGTGTATCTGCCAGCAGCAAAAAAGTGATTCTCCAAGGACTGACGGGCTTTGCTAAACCCGGAGAGATGCTCCTCGTCCTGGGCCGTCCTGGTGCCGGATGCACCAGTCTACTTAAGGTGCTCGCTAATATTCGCGCGCCTTATACCCACATCGGCGGTGAAGTCAGCTACGGCGGTATTGATCACGTCACCTTCGCCAAAAACTATCGTGGCCAAGTCGTGTACAACGAGGAAGAGGATCTTCACTATCCTACACTGACTGCTCGCCAGACGCTCCAATTCGCCTTGCGCACTAAAACCCCGGGAAAGCGCCTTCCAGACGAGACCAAATCTGACTTCGTCGAGAAGATCATCTACATGCTCGGCAACATGCTCGGCCTAACCAAGCAGATGAATACTATGGTCGGAAATGCGTTTGTTCGCGGCTTGTCTGGTGGTGAACGCAAGCGCTTATCGATTGCCGAAGTGATGACGACCATGAGCAGTATCAACTGTTGGGATTGCTCCACTCGTGGTCTCGATGCTGCTTCTGCTCTGGATTATGTACGCTCGCTGCGTATCATGACCGATATCTTCCAAAAGACGACCATCGCCACGCTTTATCAGGCTTCCAACAGCATCTTTAACATTTTCGACAAGGTGCTCCTCCTCGATGAAGGCTACGTTGTTTATTTCGGTCCTGTTAGCCAGGCCAAGGACTACTTTGTGGATCTAGGCTTTTATTATCCTCCTCGCAAATCCGTGCCTGATTTCTTGACCGGTATCTGCAACCCACTTGAGCGCCAAACACGTGAAGGCTTTGAGGACGTTGCGCCACGCCATGCAAAGGAGTTCCAGGACCGCTATCTTGAATCCAGCCACTACAAGACCATGCTGGCCGAACTGGAACAGTATGAGGCCGAAATCGCGGCCGAGAACCCTGCTGAGCTTTTCAAGGCTGCTGTCGCTGAAGAACACCAAAAGCGGGCCCCTTCCAAGGATCCTTACACTGCCTCGTTCTATCAACAAGTCAAAGCCCTGACCATCCGTCAATACCATTTGCTTATTAAAGATTACCAGGCCCTGATCTCCCGATATGGTTCCATCTTGATCCAGAGTTTGCTCACCGCTTCCTGCTTTTTCATGCTTCCCCTCTCTGGCACTGGCGCATTCTCGCGTAGCGGTGCTCTCCTTTTCGCTATCTTTTTCAATTCGTAGGTGAAATCAGCTATGATGATACAAAAATGACTGACATCTTCGACTTTATAGGTTCGTCTCGCAGAGTGAACTCGTGAATTTCCTTACCGGTCGCCCCATTCTCGAGAAACACAAGCACTTTGCCATGTATCGACCAGCCGCATTCTACATTGCCCAAGTAGTTATGGACGTACCATATGCTGTTGCTCAAGGTAAGGCAAAAGACAAAACGATATCTAATATGTGTTCAAACTAACATATCGAAGTGTTGCTGTTTGAGATCTGTTCTTACTTTATGATGGGTCTCAACCTATCCGCTGGACGTTTCTTCACGTATTTTGTGACCTTGTTCTTCATCAACATGATGATGAACGGATTGTAAGCATACTCAACATTCGGAAGCATCATTATTTACGAGTACATTTTAGCTTTCGTATGTTTGGTGCTGTCACTACGAGCTTCTTCTTTGCGACGCAAGTTTCTGGTGTGGTCGTTATTGCCCTCTATACGTACACCGGTTACCAAATTCCTTACGACTCCATGCACCCCTGGCTCTTCTGGTATGAATATGAACTTATAACCTACCGCAGCTTTACTTATTTTTTCTAAAGGATTTACTGGATGAATCCGATTGCTTGGGGCTACAAGGCGCTTCTTGTGAACGAAATGTCCGGACAGCAATATTCCTGTGAGGGGCAGGGCAACTCTGTACCTTACGGCCCCGGATATGATGACTGGAATTACAAGGTCTGCACCATGAAGGGCGGCAATCCCGGCGAGAACTTTGTCATGGGCGACAACTACCTAAAAACGGCACTCAGCTACGAGCCTAATCAGCTGTGGGCCCCCGACTTTGTTGTGCTCGTTGCCTACTTTTTGCTTTTCACTTTTGTCACCGCCGCTGCTATGGAATGGGTGTCCTCCACCAAGAGTAGCACCCTGACGAAACTGTATTTGCCCGGAAAGGCTCCCAAGCCGCGCACTGTGGAAGAGGAAGACGAGCGTCGTCGAAGACAGCAAGAAGTGACAGATAACATGGACTCAATCGCGACTGGCACGACCTTTTCTTGGCACCATGTCAACTACTCGGTTCCCTTCAAGGGCGGTCCACTGCAACTTCTGAACGACATCTCGGGTATTGTCAAACCGGGCCATCTCACCGCTCTCATGGGTTCGTCCGGTGCGGGTAAAACCACGCTGCTGGATGTATTAGCCCGTCGCAAGACGATTGGCAAGGTCGAGGGTCGCATCTATCTCAACAATGAAGCTCTCATGTCCGATTTTGAGCGTATTACTGGCTACTGCGAGCAAATGGATATCCATCAGCCTGCTGTTACCGTTCGCGAAGCCATGCGTTTCTCTGCTTATCTGCGTCAAGAATCCAGTGTGCCACGCTCTGAAAAGGATGATTATGTCGAGCAGATTATCCAGCTCCTTGAGATGGACGATATCGCAAATGCCCAGATCGGTGACGTTGGCTCTGGTTTTGGTATCTCGGTCGAAGAGCGCAAGCGCCTTACCATCGCCATGGAGCTTGTGAGCAAACCGCAGCTCCTCTTTTTGGACGAGCCCACATCTGGTCTCGATGCACAGAGCTCGTACAATATTATTCGCTTTATTCGCAAGCTTGCCGACGCTGGCTGGCCCGTCCTGTGCACAATTCACCAGCCTTCTTCCATCCTGTTTGAGCACTTTGATCATCTGCTGCTCTTGGTCCGCGGTGGCAAGACTGCTTACTACGGTGAAATTGGTCCCGACGCTCGTACAATGATCGACTACTTTGAATCCAATGGCGGTCCCAAGTGCTCTCCCGATGCGAACCCGGCTGAGTACATCCTCGAAGTCGTTGGTGCTGGCACGGCCGGCAAAGCCAAACGTGACTGGGCTGAAGTATGGGCCAACTCAAACGAAGCCCAGCGACTGGAAGAGGAACTCGAACACATCCATCAAACTGCAAACCAGAACCCCAACCGCAAGGCTCAAACCTACGCGACGCCCTTCTTGACTCAGTTTTACCTTGTGATAAAGCGTCTCTCGCTGGCTTATTGGCGTGCTTCCGACTACAACATTGGTCGTCTGTTTACTCTGATGGCCACTGCTCTACTTACAGGTTTCACTTTCTGGAAGATGACCTACACGTCGTCTGACATGCAGAACCGCCTCTTCTTCATTTTCAACTCATTCATCCTGGCATATCTTCTTGTAAGTGCTATACAGAAAAACTGCTTTGTATATGTCTTTTAATGCGTTGTTGCTCTTCAGGTTGTCCTTGCCCAGCCCAGATTCATGACGGAGCGTCTCTACTTCCGCCGTGAATATGCATCCCGCTATTACGGCTGGGTTCCATTCGCCCTCTCAGCAATCCTGGTCGAGATTCCTTATCTGCTATTTTTCACGGCGGCCTTCATGGGTGCTTCGTACTGGACTGGCGGTCTCTATAACACACCGGAGGCCTGTGGTTACTACTATCTTATGGTGGTCTTCTTTGTCTTCTGGGCTGTCACTCTCGGCTACGTCATCGCCTCTGTTGCTGAGATTCCAACTCTGGCTGCCGTTTTAAACCCACTCATTATGTCAAGGTAAGAGTTAAAAGACCTTTCACATGGTAGAGCGTCATTCTAATTGTGTTCCGATCTATAGTTTGATCCTGTTCTCTGGTCTCATGCAGCCTATGTCTGCCATGCCATACTTCTGGCGAGTATGGATGTATCCTCTCGGTATGTTAAGTAAAAAAAATGCATATGTATAAGATACTTATATGCTGGTCTATAGATCCATTCCATTACTACATTGAGGGTCTGGCTGTGAACGAACTGGAGCATCTGCCGGTGGTCTGTAACGACAGGGATCTTCTCAAATTCAACGCTCCTCCCAACCAGACCTGTGGCGAATATCTCGCGAACTTCTTCTCGAATGGCGCTCCGGGCTATGTTGTGGATCCGAATGCCTTGGGCGAATGTCAGTACTGTACATACGAGTCTGGCAAGCAGTACTACACACTCATGTTCAATTGGGATGCTGCCAACAAGTGGCGCGATTTCGGTATCATTGTTTGCTACTTTGCATTTAACACCTTGGTGTTCATTGTGCTTTGCTACTTTAAGCGACGTGAGCGTCGTTAAATTTGTCAACGGACATACACATACACTTAGCACCCAATTTCTTAACATTAGTTTGAATTCTATATTTTCTTTCTGTAACTTTTTTTCCGCTCAAGTCATTATTAGACTGGGTACGATATTGTAAATGTAGCATACACATCAATAATACATTCTTTACTATATAGTTTCCACTATACATCACGCGATTCTTATGGTTTTGACTTGGATACAGCGCATGAATGCAGGTGGCGCACGAAAAGGCTAAATTGCCCGTCATGGGCATGCACTTTTAAGACTTTTAATATTGGCTTGTAATAGCAGGAAAAGAGACACAATCTCCTCACATTTCTTTTTTCCTCTTTTGCCTGTCAGATTAGCTCCAGTGTACTGAAAGCGCAACTGCTATACAATTAGCATGCAAAGTAAACGGTGCGGGTATGATCAGGCTGTTGGTAACACAAGGCAGAAACTGTTGCCGGGGGAACGGACCATTCGGGCCGCTGTATTTCACACGGTTAACCCCAACGCGCACTTTTTTTTTCTCTTCTTGTTTGCACTTGCGCACACACAAACGACCACTTTACAAAATGTCGACCGTTATCGAGGATCCAAGCAGTCTTGCCAACCTTTCCGAGGTTGTCACCAAGCATTTGCACCTCGATTGGACTATTTCGTTTGACCAGCGCAACATCACCGGTCACGTCTTGCTTGACATGGTCACCCGTGTCGACAATGTCGCCAAGATCGTGCTGGACACGAGCTACATTCGCGTCGAGAGTGCGTCTTTGGCTGGTCAGGCCCTCAAGGTATACATGGAGAGGAAGAAAAGTCATCAAGACTAACCAGTGGGCGCGTACACTTTTTATCTGTTGTTGTCTTTAGTTCACCATTGCCGAACGCCACCCGCACTTGGGCTCTGCTCTGACCCTTGACCTTCCCGAGCCTGTTGCCAAGGCGGGCACCGAGCTGCAGATCAAGATCGACTACGCAACCACAGAAAAGTGCACGGCTATCCAGTTTTTGGAGCCCGAGTAAGCAAGATCCATACCGCATCCGCCAGATATGCTAACGCGTCTATTCGTGCAGACAAACAGTCGGCAAAAAGTACCCTTATCTGTTCTCGCAGTGCCAGGCCGTAAGTATACATTCCCATATATATTGGACTAGTGGGATGCTGATACGCAGATACAGATCCACGCCCGCTCTTTTGTGCCCTGTCAAGATTCCCCCAGTGTGAAATTGACCTATTCTGCAGCAGTCACTTCGCCCCTGCGTGTCCTCATGTCTGCCTTGGAAACCAAGTCTGTGGCGAATGCTAGCAATTCGACGACCACCTACCACTTTGAACAGCGCACCACTATCCCCAGTTACTTGATTGCAATCGCCTCCGGTAATCTGGCTGGCCGCGAGATTGGTCCTCGTAGCACTGTGTGGTGTGAGCCCGAGGTCGTGGATCAGGCTGCCTGGGAGTTCGAGGTAACCTACATCGCATGCGTAGTACTGCAATTCATGCTCAAAATCATGATCAGGACACCGAAAGTTTCATCAAGACAGGCGAAGACCTCCTCACTCCCTACGAGTGGGGCCGCTATGATCTCCTGGTGCTGCCGCCCAGCTTCCCCTACGGCGGTATGGAGGTAAGTGTCGATCGGGAAATCGAGATAGCCGGAGCAACTTAAATTCTTATCTATATTCTGCAGAACCCTTGCTTGACCTTCGTCACGCCGACCCTGCTCGCTGGTAAGGAGGAAAAGGCTAACTCGCTTCTTGTCAACAGAAACTAAGGTGATCCGTCTTTTAGGCGATCGGAGCGCAGTGGATGTCGTTGCCCACGAGATCTCTCATAGTTGGATGGGTAATCTTGTTACGACACGCAATTGGGTAAGCAGTGATACGTTATTTGGTGGCCACAGTGGTACCTGACAAGGCGCAACTCCGCTCTTTTTTTCCCAGGAACATTTCTGGCTGAATGAAGGCTGGACTGTCTTTGTTGAGCGCAAGATCGTTGGTACGATAAGCTTATTTACTTTTCGGGGACTTGCAAGATGCTGATTGGAACATAGGTCGCTTGCACGGAGAAGCGGAGAGACAATTTAGCGCCATCATTGGTAAGCATTGAAGCTGTTGTCGTTGTCTACGCAGCGCTGACCGGTTGGATATCCAGGCTGGAAGGCACTTAAGGAGAGCGTTGCATTGTTTGGTGAGAACTCCCCTGCTACTGTGCTCAAGCCTGATCTCAGCAGCGGTGTGGACCCTGATGACTACTTTAGCTCGGTGCCCTATGGTAAGGCGAACGCATGGGATCTTCGGTGCTTGTGCCTAACATCGACGTTCGAATAGAGAAGGGCTTCAATCTATTGTACCACATTGAAAAGACGGTCGGTGGCCCTGAGATATTTGAGCCCTTCATGAAGGCCCACGTTGAAAACTTTGCCTCCGAGTCGGTTACGACGGAGCAGTGGAAAGCGTTCCTTTACGAGTTTATGGAGAAGCGATACGGTCAAGCTGTCGTTGACAAATTGAACACAATTGATTTTGATCTGTGGATTAATGGCACTGGCATGCCTCCGGTTGACCCCGAATTTGACACGACGCTGGCCGACATTTGCTACAAGCTTGCCGATCGTTGGGATAAGGCGCGTGATAGCCAAGACTTTACCGGCTTCTCGCCTGAAGATATCAAGGACATGAAGGCTGACCAGAAGAGTAAGCTTACAATGCAATATCCAGGCAACATCTGACGGTTGAATCCTGTAGTTGTGTTCTTGGAGCGATTGACTGACACCAAGCCTTTGCCCCATAACCTGTTGGCCAAGATGGATGAGCTGTATCATCTCACGCCTATCCGAAATGCTGATATCCGATTCCGCTGGCAGCAACTCTGCGTTATGGCGAGCTATGAGCCGATCTATCCTCATGTCGTGGAGTTCGTAACAGAACAGGGACGTATGAAGTTTGTCCGACCGCTCTACCGTCTTCTGCACCGCGCCACAAATGGCAAGGAACTGGCTGAAAAGACCTACCTTGAGCACAAGAAGTTCTACCACCCTATCGCGGCTCAGCTCATCGAGAAGGACATGGGCTTGAACTAAATTTCTTGCGATTTTTCCCTATATATAAACTGTGTTTGTTTTCCTTCTTGTTCCAGTTAGAAATGCTGAGCGTCGTGTAGGGGAAGATGACCATATTTTTGTGTCACACGGCCACATTCCATAAGATCGGTTATCTAGTCAACGCAGATAACGAGAAACTCATAGGCGAGTCAGTGTCTAAGGGTGGTGACCGCGACCGCAATATCGGTGTAAACGCGTAATTGCCGTATAATAAGACTTTGCTCCTCCGCCCTCAATTGAACCTCGAAGATTATGGAGAGCACTTCCTATAATAGATCCAGTACACTTAGACTGTATACTTCTTCATATCGTTCCAGTGCATGCTATCATGTGAAACAGTCTGTGATTTTACGCCCATGATGTACCACATGGTTGCTTTCCAGTTTTCATTAAATGATCCTGTGCAGGCGCTATGCTACAGTGTTTGATATATATTTGACATACAACCACAAGCAGACTCAGAGCAATAGATGTAATATGAAGCAATCGATCTTCATCTGCTCTCGTAACTTACAATATGCTTAAAAAATTTCCATCGGCTGCCTCATGTTGCTGGCCTATAAACATGCGTTGAGCCAAATTAATGTTTTATGAAGATGTTACCCATAACACATTATCATGGCGCTATTGCTGCATGCTGGAGCATCTGGTATTAAGGCATATACCTCTCCGAAGCATATGCTTACCGTGACCTGAGCTGTCATCCTTGGCTTCAGCAAAAATAAGAACACTAATTTCCTGTCTCGTTCTCCTCGACAAATTAGTTATCGATGGTGAGTCGCCTATATAATTTGCTTTATGCCATGAATGCCATTGGTGCGCTACATTTTTCCTGTTAACCTAATCGTGGATCCATGGATAAAGTCGGCAGCCTTCGGGCTTATATCTGCGACATGACTATCCCTAGGGCAGCTAAGGAGCTTTCAGAATTCTGGTCTTCTTCATCAATTTCATCAGCGCAGATTCCTACTGCTGCGATACTGGAAGGAAGCTATCTAACTTTCATTCTCGTTTGTTACGAAAGCATTTAGGACTGACAGATCGCACAAAGTCTCTGGCATCAGCAAAAGGTACGTGTCACTGTCTACTGGGATCATATCCGGGTATATTTCTGAGCCGTCATGCTCAAACAAGCGCAAATGCAGGGTATGAGTCTGCTTGACGTGTTTTTTCTCTTCAATTGTAAATGCATATTGGAAAATCAAAGTCAGATAGAGCAAGGGCACGTGTTGCCATCCACCCAATCGCCACAAAGTCAACACCACAGACTGAGAGGTCATGTAAATAGCCATATTGTATTTTAGGGTTTGATATGAAAAAAAGATGCTCGAGTATCATGTCGCATGCAATAATTGCTACTTGCTCATGGTGCTTTTTATTGATTTACGGTGTGGGGTATATATAACAATATAATTGTTATTGCATTCTATTTGCTAATATAAATAGCATCATCGATGGTCGAGTACCTGTGCTATCTTTTCTGATTTTGGCTTGCTGGTATGAGCGTGTCTGCATATGCGTTCCTTTTACTTTACTGTGTAATGTACTTATCGATATGCAGAAAGGACCCTGTTCGTGTGATACCCTCTGGAGCTGTTTCTCAGCCAACAAGTGACTACATGTGCAACGTTCAAGGTGGAAAGAATAAACCGGCGAATTAAATAATTTAGGACGGGTGGATGACATCTGTTTCCTTTGAAGGCAAATGACTAGTGGTACAGCTTGAGATGGAAAGAGCCATCCACGCGGAATAGGATGCATATATATCATCATGCCATGGGCAGTGAAGTGGAACAACGAATCAGCAATGGCTACCGTTCCTTTGGTAACAAATAGCACGAGGATAAAGTGAAATTGACATGATATTGACACTTCCAGGTTTATATGAACAGATATACACAAGCCTTGAAAAGAAAGCTGCGAGAGAATGCATACTTTGGAGCAAAGCAAAAAAGGGTACAATGTTCGGTCTTTTGCACGACCAATTTTTTTTTTTTTTTGGTTTTAGCCGGTTTTGCCAAGGGCCTCTACACAGACGCAACCCAATCCACGCGCGGAGCTTCAGAGGACGAGAAACGTATGTCGCGACTGAACAAAGTAACCTATAACCTTTTCTCTCTTCTTTTCAGTTCTTTTTTCGTCTTCCTTTCTTCCCCTTTGTGTTTCTGACTTCTGATGGCACAAATTGGAAAACAGCGCAATCATTCCGGATTACGACTTGACCTGAGCTCGCGACCGACGACGCCTAGCAATCTAGACGACGAAGGCGCTGCAGGAGGCGGTCTTTGTGCACCGACACTAAAACCGTCGACCTCTTCTGACAGCAGCTGGCGGGACGACCTTGTCCGTATCGTTAGCCAGAACAAGTCACAAACCCTCGTTGCAGACACTGAACAAGACTGCAACGACGATGTTGAGCTCAAAGCGGACGATTTCGAGAAGCTGAAGAAACTTGGTGAAGGTGCAGCTGGTGTGGTCTGGAAAGTCAAATACAAACCCACTGGTCTTATCATGGCTAAGAAGGTACGCAAAATGACAACTTTAAAAAACAGATACTGAACTGAACGCGTGTTTCCTTATTCAATTCCTCTCTTTTTTTTTCTTTCTTGTATGCATAAAAAATATTGCTATGTAGACCATTACCGTCGAGGCCGAACCGCAGCTACAACGCCAAATCTTGCGTGAACTCTCTTTTTTGAAAACTTGTGAGTCTCCTCATATAGTTTCCTTTCACGGCGCTTTTCTTGAGGATGGTGAAACCACTATCGCTATATGCATGGAGTTTTGCGACGGCGGTAGCTTCGAAGATATATACAAACGTGCCCGTGAAATGCAGGGCGTCATTGGTGAAACGGTTCTGGCCCGTTTGGCTGAGGCGGTAATAATAATACACATCTTGCTTATACGCGCCAACTCACATACCTTTCCAGGTGTGCAAAGGACTCATTTATCTGCATTCCAAGAACGTGATTCACAGAGGTAATATCCTCTTTCCCACTCGACCATCAAAGGGTCTGCATGCACTGTTTGGCTGATCCGCGTACATATTTAGATATCAAACCTTCCAACATCCTCATGACTCGTAAAGGCGAGATCAAGCTTTGCGATCTCGGCGTATCTGGTGAACTTATAAACTCCATGGCGGAAACGTTTACTGGCACACAGTACTATATGGCGGTAAGGGTGGAGCAAAAGTGATGTGAGAAAAGAGAGGAAAGAGATCAGCGTTGCAGCCGCCTTTTTCTTCGAGAATATCTTATTGACTGACGTGTAGCCCGAGCGTATTAAAGGAGCAACCTATTCGGTACAATCCGACATTTGGTCGTTGGGCCTATCCATCATTGAAGTCGCCCAGAACCATCCGGCACTTCCTCCGCCGGGTCAACCGCATCTGTCTGTCTTTGAGCTTTTGGATTTTATTGTGAGTCAGCCGCTACCAACACTGGGTGATGATCGATCTGCCGAATGTAGAGACTTTGTAGCTCAATGGTCAGTATCTTTTATTTCGCAATATTATTGCTTAGCAACACGTATTGATTCCCGCCGTCACTCACTTCTACTATCATTGCATTAGTCTGATCAAAGACCCGCACGTGAGACCCGGCCCTGAAGTCATGCTCCAACACCCATTTATCAAGGAGCGAGCAGACCCGTCCCAAGACCTGGCTGCATGGCTTAAAGAAGTATGGGAAGCCTCCTAAGCTTTCCATGTCGTCGCATTTACGTATACCCATGCATCTTTTTTTTCGATAAACTCCATTCCGACTCCCCATACATATTCCCAAGAAACAATGAAAGGGTAAAAAAGAAAGAGAGAAAAAACATAGGACGGAAGTGGTGGGCATACATGACATGTGCACAGATGAAATAGAAGGAAGAAGAAGAGCATGCGTGCGAGTGTGTCACAACGTTGAAAAGGGAAATCATGCATTACTTGTACGCGCACTGTGAACGTATATGATGTGGGTTGGTCGTTTGTGTGTACTGTGTGATAAAAAAAATTGTGTAGCGCGTGTGTGCGACGTGCGAGGACATTTGTGGGAGCAGCAGATATGATTCAAGGGCTTTGCCTCCTTCGCTTCATTTCTATTAAGACGGTCTCTAAATTTAATACAACAGATCGATCGGGCCGCTGACAAACTCTTACTTCTTTCGGCATCAGTAGGAAGTTCTGGATTCATAAGTGGTGACTGTTTGCCCATATCCATCATCCCTAGCTTTGTTTTAGTCCGTGAAGTATGTGTCTCTATAGACAACGTCCTGGATGAGACCCAAATCCATTTGCTGAATTAAGACATGATGTGAAAACATACCGCGCGCTTGATTCATATGAGCCTCTGGTATCCTAGAATCTGTTGTATAGTGCGATGCGTGTCGAGGTCGCTGGAGTTGGCCACCCTCGTCCGGAGTCGACAAGTTCATCGATTCAATCGGTGGTAAACGATCATCCAAAGAGGACGTCGCGGACTGGGAAGTCGATCTATCCGTTGAAGTGTTCTGCGCAGGTGAATCGCATTTTGGTCGAGGCGAAACAGGTAGGTATATGTTGCTCCAATGCCCAGCACGCAAGCTGCGCATTGAATTCGTTGATACGCTCGTTTCCTTCAGCCGCAGAAGTTGTTGCTGTACTACTTCAAGCTTCCCTTCTTTGAGAAGATTAGTTTCCATTTCCAAGAAAACCGAGACATATTTGTCAGTCCTAAAAGATTTATTGTACCTGCTTGACCTTTAGCTGCGCAGCCGAAAATCAGTACAGGTGCAAAATCTTTTTGTCTGCCAATCTGTCTTCGCCCACTTACTTTTCAGGTCATCTTGAAGCGTGGTCATAAAAGTGACTATGTCTTCCATAAGATCTTGCTGTCGCATTAATGTCGTTCGAAGAAAAGACATCTCGTCGTAAAGAGAATTGAAAGCCCTTGACATGTCGACCAATCTCTCTTCCAAGATTGTGTATTCCTTTGGAAGCGTCTCGACTGCTTTTTCGTCCGCTTCCGAAGGCATATTTGGCGTTACAGGTCCTATCTGGATCGAGGCGCGGTTGCTTCCTTTCACGCTCTTTCGCTTGATCTTTTGTAGATCCTCAATTGCGCCCTTTCGGAATTGGGGATGTCGAAACTCCCAAGTTTGGTTCTCGGATCTCAGGTTCGAATGAATCATATCGTTCACCTTGTTGAATCCATACACTGGTAATATGAATGGCAACACATCTTAAATCGCTGGACACATATACGAGAAATACTTACTGTTCAGCTGTCTGACGAAACTCTGCCAATTGTTGTGCTTGAAGTAACGCGGAAGCACATGTTTAGAGAAAGTTGTAGGATTTGAAACGGAGAAGATGTCGCCATGCGGAGACCAGCAGATGAGGTGTTGTATTTCCGGATCCTCGACCATGCTTAAGTTTTTTCGTCAAAAAAGGGCATGAATTATAGACTTTTCCAGCTGACAATAGATCCGCTTACTTGTACAGCTTGCTTACAAAAGCTGCGTGCGTCCGAGTTGCTGGTAAAAGAAGAAAAGAGGAGCCATTTTCAGGGCCACTCGTGGACGCTTCATCGTTTTCGTGTTTTTGGATGGCAAATTCGCTTAAAGATGGCCTACTGGGATGGAAAATTCGAACGAAAGAGACGAGGAATATGGCATGAGCATAGGAAGTTTGCCCAACAGGAGATCATATGGAATACCTGATCTGCTCGTCTAATTGTACTTCATGTTCTATATCTGTGTTGCTCTCGCCACTGCCACTGCTCCGACTCGACCGTCTGCTTGGTGGGTTCATAATGTCATTATTGTCGTTTGGTTGCGACGGCACGTGATTTTTAATGGCTTAACAGAAGATGGGATCAGAAAGACAAGTGGAGGGCGTTTTGGAGAACATACCACTGATCAATGAGCAATCTTTCTTTCAAATGCGTGGGAGGAGTGAGAAAAGACTGCGTCGATGGATTACGGGGTTAAGTTGGGAAGAGGTGCAGAAATTTAAAGGCGCTGAATGTGCAGTTGAAATATGAGCACGAAATAAATTTCGTCGAATGAAGAGAGCACCGGATGACTGTGCTGTTCCTCTTTATCGTTTCTGCTTGCTTGCTGCACGAGAAGTCCGGATGTGGGGGCGAAGAGTTAAACTGGAAGGCAAATGAAAACGGGAACACCAATGTGGGCAGACGTGCGAGGGCACAATTGATGAGAGGAAATCCCAGCACAAGAAAAGAAAGAGAGGAAAACCCAAGACGAGCTTTGGGTGAGAGCAAGCCAAAGACGAGTCGGAGTGATGCCACCGAACCAATGAAATTGAGCACACCCAACAGGCTGGGTGCCATCACCCGATATGTCCTAGTTCGTATTTAATTTTATACCCTCCGCTACTCCGGCTGGCCGCGTTTGTTTTCGGCAGTGCTTACTTTGTCCCCTCCTGTGTCTCCACATGACACACACACACACAGTCCATCGCGGAATCAGATGCTTGAAAGTAAGCCACCATTTTGCACCATAATCTTATTAGATAATGTTCTGTCCCTTTTCGAGTTTTGTCATGACCCACATTGTATGGACTCTGTCGGGAAAAAAACTGGCAATTTTTACAGATATGGCGCGTATCGAAATCCAAAATCGCATTTTTGCCCGAGTTGGTGAAACCGTGAAAAAAATACACCCGCACTTTTTTTCCCTCCCAGTTCTTCCCCCCAACAAACGCGCTCATTTTGACGCAACTCTCTCGCTATTACTTTGCCTATGATAGTCGAGTACGTTGTCACCATCGCATCGCTGTGACATAAGGCAAACCACGATATACTTAAGACATTTCAGGGTGCTTCACCACTCTTTGTACATTAAGTCAAATGATCTGCATGCCCACGTTTTTCTGGCCTTCATTTTCTTTTCTCGTTCAGCCAAGCACCATTGAAAATGGCTATCCAACTAATTTGGAAAATATGGTCAATATTTTTCCCACTGGCCGCCCAGCTTTCTGGGAACATTGTACAAACCCACACGAGAAGTAAGGTTCTAAAAAAAATTAGCCACGAAACCTTATATCGAGAGTTAAAAAGGGGCAAAAAGAAAACAGATGTATTACTTCGATTTTTTGGCTTTGTATGCCTCGTTCATCTATATACGGAATCGCTCAGAGCTTACTAGCAATACTTATCATATATCGGTTCAACCTGATGAACATAGGTGTTTTATACCTCTGAATCGATTGAAGAAAGTAAAATCTGAGATTTCTTTAGAAGTCGCGGAGAAGCGCGATAAGGATACACAAAAAATAATAACACATATTGACTGCGCGCGTTTGAAAAACGCAGGTAGTGGCAAGACAGTCATTTCAACTTTGCCACAGTGGATAGATAACCCGATACAGCAAGTTTCCTTGTCTCCAATAAGATTGTCAGGCACATTGTACGCGCACAAACATAAACAATGCATGTTTTTTCTCGCCTGATGAGCAGCACACCCGCGTTACGAAACTTTTTTAAATTGTTACATGCACAAGTTTGTGATGAAACAAAACCAACAGTCACAGTAAACTTGCAGACAGTACCCGCGTTTTCTAGGGTATGGTAATTTTTTTTTCAGTCTCCTAGCAGTCCAGTATAGTACATAGCTTCTGTATTACGTACACGAGAATAGTGTTTAGGTGATGGCTTCTTATTGCTCAGCAAATTCATCACCTGTGCCGCGAAATCTGAAACCACGTTTTCGGGAAGATCATACTTATTAATATCTCTCTTTTAAGGGTGTTAGAGTGTTCGGAAATCAACACGACTCCTGAACGCCGTACATCTTAACAGTCTCTCTCACTTTACACCATATGCAAAGGATACAGTGCATATTCTTATTTGGATGCAAACAGATGCATATCTGTTTATTGTGATTCGATGGCATTAGGGGAAGCAATATATATATGGTATAGCTCGTGTAATGGAAAACATATACTCAAACTAGCCTACGAAATTCCCAAATCAGTTTTCCTGGACTACATTTCATTTATATTCTACATACCAACAGTCGGCAACAGTCGGTGTTGAGGTCGTTAATGCGCGCTCACGGCGCGCTGCCGCCGCCTCACCTAAACTGAATACACGTTTGAGTCACAATGACACATTACCCAGTTGCATAACACTTACCGGTGGCCGGGGAGCAGACATTTGGCGCAAGGGCGATGTCTATAATAGTTTTTTAACGGTGGTTCCAGACACCGACCGTCGGCTAGTGGGTCGCAAGCGGGAAAGAAGGAAGGCAGAGGAAGCGGAGAGGAAGAGACGCAAAGGGGACGCGAGAAAGGAGCGGAACTGAAACATGTGTTAATGTCTCATATTCAATGGTAGACGTGAATCCGTCTCACTTACTAGCAGAGGAAAAGCGGAAAAAAAACCTCTGATGTGCGTGCAGCAAGCGGAGAGGAGGGAGAGGCGTGAACGGAAGAGAAGACAGGAGGAAAGACGAGGAAGAGGACTGCAAGCTAAGTATACATTCAGAAGAAGGTTAATGATATCCAAGACCATGTACTCTTGACGGACAACTTACTATCATGCACACCGGTGCAGCTGGGGGCCGAGCAACCGGTGGCAGAGGGACTTAAGGGGACGCAGTGGTCTATGTTACACTTCTTATTAGTTTATACTTGTAACCAAAATCCTTTCGTATATACTTGCCAGCAGTAAGACTTGACCAGGGTAAAGAAAAAAAGAAGAAAAGTAGACGTGGGAGAAAACAAAAGATCTTTTATGAGGAAGAGCGCATGTTAATCGATATTCATGCAAGAACACGGGCCTGCCGCACCAATGGGAAAACAGAAGTAAAAGATAAGGACCTGACAAGGATAGACGTAGACCTTTTTTCCAAGTTTCATAGGTTCCATTGGCTAAGCAAGCTATCACGCAATCCACATTATACCAATGGAAAAAAGAGCGTAAAGATAAGGACGCTGACAGGTGTTGACGTCAGGTATCTTTCGCGTTTCAAAGGATTGATTGGCCTACTTTACCATCACGCGGTTCACACTTACTGAAGCACACGGGTAAGATACCTTGATGAAGATTGACGTCAGGTACCGTTCACAGCTCAAAGTGATCCACTTTGGCAGACACCCTGCCCGGGAATTGAACCCGGGCCTGTTTACGTAATTAGTTATAAGTCGAGTTAGCGGAGTTAGGGCGCACTCTTTTTTGTTATATAGAAAAGAATGTCAGAAGAACCTTCTACTGGAGACGGAGCGGTGCATGCTGCAAAAAATATTGACATCTTTGTAAGAATCACTGGTGAGCGATTAACACCCTGAGCAAAATACACTGTCCAATTTGAATATGACAAAGCTCAAATAGAGATCACTTTTCCTGTGCAAATTTTAAGAAACTAAAATATGCGCACTTATATTAATAATAGATGAATAGAGAAAGGGAGCTTGCTTATTATTGCAATGGTAAAGGCTGTTAGCAAGAGCATTATAAATATTGCTCCTTATGTAACGCCTTTTCATTGTTATTCTGTGTATTGCGGATATAGCCGGTCTTGCTGAGATTGAGCAGATCAAACAACTTATGGTACAAGAATTTGTAAGCCCAGACGCTGCCACGGAGACGACGCACGTCGACAATGAAGAGACACGGCAAATTTCGGAAGCGGCACACTTCGACAGCAAAGCGAATCTCTTCACCAGCATCAATCGAAGGATCGCCGTAGATAGGTTCCATGGTAGATGGTTGTACTGGGAAGGGACCGGTGGTGTGGGTTGAGACCGAGACAAGTGAGCGAGAAGTAGGCGGTGTCGTGTCATTATCATGTTCGTCAACCTCCATATCCTCTTCATTGTCGGCCGGGTGGACCGACGAGCAATCAGATAGACGGCCAGGGTTAGGGAACAACATAGAGGGCGCGCAACGGTCAGCAGCGATGTTGTCAGTCGAAGGTACGCCATCTTGATACATGTCCTCTTTCGGCTGCTGCTGTTCTGTATCTACTTCTTCACCGGAGAGGCTGTCACAGCTTGCGCTACCGCTGCTGCCGCCATTGTTGCAGGGGCTGCTCTCTTGCTTAGGTGCGCGGTGCTTTGCTTGTCGCCGAGAGCACTTGAGCTTATAAGGGCCATCAGACTTAACGTGGATACCTAGCGCTCGCAGAGTTTGTGCAACGTCCAACATGAGCTCGGCGGGTGGACGTGACGTAAGCGCTGCTCTGTCGACGGCACCATGGTGCACACGAAGCTTGCTCTCAGAATCATCGTTGGGGTCGTTGGAGGGAGACACGGGCGGTGAAAGGGGCAATAACCCACCACTAACGGTGCGCGGAGCGCTACTCTCATGGGATAAACCGGAAGGAGGCGATATGGGCGAGCTGTCACCGGGCGACACAGGCGTGGGTGGTAATGCGGCATCTGTATCCTTATTGTCTTTGCCTAATTATTACAGAAAGTTAGCTTAGATCAAATAAAAGGTATTATTTACCTCCAGACTTCCGTCTGATCCAGGCCATGACTTTGTTCCTGCCAGTGTGAGAGGCTTGCTGCGGTTGTTGGTGAGAAGAGTGATCGGAGGGCGCTCCATGGCCACCGATGCCGGGAGAGATATGAGGCTCGCTCGGATCTTGCTCGTTGTTAACAATCCAGTCGTTGGTGGAGCGAACCGTGCCTGCCTTCTTATTGCGGTGAATGCTATTGCGCACGGCTGCGACCGCCTTGCGTCCACTTTGCACGCCGAGGCTGGTTACAACCGCCTCGGGGACTACCTTGCTGGACGGTTCGCTATTCATATCCTTTTCATACTCCTTTTGCTCTATGAGAGCCTCGAGAGATTCTTGCCGCCGGAGATCAGGATGGACAGATGCACCGTTAGGCCCGGGTTTCGAAGTGGGCGGCGATCCAGCACGATTGAGACCAGCTGCCACTGGCATACCAGCAGCGTTAGTTGCACCTACTGTGGCACTCATGCTACCGCTCTGCAGATAATCTCGAATTGCTTGACCTTCTTGACGGGGCGGCTCCCGGCGACGGGCGCGCAAGCTGGCGATAAACTTGGAGCGCAGTTTGGAGGCAGGAGCGTCGCATGACGTGGACATGGAACTGGTCCCCGTCGTGCATGACCCGCCAGCGGCACTGCTTGTCGCACGAGCCTGCTCGGATGACTTGGCCTCTGTCTCATCAGTGTCCATGGCCTCGTATTTTTTCACGGGCGGCTGTGAGACGGGTTTTCCTGTGAAGAAGCTGAGGAGGCGCTCACGACGGGGAGGATGGTGCTGCGGTGGGGATGCCCCTTGCTGCTGTTGATGGCCAGGACGAGTGTCATGATCCTTCTTGGTGATAAGCGTTGTACGCGTCTTTCGGGCTCGATCTGACTTGAGCCTTTCTGCTGCGGCCTTGCCAAGCGTAAGTCGACGCAGAGTGAGCGCACCATGGACTGTCACGGGGCGGGACGAGCTTGCACTATTCTCTGACAAGACGGCAACGTTCTCCTTGTTACCAGATGTAGTGATGGCTGCAGCTGCAGCTGCAGCCACGGCAGGAGCGAGGACATTGCTCTTATTTTTATCATGGCTGACATTGTTGGCGTCGTCATCCCCTCGCAGACGGAGGTTAGGCCACACGATCTTGCGGTAGCTTGGTATAAAGGACTGCTCGGCGGCGGTGGCGGCTTCTACTTCCAGCTCACTGTCGGATTTGTTGAATAGATACTGATACGGCTCAAGCCAGGGGTGAGTTTGGATGTTTTCGAGCGAGCAGCGCTTGGCGGGGTCTGCAACAAGCATTTGTCGCAGGAGGTCGCGTGCATCCGGACTGATATGTTTGGGAAAGGCAGGTGGCGTGGACAAGATGTAGCGATACAACAGGTTGATATTGTTTCCATCTGGATTACTGGGATCATCATCAAAAGGCAAGTAGCCACACAGCATTGCATACAGAATGACGCCACAGGACCATATATCGACGGCGGAGCCAGCATACAGGCCATCGTTGACGACAAGCTCGGGGGCTGCATAGCAGGGAGATCCGCAGGAGGTAGCCATAAGATCGTCCTCCTTGGAGCCGAACTGGTTGGCAAAACCAAAGTCGGTCACAATAATATTTCTGTTTCGATCAAGAAGGAGGTTTTCCTACAAGCAGCTGATCCCATCTCAGTGAAAACTCGTCCTGACTTGCAGTTTTTTCTTTTTGAAGCAAATTGGTGGGAAGTTCAACGTCTTACCAGTTTCAAATCTCGGTGGACAACCTTCTTTCGATGCATGTACTGGACACTGCTCACCAATTGGGCGAAGAGGCGGCGGGCATCTTTTTCCTTCAGTGATCGATGTGCCAGAATGTACTCGAAAAGCTCACCACCTGCAACAAACAAATCGAAAAAAAATGGTTCCATTTGTATGTGAGCGAAACAGTTACCCCTCGTCGAAGGCATGGCGCCCACATGTTCCTAATTTTTGTTCATTTTCCTATTCTACTTACCTGAAGCATACTCCAGGATGATTCCAATGTATTTCTCGGTCTCAACAACATTAAATAATTTGACAATGTTAGGGTGTTTTAACGTCTAACGAAACGATTTACGCATATGTGAGCAACGAGATCGGTGAGATGCCTCGAATGAAAAATAGGGGGTTGGGAGATTAAAGTTACCTTCAATGCGTGTATTTCGCGTTCAACTTTGCTAAGACGCGACGCCGAGAATCCGACGGTTTCTTTTCGAATCAGTTTGATAGCGAACTGGAGCCAGTAGGATTAGTTGTGTTGCCAATCCACATGGTTAGTTGTCTTTCTCTCTCTCTCTCTGAGCCATTTTTTTAAAAAAAGAAAAAATATGAATTCTATTACCTCTTGACCGGTCTCGATGTGGATACCCAGCTTAACTTTGCCGAATTCACCTTCACCTAAAGTTTGCAACAGCAAATATGGTCCGAGCCTTATTTGCCGCTTGTAGCCGCGTCTTCCCTGTGGTTGACGGCGATACATGGTAAAAGAATCAAGTTTAGATGCCGGTGTGGATGTTGTGGACGTAGGCTCCCAGGCACTAGTCATTGTCGTAGCTGCTGCCGTATCTATGGTGTCGCTTGGATTGGTAGACATAATGATAGAGAAAAAGAGAAGAGAAGAAAAAAAGATAAGCCAGAGAATGGGGGCTTATGTAGTATGCGAGCTGCAGGTTAAAAGGGACCAAAAAGAATGAAAAATAACCAAGAGAGGCAAGACGATTTAAGATGCACGTACGTAGGTGTGAACACATAGAGAGGATGCGACATAGGTAATGCGATCGATGTACTGCTATTTTTTTATCCCGTGCTCTTAGGAGATTGGGCTTGACGAACGCGTTTGTGTTGCTTTTTTTTTTCGGGGAGGACGGGATGAGGAGATGAAGGCAATCGACCAGAACGAGACAAATGGCGAGGGAGGGGAGTAGGAGGTTTAATCAGATTGATCTCGCGTACCTTACTTGTCTCTGGCTAGCTTTTGTTGTTGGGTGCTAGCATACCCACACATCTTGGGGATGAGAAAGACACGCGGGCCATCCCTTTACTCTCCCGCCTCATGCTGTTTCATCCTGCTGCTAGCGTTCTCATTTAAAAATTAATGCACTTTGTTCTCCTGCCGCCACTTTAGAAAGACCGGTCCCCTATAAATGGGAAAAAAAGGGCAAAGGATCTTTTGACAGTTGTCCTTTTTTGTTCAAATCTTCCTAAAATTTGACGCTGATGTTGTAATCAAATGAGAAGGCGTTAAATATATATCTTATCCACCGTTGTCCTCCTCTATAGAGCAGGTGGATACTAAAGTTAAGCGATGAGACGCAGCCGATTGACATTGGTACGTTATTATTTTTGCACGTTTTTATATGAACAAATTGGTCTACTCAGGGTCCATTCAAACACATAACTGCCCGTTGCGCCCATGGAACATTCCGCGCCTAAGGTACTCATGGCTACTATAGAAGCTGCGCGAGTTTTTCTTTAAATATGTGCTACGCCAGGGTCCCAATTACCCCGCATTGCATAGACATGTCACGGATCAGTTGAAACGGAAGTAATAAAAAACTGTATTATCCTTCGATAAGAAAAAGAGAGAGAAAGACTAGAATAAGGATGGTATACATTGCTATGAAGCAACACTAAAAATGCTAATTTTGGGGGAAGAGCAATGCACTCGCAAGGAGCGCTACGCCGAGACCAACAGCGCTCGGCAAAGATGTCATGCTAGCCTGAGATTTGCCTTTCTGGCCACTGCTATCTCCCGAGGACGAACCGTCCATGCTGGCCTGAATATCAGCACAAGTACCAAGATCATTACGCTGAGGAGAGACGGTTGATGCATAGCCGTCAAAATCGCATTTGCCATCCTTGTTCTTCTCCATGTAGAGATGGTAGAGCCAGCTGAGCTTCTCGGTGGGACTGCAGAAAGAGAAGGCACCATAGGTACCATTTTCACCGCTACCACTTATATCGTCGCAAGACACCATACCGCACAGCATATCGATTTGGTTACCAAGGGCGCTCGAAGACGACGATCCACCCGTCGTGTCGCTGTTCATGACCTTGTCAGACGCAACGCAGCCGAGGTTCTCTTGCATGCAGCGGCAGGCACCGTCAGAGGGCGTGGGCGGCAACTTGGTCGAAGCCTTCCAGTTCTCGCTCATTTGGGGGCACGAAGGGGCCTGGCGCACGTCGGTAAAGGCATCCATGCTCACACCCTGGGGATTAACCTTGGCCAGAGCCTTTTGGAGGTTGTCATAATCGGAAAGAAGCTCGGCCTGGCCATTGGCGAGCTTGACCAAACCATAGTTGTTGTTCTCTTGGGTAAACTCGTACACAACACCACCCGACCACACGCTGGTCATGTCTGCGCCATATATGGATTCAACTTCGGAGAAAGGACGCGGGTTGACGAGGTTGCAGCCATACTCGGACAGGAATACGGGCTTGCTGAAAGTAGAGAACTCCTTGGTACGGTCGGAGTAACCCGATTTCTCAAACGTAGAATCACCACACCATTCGTACATGTTGACGCCGAAGAAGTCAGCCTGCTCGTCCTCGTCTTCACCGCACACAAAGTAATCCTTGATGGCATCACGAATATATTCATCGTCGTTGCTCGCGTAGCCTACGGGGATGTACCGTTGCGTGTTGGCCTTGAGGAACTTTTTGACGTCGCGGATAGCAGCCTTGACATACGCCGACGCTTGGGTGTTGGTCTTGTCGTTGGTTACTTCGTTACCAGCAATAAAGGCAAACATGTTGTCATAGTTTTTAAATGCATCGACTGTCTTGCGGTAAGCATCATACAAGCGGGTGTCGTACTCGGGCGACTTCCGGTTGACAGAGAACTTGGGAGTAGCAATATCCAAAAGAACATAGAGACCTGCGTCTGCGAATGATTTCATGCAAGCGTCGTGGTTTTTGCTGGGATCGACTTCATACACACGGACTACATTGAGACCCAGCTTTTGCATGAGGGCAGCATCACGGGCACAGGCAGTAGAGTCCGCGAGAGGATCAGCGATAGTACTCATCATCGTAGTATTGGCATTGCCGTCTCTAGGCTGGTATGCGACGCTGTATACAATGGAGCGAGAAATGTGTTACTTTATCTGAACGCTCTTCTTATTTCCTCTTTTGGACTGATTCACTCACCCTTTGATAAAGAACTGATCTTTCGTAACAGAGTCAAACATCTTGTTGCCTTTGATGACGATTGGGTTCAAAGCATGTGCGGTGGCACATAGCAAAAGCAATACGGCCAAAGCGCATGGACGTAGCATGGTATTGGAAGGGAAGAAAAGAAGAGGAAGGGAAACGAAGCTTGATGAAGAGCAAGATGAAAATACAGGGCCTTTTATTGTGATCTAACGCTAGGATAAGCGGGAAGGGGGCGTTCCTCGGTCTTGGTGGCAATCTATCCATGTCTTTATTCTCATGGCATGGCATGGACACGCAAGGAATGCGATCTTAATGATTTTATGATTTTCAATCACCGACTTGCTTTTTTCTTACAGTCAGATCCCCCCTGCGTTTTGTGCGTGTAGCAAGTGAGAAGTAAGTTCAGGCACACGCACTCTCACACGCGTGCGTCGTTTATTGTGATAACTTTGGCAGCAGAATCGCACTTACTTCACATTTACTTTCTGTTTTGTGACAATCTCAACGAATCAAGCTACTCTAATTCCAATGACGTTATGTCATGAACTCTACTTTAAGCTTCAGTGGACATTCACTTTATCCATTGCATCCTGCAAGTGTTTGAGCAGCCATTTGTTCATGCTGAAACACATAAAATACAAAGATTACCAAGAAGAGGTGGGGGGGCATTGCGTTGGTGACTTTGTCCGAATATTCTTCATTGTAAGGGCGTATAAGCTGGAACTCTCGAAAGAGATCCATGAAACTGGCGTAAGCGACACCCAGGAGTATGAACGAAAAAGCCGTTCTAACGAACGTCATTGTGCTCTTACTATAGCTGGCTTCTACCCATCGACTATGAGTAGAGGCTCGACTTTTGTGCTATCTCATTCGGTTGAGAACACGTCAGCTACTCTGAACTCCAAACCGGGCGCATACATCTTGTCGTCCTAGGAAAATAGCTACGCCAGTTCATGGGCCTGTACCTCTGGCAGTACGAGCTTCACGCATGAAACAGATATGTATAGTATTAAAGTGCTCTATTCCATCGCGTGCCAATTAGTTTCCGGCGTAAAACGTGCATAGAGTTTTCTTTGTGTTGGCTCTGATATTATCTCTACAGAACATCCGAAAGTTCGGTCTAAGCACAGAGGGACCGTTCATCGAGGCGAGCAGTGTATATTATATAGAAACCGTATAAGGGAAAGAGTTAAAAACAGCAATACCAACATCATACAAAACCGACGTACTTGAGCGATGGCGGTCTTAGCTAGGTACATTCACTCCCACAAACTACGGGTGCGGCCAGTGATGTTTTACCGGACTTAAATGCTCCGCATACATTGACTTTGCCTAGAATAGAGAGGGTGTAGTAGGAAGCCATAGTAGTATGATCATTTGCACCCATAGCCGTTTGAACCAACAGGGACGTTGCCGAAAGTCATTCAAGATCTGACATGGATTTCAATTAAACGTCTCTAAGACTCAGTCGTTAAATTAAAAAAATTGCTTACATTCAAAAGTAACTTTAATAGGCCGTGCATAATATATGTCAGTCATCATAATCCTATACAACCAGCCATCTTGTTTACATGTACCTACATGAAATGGTTTCAGCTGTTTTTGTTATTATACTCAAATGGATGTTATGTTGCCAAAGTAGTTATAGATCACTATGTGGCGGTTCCTTTTAATTTATCTATATGCAGCTCATTGGCATCTGAATACTTTTGTTCATACCTATGCCTTGCATATCAAAATAATTCCAGCGCAAGATGTAAGTCATGGTATCCAAAAAGCATACTTATGACATCTTGCATCTTTTCTCACCTTGACCCACCGCTTGAAGCATTGTGGCAAAAGGGTGACTCTCAGTGCGAAACGAATGGACTCGCTCCACGTTGTCTGATATCGCTGTAGAAGAGATGAAGGAACAGGGACACAGAAACGAGGAAATGTTGAAGATAGACGATGATGTAAAGCTACTGAAATGTATACTTATATAAAATGGACTTCACGTAGTATTCGCCGTTTCTTTCATATGGATACTTGTAGATACCACTTGTGGCGTAAGTATAGTAGTGAAACTTCCCAATTTTTGCATCTGCCAAAATTTGATATAGCAAAATGTACAATCAGAATAGTTTGCGCACACATGGGTACGCCAAAGACTGCCACCTACGTATGAATATGTGGATATTGAATACCACGTACTCGTGAAGACGTATAAAATGAGTAGATAACGTAACCGGTCCTAAAGGAAAACATATCTATTGTATAGCCTTCTAGCGCAAGTTTCAGAGATATTCTACTTCTCTTATACACGAGGATTGTAGGTCCCTTTGGCGAGACAGTTTTTCTAGACAGGTCTGAGATCACGAAAGAGAGAAGTTTTTTCCAGCTTTGCTTTTTTTGGCGGATGGCAATAAACTGAACGTCTTCATGTAATACATCGGCTGGCTCTTCCCATATCGCGTGGGGTGATACTAACCAAGCGAACATGCGCACGGGCGAGACAGGTTGCACATAACATCTTCATTTCCCACCTCTTGTCCGAGACGATTGGCTCACCGACATTGTGGTATGAACTCAGACAAGGATTTAGCATCTTGTGCCTCCCAACAAAGCTGGGCTACTTAAAAAAAGACCGCAAAAAGAATGGATCGTTTGGATTGCCTTGTTTTATTTTTTCTTCTTTATTTCTTTCTTCCCTTCCTCGAATATCGCGTCCTATCCTTCGTTCCTTTTCTATTTTAATATCGAATCATCATGGCATTCACGAAGGGTGAGTATGCCGCGACCTTCTTGACCTTTGTCGCCCTCCTCCTCGAGATTTTCGTTCTCGTCAGCGGCACGGCCAACAAACCTGTCCTGCGCGATCTCTACTTTGCTCGCCTGGAGTACCAGGGCAAGTTCACCAACATGGGGCTCTGGTATGTGCAATAGATACTATATAAAAACGTTCCTGGCTTGAGCATATTCGATTGACAGTACCTGTATATTACTAAAGGGGAAGCTGCTACGGCTCCAATGGCCAGTTCGATCAATGCAGTGTTCCTACTGCTCCCTTCAAGTGGCGTAAGTGATCAATGAAGCACAAAAAAATAGGAAAGCATGCTCGTCGTAGTAACAGAAAACTTTTCAACAACTATAGCCGATGCTGAAGGTGTGGATATCAAAGTGAACGTCGACCTTCCCAACTCGATCTACCTTGCCATCCTTATTCTCTACTGGATCGCCTTCCTTGCTTCAGCCCTCGCCATGCAGGTCACCGTTTTCACCTATTTCAAGCGTCTTCCCAGCTTCTTCGCTGCTGTCTCGTCTTTGATGGCCACGGGCGCGCTTTTCATCATCTGGATTATCGTTGTGGTTGCGGCTGCCAAGTTCAAGTCTGCTGCAGAGGCAGTAGGCGCTCAAGGCTCGATGGGCAACAGCTGCTGGATGGTCTTGGGTGCCATGATTGCCTCGTTTTTGGCGACTGCGTTCTATAGCTTCATTTGCGTCTGCCGCCGCAACAAGACCACCCAGGATACGTTCAAGTATTAAAGAGCAAAACACAATGCTTCTTTGAGCATGCTTGAATCTGTATATAACCTCTCACGCGCGCCCTTCACCCACTCTTTCCTTCCCTCATTCTTTCGACCTCCTCCTACCTTTCTAATCATCTTACTATTACACTTACCGAATATTCCACTTTTTTGTTATTCATTACAGTAGTACTACCCACTAGTTTATTTTTGCGTGAGCATGAAGCGTGCAAATCCCACGGAGGTCGCTAATGGGTTGACAAGGATCAATGGCTAGCTAAAATAGGCAAGTGACAGCGTGTATCCCATCTTTGCACAACACTGCGAGTGCGGGGTTGAGCGGTGCGCGCTTGACGGTCGCGGGGTACAGAGAGCTGAGTTGATGCTCAAGCGCGGCACTCTTTTTTCTTCTCTCTCTTCCTGTCGCCACCTCGGAAACGATCCCTGTCGCGATCTACAAAGGAGATCGCTACTATTCGATCTCAACACAGACACTGTGAATTAACATGTATATCACTTCTACTGAAATCCAAGAGGCTTTCGCATATGAATAAATATCCCACTTAACAGTTTTGCAGATGCGACCACAAAAAGAAAAAAAAAGTACCCTTCCGTCGCGTTACCCTACCTAAGCCAACCGCAATGACTTACGGTAATAATACTGCAGGATAACCAGTAGCATTTAAGTCACTAGCCGTTACCTATCTTCACATATAGTGACATGACATACATACATCATTGCGCCCATATTACTCGATCCATCAGACATTGAAACTTATTGATTACAGGCATATATCGCGCTTGCACATGTTAGGCGGGTTTGAGGCAGGCGACATGAGGCACACTCAGATACACACTGTGCTTCTCAGGAGAACAGTAAACAAACATACTTACATTTCATTAGGTTTTATTTATTTTTAGTGCTTTCATTATGAAATGGGAGCTCATGCCCAGCAGAATTTTTTATCTTCTTTAAGAAATGAGTTGCCTCAAAGCGTTTCAAGGACGGTTGTCAGGGTCTTCATGTCATCACGTATCGTTTTTGCAAAACGAACCACCTTCTCCTATAATGATTGGTATAAAGTCTCTTTTTAGCACCCATGTGACAAGAAGCACAAATTCCATGATGATTACCTTGGTGTCCAGAACCTCTATACTTTGCGTGTACGCATTATAGCGCACTGAAAAGGGGCGGTCCGTCTTGGCTGCAAAGTCTCGCACCTTCTCTTGTGCATCCTTGAATGACTCTGCGATGAAATAGGTCTATACGTAATGACATGAGTACCATCACCTATAGAAAATACCATGGACTTACGGGCTGGAATTCGGTGACGGGGTATTGTTGAACAGAAGTTTTGGCGGGGTCGAACGGCAGTTTTTCAGGCTTGTCTGACAACGCATACTCGAGCTCACCAAAGGAGCTCAGCAGACCGGCACCGTAGGCTTTGATCTCTCCATCTTGTCGACATACACCGAACTCGACTGTGAACCAAAAGATTGTGGCCAGACGTTTGATATCTTCGTCAGAGGCACCTAGTGAGGCAAGACCGATTTCTTGGCAAAAGTCGGCAAAATCAGGATCGGCAAACTACACAGAAATTGACGTCTATAAGTCCCAAGGCTCCAGTCTGACTTTTTTGATAGCAACTTACAAGAGGAGCATGGCCCAACAACTCGTGACACACATCTGGCTCAGGTGTGAAGAGAGGCTTTGAGCCGTGGCGAATGTACTGTGTAGAGTGGAAGACGCGGAAGGCCAGTGCGTTCAAAAAGTCACGGGGACTGAGGAGACCCATGACAGGACGAATGGTGAAGCCAGTGCAGTCCTTGAGGAATCGCGACACCTGTTCCAGCTGTGGAATATTCGAGTCACTGTAACCACAGTTTTGCTCCAGCAAAGGGAACACGTACTGATGCTCGCGGCACGCATGGGTCTTGTAAAGCTTGGTCAGCTCGCGATACACTGTGCCCCAACATTCGATTTCCGCGGGTGTGTAGTCGACATGCGGGATCTGTTGACCAGTGCGGTAGACCTTGGCCTTGGCCGTGATTTCAGCACGTCGCTTACGGTAGACTGGGTCATGCGCACCGGGATGGTCCGAGCTGAGCTCCTCACCCATGGCAAGGACCTTGTCCGCAAACGTATCGAGATCCGTCATCTTACGAGGGAACCATGGCACGCTGTCTATTGTTTACCCAACCAAGCAGGCGTGAGAAATTTTTGTTTCCCACGGTTGAAGCCAGTCAACGTACCAGGAAGACCGTCAGCGCCCATAACACGGACGTCGGCCGTATGCTTCTGAAGGCCTTGAACTACTTTATGGACCTGCTCTGCATCCTTGGCGTTTAGATCCACGAAGAAATCGTAATCCCATTCGGCGGTGCGGCTAGGGCGTCTGTTGGATGAAGAAAGAGAGCGATGCTGTTAGCTGTCATGTTCGTTTACCAAGTGCATCATTGACACTTGCGATTCAATGCGGGTCAACGAGACCTCCATGGCCTTGATACAAGCCAAGCAATCCTCCAGTGCACCGACCTTGTCGGTAATAGAGAAGCAAAGAGTCGTCTTCAAAGGGTTCTTATCAGTAGGAGACATGGGGCTGGCTGTTTTTTTTTGATGGCGAGAGAAGTGATAGATGCAGTTCGACCCATTCCCCGTAATTAGAGCCTTTTTAAAAGGGTGCAGAGTGATGTCGGGCTTTCCCACGACCACATGCATAATAAAACAGTCAACAAACCAAAGTGGAACAAAAACACTCGGCTCTAATCTGATCCTGTCGCCTTTACACGCTTATCTGAAAGTGCCCGCGGAAAAGATTATTGATTGCTCCATGCATGACATCGTGGTCAGTAGCATTTTCCCACCTGACCTTATGCACTACCAAAAACAGACAATATGACTAGACAGGTAAACGTATGTATGCGCTTTGACAGCAAGGAAGAAGAATAAGGAACAAATAGCGGTCAGGCTGGGGTAGACTATATAGGAAGAGGGGTTAATGTGGAAGTAAAGGTTCGAAACGGAAAAGGGAAGGCGTGATTGCGGTTTGATAGACATTAGCGACCCACGGTACCCGTTTGGTTCCATGAAAGACGATCGTGATCACCCAGTTTTCTAAGGAATAATCGAGTCACTGCGTAAGTATGCTTTTCATTTACACACGTCTGCTCTTCTTCGCTTTACCTGGGACGGAAAAAGTGCCACCCCAGAAAGACGACGCCGAGGAATGCGCATGCACAGCCCATGATGATATATGCCAAGCCCATAAATGGGTTCCGGTCGCCTAGGAAGGACGTGCCCGAGAGCACGAGTGACTTTGTACCGCCATACTGCCGGATATCATAATCTATAGCAGGCATCAGCCGAATTGCTATCATCAGTTTCCATCCCCTTACTTAGGTCCACTTGAATCTCGTATGTGCCTGCTTGCAGCGTATCCCCTTCGTAACGGGCATAAAGTTTGCGGAACGTCGGATACCAGCTTGTCCGCATCCAGACCAAAAAGTGCTCATCTTTGGATGGGTCAAACAGATTGTCGGATGTGTACCCGTTTGGATAGCGCTTCTGCCAGTTGGGCGGCGGTGCTAGTTGGTCGGCCGGCATGGATGTCTGGTGGTAGCGTGAGACATCAGAAGACCAGGCAATGCCGTTTTCAAGCAGTGTGTAGTTTATGTTGTCGGTACTTCCGCCCTGTGGGTTGAGCAGCATCAGATTGGTCGAGAACGTGTCTATCAGAGAGATGAGTTTTGTCTTTTCTACAGTGCCCACGCATGTGTTTCCTTACCGTTGAACATGGAATTAGCAATTAAACCGCACGGATAGTAGATCTTGCCATCCGGAGTGGTTGCAACAGGAGAACACGAAGCGCCCGCTTCACCTTGGGTGATGGTATCGCCGTTGAGTTGGTTGTAGCTCAGGCTCTTTACATATTTGCGATGATTCTGGTAAAAGTTGGTCATGCGGTAATAAAGGTATATGGGGGCTTGCAGTGGCATAGGAATCGAAAACTGGATCGTACACCGCGACACGGTCTCGCCCGCTGGTGCAGCCTGGCCCGTCAAAAAGCTCGATTCTTGAGTCACCTTATAGCTCGGCTGGCGTGTCACCGTCGTGTTATCGGCTGTGAATTTGTAGCTGTACTGGTCTTCGTTCAATGGCGTGTATTCGCTCGTACTTTCAATGCATTTTGTATAGTCGATGACAATCTCATTCACCTGTCACCAACCCAATCATCAATAATTACGTAATAGATAGTGTCAGCTATCGTACCGTTTCACTTTCATACAGAAAGAGGCCGCCGAGGGGGGCAAAGACGACGCCGGCGACGAACAAAGTGGGCAGGACGGACTTGGGTGTCAGGAGTGGTTGCCATGCCTTCAAGCGCTGCTGTTTAAACGCAGTGTCTAAACATCATCGTCAGCATGTTTAGTTTATATGTTATAATTTGTATTCGCATCGTACTCGCAGGCTTCTTGCTCTTGTGTTCAGCCATGATGAAGTCGCAGAGGAAGTGGCCTTGCCTTGCCTTCCTTTTTTTTTTTTTTTTTTTTGTGGAGATAGACCACTCTCGGTCCGATGTGGCCACAAACTCCGCAAAAGGGCTCGGCCTTTCTGATCGTTTGAAGGGATGCGAATATTCTCACCTTCCCGGGTTTCCCTTTCCTTTTCCTACTCAACCGAAGCATGTCTATCATGAGTCCACCCCACGTCAGTCAACTATATTTTTTTGTACGACAAATAATCAAATTAGAAACAAGGCAGATGAACCACGTCTAGGCTGAGTCGTCGCTGCATGCTTTTTCTCAGCAACATCAGCCGCGTCCTTGGCAATAAGTATGCACCGCTTTATGCGATTTAAATCACTAGCATCAATATCCAATGATTAATGAGCTCACTTGAGATCAAGGCGCTTTGACTAGGGCAGGTAAATAATATGTATACATCAGATCATTTATATATTGATATCTTTTTGGATGAGAGAATACAAAGCATACATTCTAAATATATGCTATATCTAAAGCGCGCTATTCACAATCTCAAAGGCTTGTTTATACACGTCGAGCATTGTTTTGCACTTTTCACGGTCGGCCGCCACCCCTTCATCCTCCTGGAGCAAGTCCGCGAACAGCTCCTCCTTGTATAGAGATGCCACCAAGCGGTTCTGCACAGATTCTCGCGAATGGTTGACGAGGAGGTGCATGATCGCTTTAGGAACCAGGTCCTGGATATTCTTGCGCACAATCGTAAAGTAGCTGTCAATCAACGTACCTGCATAATGATGTCACTCAGCCTGTTCCTGGGCTTGCTTTTTTAAATTTGAACTTACGGATCAATCGAATCTCAATCTCTTCACGGTCGGTCGCCTGCAGCTGTTCCTCTGTGGGGCCGTTCTATGGACGCACCCTGTCAGCCTTCGTATATGTATCCATGTTTGCATTACCTCTTGGAATTTACGCTCGATTTCAGACTGCATGATTTGGGACACGGACATGGGGGAAGGCATGTTAGTGGAGAGCATGTCGTTTTGTTGCGGTCCTAGAGCAGGTCTCTCGCTTTTGTGCGCACCGCCGAAGAAATAGGTCAAGAATGAGTCCTTGGAGCCATCGGGTCCACCGCCCGAGGAAGGAGGTGATGGATGGTATCCGTTTGCGATAGGGCCAGTGCCATTTGTCACAGGAATGTCATCGTCTGCTCGGCTACCGACGCTGATCACACTTGAGGCAGGTGAATGCGTGCGTGCGGGTATCTACACATCAAAATGGATGAGACTGGTGAAATAGAAGACTGGGTGTACACATACCTTGCGTCGCTCCATTTCCTTCTTCTTTTTCAGTTTTGATTCGTTCTCGAGGTTGGCCATCGCACCAGCGGCGCCCAAAAAGTCTGGATGGTTCGTGTTGATATACGCCCGTTCGATTGAGATCAGACTCTCGACATAGTTCGACGTCGGGCTCAAACGTTCGCGCAAGAGTTCCGAGACGACTTCAACGAGTTTGGTATGCAGTCTTGGGTATCTCAGCAGTTCCTTGTTATCCGACATGTGACATATTTTCATCAGCTCTTCGTAAACGAGCTCCACGCATCTCAAACTGGGTGTCTCTAGGAGCTTGATCTGTGGCCGCACCAAGAGATCAAAGGCAAGTTCGGGAACAAAGAGCGACGGGCGCGGACCGGTCGAATTGCGGATGGCAGTTCGGATATCATTATGGGAAAGGTTAGCACACGCCGGGATGGCATCCAGTGCGCTGCCAAACACGCTATTGAATATAAAATAGATACGGGCACCACCACAACTTCAGAAAAAAAGAGTGTTCAGTAAGTATTGATAGAATAACTCATACCCAACCTTCGACTTACAGCTCCTTGGTAGACATTTCTGATGAAGTACCGTCGATAGCGGCAACGAAGTCGTTCGCAAATTTGGTCAGCAGACGCAGGATCAACGAGCCTCGGTGGACTGAGCCTGAGGTAAACGTCGGGTCTCCATAGGATGCCAGCTCTTGTTGAGTTTGGCTCACGAGTGCGCTGAGTTTACCGCGCAGTTCAGGCAGCTTCTCCTTGATGCGGGTGAACAGGATCTACAATGTAAAAGACTAGTTAAGATTCGTGTATGCAACAATTGGTATACGTACATTGTTGAGTTGCTTGCTTAGATATTGGGAGCCACAGCGTGAAGCGATGCTGCGGTAGGCAGCATGTTGATGGAAGAAGTCGTTTTCGGCCCTGATGGCATCTTCCATAGGTCTGTTGGTCAGGATATCCTGCTGGCTGCGGTTCACGACACCGACGAAGCCCAACTTGAGCGGGTAAGAACGGCCCATGAGGACATCCAGAGCATTGGTGCCGGCATCCATCAAGTCCAGCTTGGTCAGCACGCCAATGGTACGCTTGCCTATACAAGAGTAATGGGTACACGGCCCAAGTCCCTCGCCCCATCCACTGTCTTCCCCTACCTTCCACATCGACCTGACGCGCAAGCTTCAGACTGTCTGAGTTGGCAACATCCATGTTTGCTGGTGAAACAGCCAAAATGATACTATGATACACACTGAGCGTACTATTCATATGTAAATTAGTTACCCTCGCTTACCTGTTAGGGTTGGATATATAATCCATGACGAGAGAGCGGATCTGCTTCTCGATGTCCGAGGGCTGGTCACCTACAAGAAGAATAAGGTTAGAGCTTGATGAGACCCCAGTCGAAATCTCACTTGCCAATAGGGATCTAACGTAGCGAATAAAGAGGGTTAGTGTGTGTGCTGTCTGTTTGTTTATTCGTCAAGTTACCTTTGTCAGACCGGGCAGGTCCACGAGGGTGAGGGTGAGGACCTTCGGGGAGTGTATGCGCAGGTGAATCGGTGAACGTGATATGCCTTTGTTGGACCCAGCAACGCGGGCTGTGTCGTCTTCAATCTCTTGTCGAATCTCGTTGAAATCGTAGAACTTCTTGTCCTTGATGTGCATAAACTCGCCATACTCGGAGGCGTTTGGCTCCCTCGCGGTAATGAGCTGTAGAATGAGAGGTCGCCGAGTCACAATACCGCTGCCCCGGGGAAGGAAGTCGCGCTGAACAATCGTCTCCAGCACAGACGATTTTCCAGAGGATTGAGATCCAACGACAACAATCTGAGGTAGGTCCAAAGACTCATACGAGCTGATGGAGGCCAAGACGGTCTGGAGCTTGTTGGTCAACTGAATCAGGTCGTCCATAGTGGCGTGGCAGTGTTAAAAGGAAGGTCGCGTGCTATCCAGAAGTAATATATATGGATATAAATATCGGTATAAGGTAAGTAGAGAGAGAGAGTGGGGGGCGAGAGTGCGTCCGGTATATGAGATAGAAGGAAGATAGAGCGCGCAGCAGGAAAGAAGAAAAGAGACGGTTAGAAAAAAAAAGACAGGGAAGTTGAGATTCAAGCGAGCGGAAATAGTCCAGGAACAAGGACAGACAGCCCGGACCCAGCACAAGTGTGTGTTTATTTTTGAGTCAGATCCACCCACCTTCTCTTTTTTTCATGAACTCTAATGTCGTACTATGAGTACTGATAACCACCCCATCTGACTCCCCTTCAAGTGTCTCCTCCTTTGATACGCAAGCTTACCTCTTTCTCTTTCCGGACGTGTCGTTATAACCCGCTCCTGTTCTAGATGTCGCCATAGGATGGTGTCCGTACCAGACAATGGAAACAGGACTGCCCAGCACCCCGCTTCGGATGTTCATTATTTCATCCGAGGAAATGGTGATTTTCATTTTCTGGTGTCACCTGACTGCATGTGGGGCCGCCGTCGTGTCCTGTCACCCATCCTCGTCATTCTGGTCTGCGCGCAACAACTCTGACTCAAAAAACAGCTTTTATTTTTGTTCAAAGTTGGAAGATAATACTCTTCCCGGTGCATTAGGTGAGAATTGTTGCAGTTATTAATTCTATGCCCCTTGGCAGCTATGAATTGCTTTTCCACGTATTGTTACTACAGGATGACCTTCCTCGGCGTATATCTCGACAATGGCTTGTGCTTTTATAGGTCACGATATAACAGCACTACAAGACGCACTGGCGTTGTGCTGACAGTTTTTATCTGCTCGGTAGTTGTTCTTCCTGTGAACGCCGCTAATATGGCGCTGGACCGGTCGACTTGTAGCCTTTGACCATCTGCTCAACAGCGCCGCAGCGAACACTCCGGCTTTGTCTTGACGCCTCGTTACCATACTATATTGAGCTTTTGACGAAGCTAATATACCATTCAACGCGACGAAGCCGGTTGGAAGAGAGAGCAGACACTAAAAAAAAGGGGCAGCATGTCATTAATATAAACAATGCTCCACAAGAATGAATAAACACACCTTGTTCCATGCGATGTAAGTCTTGATGAGTCAATGCTACCGCCACATTGTCGCGAGTCAAAAAGGGCCTTCTATCTGCTACATATGGGATAGAACCTGTTAGATCCACTTTCGCATACTCTGAGCTACCAAATTATACCTGAATGGTAACGCTGAGCCGAACAGATAATGTAGCCTCTGTATGTAAGACACTGGGTGGAACGTAAGTTGGCCTCTAAAGAAGTCAAAGAAGCATTAGCCATACTGGTAAAGCATAAATGAACTGCAGAGCTTACTGTTATCGTTTTACAGTAGACAGGTGTATAAAAGGTTGGAAAGAAGTTAGGGTTTGTAGTGCTACTTGAACTGAATAACCTTTTTATATCTTTTGAGAGAACAAGGCGCCGGATGCGTCCCGAATTTGAATAAAGACAATATTCACTGGCGACAAGAAATACGCAGGAGGAGATAGGCGCAATTGAGAAGTTTTTTTCCGTAAAAGGTATAAAATCGAGATTTTACCGTCGGGCCATGTAGGACAGGAGCAATTCAAAACAACGAAAACAAACCATACGTTCTGGACTCACATCTTTGGAGATATGATGATCGCTTACATATCTGTAACAGAAAGCCCTGTTTCACACTGGAATACAATGCATTTGGGCATTACCAGTAGTATTTCTCTACAATGATGGTCCCTCAAGTCTGTGAAGTATATCAGGTCAGCTACGTATACTATAATCATGGGGTTCTTTCGAAAGGGGCCCCCACCGGGTCTAAAAAAGCTTTTGCATACATGTATTTGCTGCAAGGCTACTCTTTTCGTTTATTGTATCAAGATTTGGGGGCTGGATTGCCCGACCGTCCGTTCATAGACAGGAGAAGCTTCCGTCCGCTTGAACTTTGATTGCTAATACTAGATTCTATGAATTATCACTTGAAACTTGTAGCTTTCAATTTATTTAGTAGGCTGAGTCAAGGAATTTTTGAAGACAACTTGAATCACAAAGGGCGACCTTTGAGCCACGATACTTACGTACATCTAGTTTCGATAGAAATGTTCGGCAATTGAAGTCAGCCTTGCAACATCGATGCTTACATTTCTCTTGTTATAGATTTGCGTCATTCAGGGGTAGTTCGCCTCTTCATTTTATATTAATCGAAAGTTTTTTTTTGTAACATAACCAATAAATAGAGGACGTTGGAAGACTCTAATCCTTTGTCTTTGATCCTATACTTTTAACGTTTGTACCGATTACGAATCCAATCTACCACACATAGTGATCGCGACTCGCTGGCTTCCATGGCTTCCGTAGGTCTTATAAAATGAGACTGTATTTCAGTTATCAATGCAATATGACGAAAGAATATAAAGAACTCAGCTGCTTTGCGTGGGCCTTGCTTGCTCTTGCTAGAGACTCAAGCATCGGACGTTTTCCTACAGAACTGTCTAGCACAGGAGCTTGAGACCAATCCCCTCTGTAACCCTGCCATCATATGTATCGTGCTTTTAATAGAACGTTTCGTAGTGGCGGATTCATCGACATCATGGCGACCAATGACTTGATATTTTTGTCTTCCGGATACGCGATGAAGCTGTTTGGGTTGTGTATCGGTCCTGCAGCGTCCAGACGGGGAGAGACTTGCTTGTATGCTTCAATTGCAAAGTCATTGAAGCGCTCCATGGCTGCGTTGTCGTAAGTGGCGGTCATGTTTAATATCCAGGTCCAGGACTTTTGCGCGCATGAAATATTCGTGTCGCTCTCAGCGGCCTTGTCGTATCCTTCCCAAACCATGGACGGAATGGGTTATTTCACTCCTTCACCACAGGTTGACTGAAAGAAATTGCGATAAACATGCTCCTGATTTGAAAGGACCCTTCCCGAGCGACATCTTGAAGAGCAATATACGCCTGTTCAAGGGCCATGGATTGGATCATTTTTTTGAAGTGCCGGAACAAGCCTTCGAAGCGCTGCTATGATGGCCTGCGCTTGCGCCGTCGCGCTGTTGTAACCTTGAGAGTTCCGTTTCACGGCGGCTAATAAGACTGACGAATGAAAGTCAGCACTCCAGGTACTAGTGGCACGGCTCATAGGGTGGACCTTGGTCTCCTCTCCATTTTCGTCTAGAAGCCATTTGGCTTTTCTTTGTACATCCTTGATTTGGATACCGATGGGTCATCTGGCTTGTTCAGGCTGCGTGACGAGGAGCCCTTTTGTTGCTGCTTCTTCTTTGGAGGTGGTTTTCCGCCGATGGCTTTTTCCTCATCGAAAACCTTGCTCGGGACTAATTTTGTAGCAACGACGGTGTAACGCTACTCGCCAGCATCCGAACCAGTAGCTATCATGAGCATGTGGTTTAATGCTATGTTTATACTTCTTGCATCCTGCTTATATTCACCTATCGTTGCTGCTCCTCCCGGCTTGCGACAGGTTCTCCCGCCGTACATTCCAGCCAGCAATTCGGTGCGGGCTTTGATGTTGATGCCTTGGTGGATAGTCTTCGTGGATATATCCCCGCTATTGGTCAAGACGTAAGGGCAGCAAAACTGATGTAGAGAGAATTGATAACGCCGTATCTCGAATTCTGAAAGCCATGGAATTTTGTCGAATACCTATTCCTTTTGTCAATATCATACTACTTGCCCGTACTCCTGACTGACTACGCAGTATCTTTTCCATCAAACTCAGGGCATTTTCGTGGGGAGATGTAAGGTCTATTTGAAGCACCATGTCTTGAATGCGCTTGAATGCATGCTTTTTCGGATTGCTTGCATAATCATTCCCTGATAAAGAAGCGATGACCGCCAAGCGCGTCTCAGCCTATGCTTAGATAAGCAATAATCCAATAGTATGCATGTGCGAAACTCTACCGTTCGAGAATCATCTCCGTCCCGTGCATTTCTTGGGTTTAGGTTACCGTTTCATCTTGGTTTCAGGCTACGTTTATCGTGGATTAAGGATACCAAGGATCCCGCTGCTAAGATACCGTTTATCGTGAATTCACGATACGTTAATCGTGGATTTAGGATACCAAGGATCCCGAGACTGGTGAGGAGTTTTCTTTTTGTCGTCACTCTGGACAGCAATGTGTCGTGCTCCCATTCGACTTGTAGTATGCGCTACAGAGATATATAGAAGTTATTATAAGCAGGGTCCTGGCATTTCCCTTTTTTCTCGCGTCTCTATACGTACCAAACAGTTTAGTGCGCCGCCATAGGCAAACATGTCGCCATCCCTAGAAATAATGGCCGGTCGGCCAGGCCATGATGCCGCCAAATAGACGACTTGTGCATCAGCTTCCTGTAAAGAAACAAAGAATGAGAGCGGTGGCAGCGACGGCATTTTCTGATATTGTCGCATGGCGGATGCTAATAGTAGCTGCATTAAATACACAGCATGGACAATAATGAATGAGTAAAGCATATACTGTGAAGGGGAGACCGCTCCTGCGTACCTCGATGACCATCTTCTTTATATCCCTAGTGAAGCGCGTATGCGCCCGGGCGTGGCGTTGTATGATTTGCTGATATCCTTGTTCTTTGACCGACGACAGAGACGCGCTGCTATGTTTAATGCGTGATTTGCGTCCGAATCTCTTTTTATGGTCGTCCGACGCTTTGGTTCAAATGGAGTCTCACTGTCCAAAACGAGGCATACGTGTCGTTCACCTTTTGCGGTCAACCGCATGGTGGCCTGGATCATGTCCTTGGTGAATGCTTGCAGAGACCGTTGTAGGTCTTGATTGAAAGTTGTGCTGCTGGTCCCGGCAATATCTATACCTTGAAACATTATATTAGTGGGCCCTGATCATGACGTTGCTTACTGTTAACCATACGTACCCTTTCGTGTGCACATGTTATAAGTGAGCAGGGAGCTCCAACTTTTTCTGACAACATGTCAAAGAAGATGCAACAGACGTCCACAAATATCATGTCCGCATTTTCTTGTTTCAGGCGTTGTAGCAAGTCAACGTTGTCTTGGTAAGCCTTAGCTTTTGTGGCGTGATAGTGAAGGTTTTTGATGCCCATACTTGGTATGTAAAAGGGAGAACTAGGTAGGTAATAGTGTGAAGAAGGATAGAGTAGCGTAAGGCAGGAGGAGAGAACGAAGAGAAAAGTGAAGTTAAAGCGGAAGGGAAGAGAAGAGATAAAGCTGACTACACTGACCCATATTGTGATCGTTCTCATAATTTTTCTCATGAATTACACATTATACCAGTCGAGTGTGTCAGGCTCAAACAATGATACACAGCAGCGTATCAATCGAATTTTAGTGAACCGCATAGAAAAGCTGCATACTACTTCCCCATACCAGTCCTTCATTTTTATGTTCAGTCTCCACAATTGTCTCGACCGGGACGACATTCTTAGAAGGTGTTTCAACATATGTATAAATGGTGCTAAAAGGGCGAGAAAAGAGGGTGGAAAATGAAGCTTGTCCATACAGTGGACAGAGAGTCTGTTAGTAAAGGCTTCTGAAGAAGTTGGCAGGGCAATGAACATAGTAACAGCAAATGGTTGCGCGACGTGAGATGCATACATATATAGAATGTTGATAGTGCTTGCAAGCCACGTAGTGACCGAGCTTTATACAGCTATCATATCTAGATATGGAACAGCTTAAGTGGCCTGTTTTGTTTGGATTCTGGTACTTGGACTATTCGACTGGTCAATCTCAAATACAGTCAACTCTACCTCCGAACAACCACATCTATGCTTTACAAGCTTTGATTTATGTTATCTGCCTTTTATTTTGAAAAAGAAAAAGAAAAAGAAAAAGAAAAAAAGAAAAAAAAAAAAGAGAAAGAGGGAGAGAGAGAGAGAGGCAGAGAGAGAGGGGAAGGAAAGAGGGAGAAAGACAGAGAAAGGCAGAGAGCGAGAGAGCGAGCAACCACTGCCGGCGCAGGACAATGCGCAGCGCTTTCTGCACTGCGCAGTCTTGGTTTAGGTATTTGGCCCCTTTGTGCACTACGCACAGGTCATCAGGGCGAGCGCTCCAGTGGCCCAGGTGGGCCTTCGTTTTGCCGCGCTTGTTGGCGACGTCGCCGCCGTTTGTCTTGTGTTTGCGGAGCATGTTGTTGAAAAGTTTGGGAATGAAGCCATTCGTTTTCCAACGTCGACCTTTTATATCTACTCCTCAAGGTGTGAGGCGAAACACTCTCATCAAGACGGTTGCTTGCAACGAAGACCTCCGTAACGCCGGGTTTGGTGTCCCATGCTTCGTACTTGTTCTGCAACGCTTCATATGTTGCAGTCTCAGTGACATCTCCGACATTTTCTTCTTCTGTTCTCTGCCTTGCCAGAATAAAGTCCACACCGTGGCCGTCGCTTCAAGTCCAACTTTTGACGATTCCTACTGCAGCTCAACATGAAATTAGCAACGCCTTTTATTTTCAGTTATCGTTTTCTTACGGTGGTGAATTATCAAGGTGCATTGTGGCATCATCGTCCAATGCCCAGTGGTTTTGGCTTTCCATCTATTTGGAAGGAAGTCAGCTGGTTAAGCATACGGATCACTATATGTGGTAGATTGATATTACAATTCGTAGTCAGTACAAACGTTGAAAGTATAGTCTGAAAGACAAAGGATTAGAGCCTTTCAACGATCTCCATCTATTTATTGGTTAATTTTAACAATCAATATAAATTGGAGGGAACTACCCCTGAGTGATGAGAATCTATAACAAGAGAAGTATAAACATCGATGTTGCAAGGCTGACGTTAATTTCTGGACATTTCTCTCAAGACTACATGTGCACACGTATCGTGGCTCAAAGGTCGCCCTTTGTGCTTCAAGTTGTTCTTCAGATATTTCTACTAAATAAATTGAAAGCTACAAGTTTCAAGTGATAACTCATAAAATCTAGTATAGCAATCAGAGTTCATGCGGGACGGGAGTTTCTCCTATCTGTGAACGGACGGTCGGGCAATCCAGCCCCCAAATCTTGATGGGATGTAAACTTGCTGAACGATCGCTAACAAACATGGCCCTTGCATCACATTGCTTTGTTTGTCCTTCATTGCTAAATACTGATTTATCATTCAGAATGTGGTCGTACCACGTGTATTTATCGACGACACAAGTAACGTACATTTGTTGAAAAAAAAAAGGTACTGACATGGTGTAATATGAGCGGTATGATTTTCGGTTTCCTACGTGGACCCGGGAACTCAGTAATAAGGAACGAAAAGAGCAGCCTTGCAGAAAATACATATATGCAAAGCTTTTTTAGACCCTGCGCGGGTCTCTTTCGGAAAGAACCCCATAGGTATAGTATACATAGCCGACCTGATATCCTTCATATACTGGAGGGATATAACTGAAGACACCCAAAAGATATATTGATAATGGCCCAAATGCATTGTATTCCAGTGTAAAAGAGGGCATTCTGCTCTAGATATGTAAGCAGTCATCATATCTCCAAAGGTGCGAATCTAGAGCGTGTGGTTTATTCTTGTTGTTCTGAGAGAGCAATGAACCAGTACTTCCTTTTTAATCAGCAGTGAAATGTTGCCAGTCGGTATAATCAGAACTGCGCCTGTCCCACATGATGACCCGACTGTGAAATCTCGGTTTTATACCTTTTACGGAAAACGCTTCTCAATTGCGCCTATCTTCTCCTGCATATTTCTTGTCGTCAGTGAATGAAGTCTTGTTCAAGCCCGAGATGCATCTGGCGTCTCATTTCTTTGAACAATATATATAAACAGCTGCAAACTTCAAGTAAGCATACACACCTCACTTCTCTTCAAATTTTTTATACAGTTGTCTACCGTACTGTCAAGATGGGTAATTCCTGCAGTTCAGTATGCTTTATTAGTACGCTAATGTTTCTTAGACTTACTTAAAGGCCAGCTTACTATTCGTCCAATGTATTGCATGTGGAGGCTACTTTCCCTGCTCAGCTTAGCTTCACCATTCAGGTATGGTCTTGTGGTTCAAATCGGCGAGAGTGGATTTTATCTGAACAGTTACAAGACCTTTTTGCAACGCAGCACTGGTTAATCGGTAATTGTATTGCGTGGGATAAGGTGTGTCTACCATTTTTGAAAGAATTCAATTTATATTAATGACATCGTCTCTCTTCATTTTCTAGAGTCTGCTCTCGTATTCTTCGGCTTCGCCGGGGTCTGAGTAGTCTACTAGCTCATCAGAAAGCTCAATGGATTATGGTAACGCGACGTCAAAAAAAAAAAAAAAGCCAAAGAGTTCCCTCGCCTTTAGGTTGCAGCGTTCATAGGAAAAACAGGTACCTGAGCAGATAAAAATGGTCCTTGTTTCCTCATGTTGTTGATTCATAATCAAATATTAAAAAAATAATGAAATTACTTGGTAAGCACTGTCACAACTTGGCGATTGGAAGCCATTCTTACCTCCTAGGAATATGGAATAGGTTTTCTGGCTTCACGACACTTTTTGGACACAGTAGCCATTTTGGCTTTGTGCAACAATTGTAACCTTTCCCGTCCGGATCTCCTTGGCCTTAGTTTTCCCTCTCAAACTCTTTGCTGGCGTTTATTTCTGGTGTTGTTTAAGATGTGTTCCGCTAATTCCCTTCCTTCTATTATTGAGAACAGGAGAAGGATTGGCCGAGTCACCCTGATGGTTCGCTCATCTTATTTTGCAGTTTAGCTCATATCGAGCCACTCATCTTCGAATAAAACAGGGTCGCGACGCTACCAAGTATCAGCATAGTGCTGCCATCATTCAACTTGGCTGATTCTTTCAATAGCCTCTGGTTGCACAAAATGCTCAAATTGACCCGAAAATCAAACACATTCTTGCACACATATTTGCGACTGTTGTTGAACACTTTGTTTCGCGAACGAAGCCTGTCTATAGTTTAGATGCTTGTAACTCGACGTGCGTGCAGATATATAAAAGCTATGCCCCTCTGATCCTTTAATCCAGACAACTGTATATTGCTCAATCCCGACAGATACAACCAAAGTGATTGCTGCTGTTTATCAAGAAGTTGGGAACGTGTTAAAAGGGTCCCATGACGTGTCACCACTGTGTGATATGTACGGAAGTTTAGTGACAGATAACACCATTTAAAGTGCACCAGTAATTCAAAGAAAATATTTACGATAAAACAATAAAATCCGGTCGAGTCAAACGCGAAATAAAAAAAGTAAGACGATCCATAGTATGAGGTATCCTAACGCCAAAAAGCGACATCTAACCTTGCAGAGCCTTCGCACTGAAGTATCAGTATCTCGGTCTTCCAATCAAAGAACTCCACCCATCACAGCACAACGTACCTGCAAACGCTTCTGCATCATATCCAATTCCGGGCCTTCTTCTTCGTCCTCTATCTCGGCTGCTGCAGGCTGTTTGTCGAGAGCCGGCCCGACTGCACCTGCTTCGCCAAGCATGCCTACAGGTAATGTCAACAAAACATAGAAAGAGCGCAAGCTACACGTACCATCTGTGATCTGGAAAAGCACGTTATTCACTTCTTCATCAGCCTCCTCTTCGATCTCTTCGTCGTCCATCATATCCATGGTATCGGAGATCATCTCATCCATGAGACCAGCCTTGGTCATTTCCATGGACATCTGCTGCATGGTTTGTGATATCTCGGGTAGACGTACGAGTCGGTTGACAAGAGACATGACCTCGCCACTCTTTTGCAGGGTTCCTGCAATTTTGATGGTAGCTAGCCCAAACACCAAGTAAGAATACCACCAGTTATAAGAGGCCTGTGTGTAGACTTACCCAGCTGCTGTTCTAGCTGCATAACGATCGAGTTGAGCTGGGCTTTGCTCGTGTAGAGACGGTTTTTGTGTTTCTGAGAGCGTATCAGTTCCTTGGCAAGCATCTTGCATATCTTTGTGTCTCCTCGTTTGGCCACTTGTTTGATGGACTTTTTCACTTTGGCTTCCTCAAGGTCGATGGCTTGAATCTGCCGTTGTATTTGACGCTGTTGCCCACGAATCTCCTGCCGCCATTTCTTGACCTATACACGCATGAGATCCGTCTTCTTTGTTTCTGTTCTGTTTTTGGGTTCTTCAACGTCCGAGAGGACGCTACGTGTCGATAAAAATGGGGTGGAGACGTACAAGTTCTTCAGGTGTCTTTTTACCAAAGAAACGTTGAATGTTGTTCAATGTACTTGCCATCGCCGTCGGGAAGGAACAAAAGGTGAAACCGTCTCTGGTGCCAATGCTCACTCGCTCTTGATTTTCAAATACCGAAAAGCCAAGAAGAGTGGCGGCAATCGAATCTCGACATATACACACATGGCTGGTGGAGGCAGAAATGGCGACCGACTTATATGTCTTCAGGTCCTCCACTTAGCACACCATTGCCAGTCTAGTAAATAAGACCAATACTGAGGCATCTAAAATATACAAGTGAATACTAGGCTATTAGATGATGGAAGCCGACTGAATTCGTCTGGGCAGAGAGCTTTTGATATATAACTTACCGACTTTGTCATTGGGGTAAATCTGTGGTATTGTAGTAGCTTATTTGGTCTTGTATTTCTACAAAAGTACACTATACTTGCTCCTTGAAATAGGAAGTCGCTACTACTTGGTCCATCTACCGTTGTATCAGTCTGATAGGATCCGGAGATCTCCATCACAGCGCGTACATAGTATACATACTTGGTCTTGGTTGTTATCTAATGAGACACAAGGCGAGAGTGTCAATGGAAAGGAGAGCTGTAGTTGAGAGGGGACAGGGAAGAAGAAGAAGAACATGGATAAAAAGAGTGAAGAGGACGTTGGAGTTGTCAGTTGAAGACGAAGCTTGTTCGAGTCTATGCAGAAAGCGCATGTTTTTGATTTCCGAGCAAGGGATCGGTCGGTTGACCCGTCACCTACTTTCTGCCTTTTTTTTTTTTTTTTTTTTTTCCTTCTTTTCTTTGTGACCCCTCCGTTCCCAGTCTTCGATTCTTTCCCACATTCATATGTCAAAACGGACCACACGCCGGCAGTATCCGACTTCACCTACGGCAGACGACGAGTCGAATGCAAGCGAACCTCTGCTAGGAGAAAGTCGGTCGACCCCAGCTGCGAAAAGCACCGCGGTCGCGAGAAGCGGGGGTAATCCACTGCCACCGCAATCGGCGGTCGCCTACAATACATTCCAGGCGCCTCAGCATGCCCGGAGTAAACCCAAGCAGCCGAACCGCACCACCAAGATATCCCAGAAACTCAAACTGTTCCCCGATGGCGACCAGACGCTGCCAACCCCCGACGATCTCGATGCAGACGTCTACACACAGCTCGCGCAGATCCCGCACGGCTCCGCTCGGCTGGAGGCGGAGCGTCTTAGTAAAATGAGCAAGGACGAGCTGTCGCGTGTCACGGCGTATTGCACTGCATCGTACGTTTTTACATCTTTTCCTTGTGTCTGCACATAAAGAGAGTTGCCCGTCTCAACGATGATGTCACTTTTTGATAGCGCCTACCGGATGGACGACCTTGTAAAGTACTTGCGTGCCCAGAAGAAATCCCACGGTGCTGCCCCAAGACGTTTCGATGAATGGTAGCACAGTTTGCATAATGTTTTGCGCGTAGGCGGTTACTCAGTTACTCACCACTGTTTCCAGTATTTATACGCCGTATTCCCTCAAGTACCCGTTATCTCCGCCCCAAGGAAGCCCGGATGCCAACCACAAGGCCCGCCCTAGCCTGCCTGAAATGTTTCTTTTCGACTACGGTGTCGTTGTCTTCTGGGGAATGACCTTACAAGAGGAGCAGCGTATCTTGAAGATCCTCGAACCCTATGGCGAATCCAAGCTCGGTAAGCTACCCTCTCAGAGAAGACCCGGTATTCCACTCTGCCTTCCACTCAACGTTGTGCACCAGATACGGATGACATCGAGGTCGAAGAGTTCCACTACTACTACAATGAAAGCTGCCAGCCTCGGTAAACCCATAGCTGTTATTAATGCGTTGAATTCCTAACCTTGGTTCTGTTCCCTAGTATATACAACGATATCATTACCCTTCGACATCCATCCAACTACCTCGTCAAACTCACCATCGCACACGCGATTGCACAAAGCGTCAAAATGACCCTCTTTGAGCGCTTAATTGACGATACAATCAACGAAACAAAGTACATTCCTCAAGTCATGGCCGAGAGCGGCAACATCCATATGTCACGGTACGTCATCCTATCCCATAAAATATCCGTCGTGTCCTTACTCTTTTGCTACCACCCTTAGGACGGCAATCACAAAAAAGATTGGGCAGCTGTTTATCATGCGCATCAATGTGAATTTAGTGTCCAATATTTTGGACACACCCGAGATATTTTGGTCAGAACCGGCGCTAGAACCTCTCTACAGCGCCATCCGAGGCTACCTCGAGATATCCCAGCGCGTCGAGTTGTTGAATCAACGCGTCGAAGTCATCAGTGACCTCCTAGAGATGCTCAAGGATCATCTGAATAGTTCTCATGGTATGTTTCATGGACTGGTGACACATGCGTATGCAAATCTGACATACATGAAATAGGTGAACATCTTGAATGGATTGTGATATGGCTAATTGGCATGGAAATTCTTGTGGCCGTGATCACGACGTGTTTGGATGCCTTTAGCTTATCTCACGAGTAGATGTAGCATTCATTCTGATCATTCTACTGCATTTATAAATTGATTCATGTTTTCTATCCACCTATCACCATTGCTGCATGACGAGCACTGTGTATTCTAGATACCGTGCTATTGTACACAAACGTGGATTACTGTCACACATGTCTTGGGACCTGAATTGTCATAGTTTCCTCGGATAGTAAGTATGCATAGATACTTGATAGTACAGGTACATATATGACGGCAACAGCGCTTTGCAGCTGTTACCACCCTCTGACACCTCCGTATGTGTTTTGCGATGGCGATTCTAAAGGGGTGGTAATAATTGCCTGACTGTGTAGACAGCAGCGGGATTGTCATGTACTGAAATACTAAGTGTACCATAGGCAATATAATGTAAAGGAGTCAGAAGATGCTCACAGTAAGCACGGCCTATTTGTGACAACAAATATGTATAAATTTTTGGTGTGCGAGTACAGTAAAAAGAAGAAGGATAAGTTCAGTGTCAGCTTTGAGTGGGCGGCTTTGGACATTCAAAAGCCGCCGTCAAAACGTGCTGCCACACAGAAAAACGCGCCCGAAAGTCGTTTGGCTGTCTTCAAAACAAGATGGTAAGATCATCAGACCATCGCCTACGCCATCCTAAGCGCTTGTCTGTTTCCAATAGTCACTCGCGCCAGTACAAATCTTCCAAGACCAGGCTTCCGAGGAACGAGCCGAGAACGCGCGTCTCGTAAGTCATTACTGTCAAATGCCAAAAAAAGGGGGGGGGCGACGTTGAGAATATGAGCATTACGCAACTCATCCCATCATCCCATCTTTTCAATCCAATCTAGTCCTCCTTCATTGGTGCGATTGCTGTCGGTGATCTCGTCAAGAGCACCCTTGGCCCCAAGGGCATGGTATGTTGTCACCTTTAGACCGAGCCACGATGGGTTGTGTTTGACAGCTGTCTGCCTTTCTATTACAGGACAAGATTCTCCAGTCCGCATCGACAGGCGAGATCCTGGTGACGAACGATGGTGCCACCATCTTGAAATCGATTGCACTCGACAATGCTGCTGCCAAAATTCTCGTCAATATCTCCAAAGTGCAGGACGATGAAGTGGGTGACGGTACGACGTCTGTGTGTGTATTGGCTGCCGAGCTCCTTCGTGAAGCCGAGCGGTTGGTGCAGCAGCGCATCCACCCTCAAACCATCGTGGAGGGCTACCGTCTTGCCTCGGCCGCTGCATACAAGGCATTGGAAGCCAGTGCGGTCGACCACAGCGCTGACCAGGCTGCGTTCCGCGAGGATCTCATCAACATTGCAAAGACCACGCTGAGTTCCAAGGTCCTGTCTCAGGACAAGGAGTACTTTGCCAACCTTGCCGTCGATGCCGTCCTCCGGTTAAAGGGCTCTACCAACCTCGAAAATATACAAATCATCAAGAAGCCCGGTGGCAAACTGATTGACTCCTACCTCGATGAGGGCTTCATTCTCGACAAAAAGATTGGCGTCAACTGCCCCAAGCGAATCGAAAACGCAAATATCTTGATTGCAAACACACGTGAGTGGACAGTGCGCCTTTGTTGATTTCAGTTCGTTTCTTTTGTTGGAGACTGTGCTCATTTTGCTATCGTGTAGCCATGGATACCGACAAGATCAAGATTTTTGGTGCTCGCGTCCGTGTCGATGCCACCGGTAAGCTCGCCGAGCTCGAGCGTGCCGAGCGCGACAAGATGAAGGCCAAGGTGGACAAGATCAAGGCCCACGGTATCAACTGCTTTGTCAACCGCCAACTCATCTACAACTGGCCCGAGCAGCTGCTTGCTGACTCTGGCGTTGCCACCATCGAGCATGCTGACTTTGAGGGTGTGGAGCGTCTGGCTCTTGTCACTGGTAAGACTTCTTGGGTTCCTTTTATTCACAACCTTTTACTCATGCACGTTCTATTCTAGGTGGTGAGATTGCTTCCACGTTCGACCATCCCGAGCTGGTCAAGCTGGGTCACTGTGACCTCATTGAGGAGATCATCATTGGTGAAGACAAGGTAAAAACAAAAACTCGTGGGGAAAAGACGGGGTCATGGTGTGAAAGGACGCATAGCTGACTCAATCTTGACAACTTTAGCTGATCAAATTCTCTGGTGTGGCTGCCGGTGAGGCATGCACGATCGTGCTGCGTGGTGCGACACAGCAGCTTCTCGACGAAGCCGAGCGTTCGCTCCATGATGCGCTCTCGGTCCTGTCTCAGACGACAAGCGAGCCCCGCACGGTTTTGGGTGGTGGCTGCACTGAGATGCTCATGTCCAAGGCGGTGGACGACGCTGCGGCCAAGACGGCAGGCAAGAAGGCGATCGCGGCCGAGTCGTTTGCCAAGGCGCTGCGTCAAATGCCGACGATCCTCGCGGACAATGCCGGTTTCGACTCGTCGGAGCTGGTGGCCAAGCTGCGCGCTGCACACTACGAGGGCAAGTCGACGCACGGTCTGGATATGGTGCAGGGTGCGGTGGCGGACGTGCGCGAGCTGGGTATCACGGAGTCGTTCAAGCTCAAGAAGCAGGTGCTGTTCTCTGCATCCGAGGCAGCAGAGATGATCCTCAGAGTGGATGATATCATTCGATGCGCTCCCCGTCAGCGGACAGAGTAAACTAGGGCTCTTCAGTTGAATAGTACACGTGGATAGTGCATTTTATATCTTGCTATGTGCATCCATCTCAAAAAATCAAAAAAAAAGCTTGTTGACTCATATCCCGCAACATCAGAAATTGACTTTCCGCCAGGAAAAAGAGAGAGAGACAAAGAGAAGGGAGATCTTTCAGATACAGATCTAGTACTTTCTTATATAATATACTACACTATGCCAGTCGTGCCCGAACCTCCTTCTGACGTAGGAGCCACTATCCCTGCCCACACCCCGCATGGCGTGTCCGTCATGTTCCCCAAGTGGGAGCACAACGTACTGTACGAGGAAGGCCACCCGAGCGTCATTTCCAAAATGGAGACGGGCTATCCTCGCTTCTTTGTGAATCTGCTTATTCAAGAGGTAAATCCCGCGCCATTCGGCCGAATCTCGCCTGCTAACCTGCAAACCCCAGCTATGCAAACGTCTGCTTGCCAAGCACGGCAAGCCGACCGAGGCCGCTTTCTTGTATCCCTCGCGAAAGATTGCCGATCGATGCCGCGAGTTTATGAAGCAGTATTATGCGCCCGCTCAGCAGGAAAATCTGATACGCATTGCGGAGGTGGTGGTGGCGCCCATCGACGAGAAGATGGGCATGCGGACGGTGCCTGTCTTTATGGTCCTTTTCCCGCAAGATGCCTTTCCGGTGGCCAAGCAGTTCTGGCAGCACACCGGTGACATTTTCTCTTCCCGATGCGCCGAGTACTGTCTGCATATCCTCGACAAGAACGAGAAGCACAAGGCAAGCCATGCCCAAGAAAAGCCACGACGCGCCTCACGCTACGCCAAACCCACCGGCCCGTCCTCGTCCGCCCAGGAAGACGAATCCGACCACGCTGCTTACGTCGAAGAGCGCTACGGCCGCAACATGCCCCTCCAGTATGCTGACCAGGCCAAGGTCGTCTTGCGGCGTCGCATCGCAGGTCTCCTGAGCGAGACTCAGACCACGATTGAGGACGTCAACAAGGCCACCCAGGATGAGCTCGAGGCGCAGCGCAAGGTGCAGGGTGAGCGTGGCATGCTCGGCCTGTCCGAGGACGACGTCTACCTCTTCTCGAGCGGTATGGGCGCTATCTACCATGCCCACCGCGTGGCCCGTGCCATCCTGCCCGATGAACGCAAGAGCGTCTGCTTTGGCTTCCCCTACACCGATACCCTCAAGATCCTGCAAAAGTGGGGCTCGGGCTGCTACTTTTATGGACTGGGCGAGGACAAGGACCTCGATGACTTTGAGGCCAAGCTGGCAGGCGGCGAGCGTGTCCTCAGCTTGTTCTGCGAACTGCCCTCCAACCCGCTCCTCAAGTCGCCTGACCTCGCCCGCATTCGTCGTCTGGCCGACCAATATGACTTCTTGGTCGTCGTCGACGAGACCATCGGCAACTTTGTCAACGTCGACACGCTCACCAATGCCGACATTGTCGTGTCGAGCTTGACCAAGATCTTCTCGGGCGACTGCAACGTCATGGGCGGCTCCATGGTGCTAAACCCGGCCCGCAAGCATTACCGCGCTATCCGGGAATTCCTGCAGGCTGATTTCGAGGACATGGTCTGGTGCGAGGATGCCCTCTTTGTCGAGCGCAACTCGCGTAATTTCAAGGAGCGCGCCATCACAATCAATGAAAATGCCGAAGCCTTATGTGACTATCTCAACGCACACTCCAAAGGTAAAGTGGAAAAAAAGAAGGTTGTGTTACAACAGGTAGACTGATTCAGGCATTTGATTTCCTATGTCATTCTCTTTGGCCACCTAGTCGAGCGCGTGTTTTACCCCAAATTTATCTGCCGGCAGCATTATGATGCGGTCAAGAAGCCGAATGGAGGGTACGGTGGTCTGTTGTCCGTTGTTCTGAAAAACGAAAAGGCTGCACAGCAATTTTACGATAATCTGCACTGCGCCAAAGGCCCGTCGCTGGGTACCAACTTTACTCTGGCCAGCCCCTACACCATCCTCGCACATTACACAGAGCTCGATTGGGCAGAGCAATATGGTGTATCGCGTCATTTAGTGCGCGTTAGCGTCGGTTTGGAGAACCGTGATCACTTGTTGAGCTTGTTTAAATCCGCACTTGACGCTGTTGATGAAGACTAGATAGAAAATCCCGCACCGCCATTGTTTCCCCCTTCTTATGTATTGTATTTAACGTAAAGTATATTGAACGAACCCACCAAGTATAAACGAGCCCACAATCAGAAGCATTCTCTATAGATAGATGATATGCTTAAAATCTATTAGGTTGTGTACAATTTGCTGTGTGCGTCATCATTATTCCAAGTAGGATCCGGCTGCATTATTGATAAGCCCCGTGATGCCATTGAATAAAGTTTAAGGATGAGGGTCAGCGTTAAACATGGTTCAGAACATGATCGCTTATCGTCTTCTATCCCCATGACTCTCACGGCTGACACGCACACATGATGGGTGGCGGGTTTTGCCAGATGCAATCATGGTGCATGAAACATGCCCTGGGTAAAGTATCTCTCACTTATCTCCACTGCCAGCCGTCGTCCGAATAACTAAAACCAAGCCACTCAAAACAGGCGCAGAAAAAGTGGGTTTCAAGGAACTCTTGACTAAGAGAAACCGAGAATGGACTCCGCATCGTAAATAGGGTTAAGTAGTGTTTCAACGCTATTTATCTTTTGCTGGCCGCACCCCCACACCAAAAGTGGGCGCACATGCTGGAGAAGAAAAGGAGTTTTGAATGATATTAGTGGGTTTGCGCTGCCGGACCCTAAACTCAGTTTCCTGGAAAGCAAATGATAATGAGCTTCGGAGAGGGAATATAGGGAAGGGCAAGACAAACGAAAGGAAGGTGGGTCGTGGGTGAGTTTATACCGCGACAACGTACAAAAAGTTGGTTAGGGTAACGGTTTGCGTGTCTAAATCACAGTTAAAAAGCTTCATCGTGCACTTATCGAGCACATGGCACTTGTCATTGGGCGCCTCTAGCTTATTAGGAAGTGATACATGGTATTCTAAAAAAAAAAGCCATGATCGATCGGCTCATCCTTTCATTATCGAAAGCGTATCAGAATATATCAAGAATGTTTACTTCGCGCGCCCATTAAGAACTCAAAAAATAGCCGATGGCATGCGAAACCTGCACGCCCCCCGTCTTGTGTGTGTGCACCGGGCGTTCTAATATCGGGTCGAATGGCACTAAAATTGAATGACATCAGCAAGAGCGAAAGGGTCAGAGAGTATCGAGCGTGTGCGTATGAACCGTGCAAGGGCCTCGAGGGTCGTTATTCTATTCTTAGGCCCTTTTTCTTTGTTACTTTTGAAAAACGCCTTCCTCGTTCATGTTTTCTGGGCATGATATAATTTACCAATGAGTACCTCCTTCGGTTTCCTTTTTTTGCATCCAAAACATTGTGTGTGAGCATTTCAGCAAGGAGATTTTACCTCTGTAAGGGCAAATCACATGAAAACTTTCATAATGTGGTTGATGTTTTGCTCATGTTTGACGATGTATCTCAAGATCGCTTGAATTTTACCAAAAATGTATAACCAGTCGTACATGCCCCAAATCGGCGGTTGCCTTGTAAAGAAATGCCCTCCCAAAGCGAAACACAGCAAGCCTAAAGGGCCCGCGTGAGCGGACTTTGATAAGCCCGAGATGACGTTTTCCGTTTCAATTAGGTATCTTGATTACTTTGCCTTCTATTATGTATACCTTCCTGCACATAGTCAGAAAGAAGCAAGTAGTATCCATGGCGAAGGAAATGCACTTGAAATCAATGGAGTCATTTTTAACTACGCTTGTAAGTTGATAACATATGATTGGATACTGGGTATCGATGGAAAAGAAAAGTGCGCAGATGGGGGGTGCCTGATTTTGACACTTATCGGCTGCCATCAAAGAAGTGTGTCTGGGATTGAAAAGTTTTTTGGTATATATATGACAGCAGGTCCGCTCCGAAGACACCCATCATTTGCACTTTTATTGTTGACCATGGAGAGCATCAGTAAAGGAGTCAAAGACTTGCGCAGAAAGAGCGTAGAAAGCTTTAAGCAGATTCCCGGCAAGGCCCGCCGGCGTTCGAGTCTGAAGGCTCTGTTCGGTGGGCTGACGGCCATCACTACCGAAAAGAAAAACGACAATAACACATCCGCTCCTCCTTCCCCTTCTTCCTCCATCTCGGATGTCAACAGCGTCCGCAGCGACTCTGGCTGCAGTATACCATCACAGCAAGGTAAGCTATCCGGAAAGGATGCAAAAAACCTTTATTTTTCTGTGGAACAGGAAGGATTAATAAACAAAAATGAAAAAATAATAGGCGTGCCGACACCTGCATTAACGCCCAAGAACAGCTCTCTTTCGTGCACCACCACCGATGCCGAGGATGACTCACGGCCATGCACTCCTGCCGCCGACGCTGCCCACCCGCCTGCCCTTCCCACCATCTCCTCGAAATCCACCGACTCCTCTGCGCCCAGCCCCACGCGCATTGCTCCACCTCCGCCGCTCAGCAGTCTCCCCGACCGTAAAGCCCACGGTCTCGATGACTATGCCATGAAACACACGCTCGGCACAGGCAACTTTGGCCGAGTGCATCTCGCCCGCAGCAAGTTCACCGGCCGCTACTGTGCCATCAAGACCCTGAAAAAGGAGCAGGTCGTGAAGCTGCGCCAGACGAAGCACATCAACAACGAACAAGCGATCCTCAACAACGTCGACCATCCCTTCCTTGTCAGTCTCTGGGACACCTTCCAGGACGACACCCACCTCTTCTTTGTCATGGAATACATCCCCGGCGGCGAGATGTTCCGCATCCTGCGCCAGCAAAAGCGGTTTAACGAGGATGCCGTCCGGTTTTATGCGGCCGAGGTCATCATGGCGCTCGAGTACCTGCACAAGCGCGATATTGCGTACCGCGACCTGAAGCCGGAGAACATTCTGCTCGATGCGGATGGTCACGTCAAGCTCGTCGACTTTGGTTTTGCCAAGGAAGTGCCCGACATTACGTGGACCGTGTGCGGCACCCCTGATTACTTGGCCCCCGAGATTATCCGCTCCCAAGGCTACGGCAAGGCCGTCGACTGGTGGGGTCTGGGCGTCCTCATCTACGAGATGCTCGTCGGCCGCCCGCCTTTTACGGACAAGAACCCTGTCAATCTCTACGAAAAGATCCTCGACTGCCGCGTGGATTGGAGTGATCATATCAGCGTAACCGCGCGCGACCTGTTGCGAGGCCTGCTTACGTCGGATATCTCCAAACGCTATGGCAATCTCAAGAACGGCAGCCGCGATATCAAGAATCATCCCTTCTTTGAGGGTATCGTATGGGACATTGATGTCCAGCGCCATGTCATCCCGCCCTTCAAGCCGGAAGTACAGCATCCTGGTGATTCCACTTGCTTTGAAAAGTATGAGGAGCCCAACACGCCCTACGGCGAAGGCCCTCAGCTGGGCGAGTCTTACCGCACCCAGTTCCCTGCTTTCTAGAAAACCTTTTCCATCGTTTTTTACATCGTTCTCTCCACCCATATACCCCTCATCACATCTTAGTAATTATTCTTCTTTCTCGTCAAACGACCTGTATCATAATCACAAATGATAAAAAGCATAATCAAAAGAATCGTAACCCATGTGTTTGTGAATTATTATTCATCAAGTCAGGTAAAAAAAAAATACTTTAAATCTTCAGGGGCAGTGAAACAGTGACGTCGAGGCAAGTCTGCTAGCCCGCAGGAGCGCGACGCGTCCACTGTAACATCCTATCACTCACTGGTCACACAATGCCATACTCAGGAGCCAAAAATCGTAAAATGTAATGAAAGCATAGAACAAAATTATATAGTGTTTTTTTTTTCTCTGGAGAAAAGCTAATAGAGAGGTGCTGGTGTTTCAGTTCAGGCACGCTTAAGGTACAGGGCAATGAGCAAAATTAAGAAGGCGAACTTCTTGAACAGACCGCTGTAAGACTTGATCTTGCGGATAGTGGGCGAAGACACCATAAACATGCGCAGCATGTTCATGCGCTTGGAAGTGTAGGGCGGATAGCGGACCGCGACCAGGCTCTCGAGGCCGAGCGACTTGGCCATGACGGAACGCTCGTGCGTGAAGGTGCGGAAGGAGCGCGGACCATGGTAGCTACCAACGCCCGAATTACCGATGCCACCAAAGGGCAGGGCATATTCTAAATTATCAGAAAAAAAAATGAGCACGTGAAACAAAATTTTAGGTGGGTCGTACGCACCGGCCTGGTGCATCAGACAATCGTTGATGCAAACACCGCCGGACTGGGTATTGTCAAGAACTATACAGAAAGAAAAGAGACGGGGTTGAGTTAAACACGAGAGGGCCAAGGATTAATAACCTACTCTTTTGAGCCACCTTCTTCTTGTTGGTGAAGGCATACAGGACTAACGGCGGCGCGCTTCATAATGGTAAAATAAGGACACAATTGCATCAGTATATCAGTACGCTGGTGCGACGTTACGAATCCCATAGGATAAACAGGATTCTAAAGGCTTACTTCTTCTTGATGAGGTGGAGCGCGTCATCGAGGTTGGTGTAAGGGATGACGGGTAGGATAGGGCCAAAGATCTCATCGCCCATAAGGACTTCGTCGTCAAATTTGACGTCTGTAATCAGGGTAGGCGCAATGTAGCGCTCCTCGCGGTCAAAGTCACCGCCAAAGGCAATGGCACCGCTCTTGCGGTTGTTGACCATGTTCATGATGCGGTCCACGTGGCGGGTGGCGACCATGCGAGCATAGTTCTTGCTCTGCTTGGGATCGGCACCGAACCATTTGTTGATGACCTTGCGGAAAGCCTGGACAAAGGCGTCCACCTTCTCGGCAGGAACCATGATGTAGTCGACGGCAATGCAGATTTGACCGCAGTTGTAGAACTTGCCGAAACCAACGCGGTTGGCAACCACTTCCAAGTCAGCATCGGGCAGCACAATAGCAGGTCTTTCGAAGGAAAAAATAAGTGTAGGTGAGTGGAAAGGGACTCTCCTTTGGGCCTAATGTCACTTTTTTTTCCACTTACGATTTGCCACCCAGCTCGAGGGTAACACCAGCCAAATGTTCGGCTGCGGCCTTCATGACAATCTTGCCCACCATAGACGAGCCAGTGTAGAAGAAGTGGTCAAAGTGGTATTTCAGGAGCTCAGTGGTCTCGGGAACAGCGCCATTGATGATGCGGTAGCAGTGGTTGTCAAGGTAACGGGGGAAGAGCTCGGTGATCAGCGCGGCCGTGTGGGGTGACACCTCCGACGGCTTCAGAATGACGGTGTTACCACCCGCAATAGCACCGGCCAGCGGCACAAGCGAAAGCTAAATAATGATTATAATAGGTGAGAAGAGAAAAGCATGTGAACAGCCCGTCACCACTGAATCTTCTCGTATGCAATGTATCTGTTGCTTCTGACGCTTAGGCTCCCCCACGCCCTCAGCCAAGTATGGCGAGCATCCTACCTGGACAGGGTAATTCCAGCAACCCAAAATAAGAACGACGCCGAGGGGCTCCTTGCGAATGACAAGCGTGTCCATGGCGTTCATCTGGAGACGAGGCTTGACCTTTTCATCTTTGGCCAATGTGTCAAGGTTCTTTTTTTATAACGTAATGTTAATCAGCGGTTTCGATTGAAGCCAGTAGGACCTACATCAATAAAGTAAAGGCATTCCTCCAGGACAGGGGCAATGTCACCGCTGAGGGCCTCAGTGCGAGGTTTGTTCATATCCTTCACAAGCGCATCGTAGAAGCGGTTTTCGTTCTCCGAGACCATCTCATAGAGACGCTGCAGCTGCAGCTTACGGAAAGCAAGGCTGCGGGTCTTGCCTGTTTATGGAGGGAAGGGTGGGGGTTGCAGGGTTAATAAAATGATTCATGGCACGTAGCATGATTTATGAATTTGACTACTTGCCAGTGTTGAAGATTTGACGTGTCAAGGCCACGCTGTCCTCGATGGTTTCGAAGGAAGAGTAAGGCAGGAGCGAATCCGACATAGTGGAGCGTGTACGTAAAAGAAGAAGAGGAAAGGAAAGGAGGAAAAAGAGTGGAGGAAAAAAGAAGGAAAAGTCAGAAGAGGGCTGTCGTTTACGTTTATTTGTAAGGATTCGTGTGCACACACACGACGTGCAAACCAAAAAAGACCAAAAAAAGGTGACGGCAAAGAGGCGAAACAAAAAAAAATATTGTCTGTGCGCCCCGGGCTTTTTTCTGAGATACAGATATACCTGGATTGAGGCACAAAAAGGGTAATTCAAACAAACATAATCTTGAGCGGCATTTCATAAGCAGACCGTCTTCTGTCTTTCCATGGCCATTTCACATGGCTATCGGCCTTCCCGACATTAGTGAGGATATCACAAGCGTGGTACAATTCATTACGATGGCCGTCGTACATGAAGCATATTCTGGAGGCAGATCTTTTTTACTTTGGGTCGGATTCGATTGCTCTGGTTTGCGACGAAAAACTCTCAAACTAAATTGGGCTTGTTTGCAAGTGAATTGAATGTTTGGCATGTATATGGTGGATATGTACAGGTATCATTATCATTATCATTATCGTAATCATAATCATAATCATAATCATGGGATGCTGGTAGCTAAGCGTAAGCAGGAAGGCCAAGGCAGGGCAAGGCAGGAGTCGAAGGGGCGCGGGGGTAAAGCAAAGTACTGGATATGCAAGAATGGTTATTGTTGTTGGTGGTGTCGACGAAGAAAAGCATCGCGCAGAATGGCGTTGGCGTGGTCGTAGTGCGTGTTCGATACCGGTTCATTGTCCTCCCACCATCGTTCACGGCGTTCTGGATCTCCGTAGCGTTGCACATGCGCTGCATATAAAACCTGATTGATGCCTTCATAGGCACTGGAGTCATATTCTGCGAAGGGTGTCACTTGCTGTGCGTGGAGGGGCGTCTTTGTCGAGATCACCATTGACTTGAATGGACTGCGATCAGTCTGAGCGGGAAGCTGTGGAGAATAGCCTGCTGTGGCAAGGTGGGTTTCGCCCGTGGCAGGAAGGGATCTGGGTGGAGGGGTCAATAGTTGTTGTAGATATAGACAGTTATCGTCATCACCACTCACAAGGAAGGATAGAGCTTGGATCGTTTGTGATTGTCCTCGTAACCGTCAAGCTCAGAGCGAGTGCGCTTCATGCTCATGCGCTGCTGGTCGTGGGATTCGGTGAAGGAAGGGATGGGTCTAGGAATGAGGTCAACAACTGTTGTCGTAAAAGGTACACACATTAGCGCACTCACAAGGCAGGATCGAGCTTGGATCGCTTGTGATTGTCCTCGTGATCATCGAATTCATAGCGAGCACGCTTCATGCCTGTGCGTTGAAGGTCGTGATCGAGGTACTCTGAAGACACCGGGCCTTGAGGACGCAAGTGTGTGTAAAGCATAGAAGAAAAAGTGATAGATAGATAATGATGACGAATTTACCAAGCAAATACCCAAATCACGCCCCGCTGACCTCACCGCATGCCCAGCCTCACTGCCCAGAATAAGAATATTAATAACGTACCACTGCATTTTAGACTTGCCTTATCCTCTTTCCAGAAAGAGTGGGCCTCTTTTACTGTTCTTACCTAGGCTCAGACATCGCTGCATTGCGTGCTGTTTATCTTGTGAAGAACAATAACGAGTCTACGAGTCCTTTATGCACAGCACGTCTTTCCGTCGTATGAGGAGGTGAAATCAGGCGCATGTCTGTAGAAAAGATACTCCTCCATGAACCAGCGCAGACGTAGCTTCTCTGCTTGCTATGCAGCGGTTATAGCCAGTATCACAATTATGCACAATGTACATGTTTTTTGTATATATCGGGCTGATAGACTAATGCAAGAAAAAGACGCAAAAGTTGTATGTCGTGGTTCTCATGGTACGTGATCACCATTATAACCCATCCATCCGAACAACATATATATCAGCCTGCTTAACTTGCATCGTTTAGGACGCATGCAATTTTGTACGCAGGTGCTTTCTTACTTTACGATATACACATATTGAAATCGGTGGGAATGATATGAACGACCGTCGCACACTGACAGGCGCATGTCGGGGCCATGTCGTAAAAATAGCATGAAAATAACACCAACTTTGTTTTCTCTTCGCCCTTACAGCACAGTCATGTTGCGATCGCACAGAGTAGCACGTACGCTTGGTCGCCGAAACCTCTGGACGCGCGTGACGACGACTGGACCCACCATTAGCGACTGCGTTCAAGCCGCCGCGGCAAAGTTACCCTCAAAGCAGCCCGATCTCTGCGTCGCGCTCGTGTCGAAATCGTTTGACAGCTATAATCTTGGCAAGGCACTGGCGCAGGTGAATCCCAAGCATGCAGTCGGGTGTGTGGTGGATCATGTGCCAGGAGCACGGCATGGCGTGTCACTGTTGCTTGCTTACGATGAGAAAGTGGTGCCTTTCCACGTGTGGGACAGCCCTGAGCGACCCAAGGTGCGATCGATCTCGGTTGGTCGGTGGGGTCGCCCCGATGACTTTGACCGTCTGCGTTTCCAGGGCAATCGCCTGGACGACAAAGGCTGGGATGCATTTGGCACCATCAGCAGACCTGCTCGCGACTTTGACTTGCCTGAGCCTTTGACACGAAACGACGAAGCACCCTCTTTTGTCTTCCTCGCCTCGGACAACGAACCTGACCATTTGCTGCATGCGCTCGACCATCAATTTCCTGACGCAGCCAAGGTAGGCGATAGGAGCCCTCTTATGCCACACATTGTATTCACCCTCCACTTTAGCTGGGCATCATTGGTGCTTCCACGCCCTTTGTGAATGGCACGCCTTATATGTTGTTTTCCGATCATCAGGAGGTCGGCGCTGGTATCGTCGGCTTTGCCTGCTACAGTAACCCGTCAGGCTTATCTATGCAAGTTGAACACGATGCGCTTGAACCGCTGGGTGAGCCCATGACCATTACCAGGTAAATCAAATCATGTGGTGTCTGCCTTTGTTCGCTCACCCGGTGAGGCAGATGCCGTGGTAATATCATTCTGGATCTTGATCAGGCGGGTGCAACAGGCTTGCTGCTGGAGCTCATCCGTCGCGGCCAGAGCGCCAACATTGCAAAGGACCAGGAGTTTTATCTCGGCATGCATCACTCTGACACATTAGATCCTCAGCAGGTGATTCTACTTGATTAGACGCAGGGCATTCGCTCATACGTATGTGTTAGATGACCGTGAGTCGGATCACAAGTGGTGACCCATCTCGAGGTAACATGTCGATAGATACCACAGCCGACCTCAAGGCTGGCCAGGTGGTGCAGGTAGGACCAAGTGATGAGGATAAATTGCTCGCACGGTATTGACCGCTTCTCAGTTCATGACACGAAAGAAGAATGTGGACGTTCTGACACACGCAGACGCGTCTGCCATGACGTTTGGTGTCGTAGACAAGGACCATACCATCGACGCCGCACCGCTGCAACATCCGGCAGAATGCAAAGTATACGAGGACGTATTTGGAGGAGCGAGCGAGAATGGTCTTATTCTTGGTAAACCAAGTATGGAAAGTCATATACTGGATGTTCCGCACTCGATTGTGCGTGTCAGTCCTCCTCGGTAGAGACACAAAATTATTAAACAAAGCGATACACAAAATGGATGCATGCTAAAAATTGAAGCTCATGACCAAGTCGCGCACATGGAGTCGGACAGACCGGATGGAGCTCCATTCAAAATGGACCTGATGGATCAATTGGGATGGATCTGTGCCTGAATCCAAAATTCAAAGCGTGTGAACATGGGTAAACCAAGAGAAAATAAGTCAGGGCAATTTTTAATTCAATTACCTGGTGAGACGTTCGGCAACGCAAAGCCAAATGTTTTGTACGCCTTTTGTGAACCAGTATCACGGCTGTCGTTCGGTGACTCGTGGTGTAACAGACCATGCGAAAGACTGCTTGTCAAGACACCAAACAAACTCAGGTTCGAGTACCACACGCGTACCGTCTTGTCGAGGAGTGAGCTGGTCGCAACGTATTTGGCATCGGGTGAAAAAGCCAAGGCCACCACCGGCCCGGTATGTCCCTCGAGGACGACCGAGCGTGTTGCAGTCCTCAAATCGTAGATCACCGACGCTCCCTCGAGGGTGCCGACCACCAGCTTTTGCGCGCTACTACTAAAGTCCACGGATGGGTACCTGCACACATTGGCTTAGTAAATGCGGATGAAGACAAAAGTCTTACGTTTTGACCAGGTCATGCAGCACAGCTGTCGCGGTCGGAAGCACGACCTCGCGTAAATGAGGCACATTCGGGTCCAGTGTCTTGACTACCGCTTCCACAACCCGTTGCACGCTTGAATAAAGTAAGGTTGGGCGCTAGACACAAAAACAATTCAGCCTGAGCTCTTCCCCCCTTTTTTTTAATACCTTGCGAATAAACGATCCAATTAACCGCAGGCATCGCTCGCGCTCGTTTGTTTTCTTGGCATGCACAGCGTCATAGGTGAGCGTGCCAATAACTAAGGGCATATTCGTGTTTGCTATACAGAACACGGCATTTTTGGCACCACGACTGACGGTAGGCGAACTTCCATCGGACGCATACTGGAAGAGGGTGCGTAGGATCTCAGCTGCGTTGATATAGACCTCCCAGGTTGAGAAACCTTGGCTCAAGAGCTCCATGGCGGCCAGCATGCGTGCGACAGAGGAAGCGGTGACGGCCTGCGGGTCAGGCGAAGTCGCCGTCTGGGGCTCATCCAAATCAGAGTCGGTCAAGAGGAGCGCCAGGCTTAATGCGGTATATTTACGGATACTATGCCATGGATGAGTGGATGTAATTCTCTCCGAGTCTGTGTTCATTATTACTCTTTGGAGAGCATCTGGGGTTCATCACACCCCATAATACCCAAGACAATCGTGGCTCGGACCATCATTTGCGGACTGTTACTTTCGGGCGAGCTTGAAGTGGGCACTATTTTACGCCATGTGAGCTTATTCAGTGCATTTTAGTGTGGGCACGTACGGTATTTTGACCAATAGTCTAGCAGTACTTGGACCTGGTGTTCGCTCATGCCAGTGACAGCCGTCTTGAAAAGGGATCGCGCTACAACGCAGCGTCAGCTTTGTTTGAGAAAATGCGTGATACCTTACCTGAAGGATCTTGCCAGTACTTGCTCAAGAAAGACAGGGATGGCAAACAGTACCCCGAGCTCACGACAGCAGGGAGAGCCATGGCATAGCCCTCCGCCAAGTCGGCGCTCCTGGCTTCTTGGCCTTGATTTTTCCATCAGTATCGAGGTAACACTCTGTGTGATTCTTCCGTTCTCTCTCTCCACTTACCATGAACAAGCATGATCGCTTTTGCGAGAACGACAATCGCAAGTAGCCTCGATGCCGTTGTTGTTTGGGAAATACGCCATGCCTCCTTTTCATCCGCAAAAGGAGCCATCAGAGATAAGAAGTCGTTTACCCTATAAGCTCTCAGCATACACGAAACGCAGCTTTCTCGATCATGTCCAAGTTTACCCTCTGAACCCAGAGCTGATATAGCCATTCGTAGCACCCGCGACCATGCCAAACTGATTCTTGCAGGTATCTTCCAGCGCTTCACTCACGTTCCAAGACAAAATGGCTGACAAGACAGCTGTGCAGAGTTCAAGCTTCTTGAGGCGGTCAGCGTCACGCCGTGTGGCACGGCTATTCTCCTCTTCATCCAGCGGATCGTTCTCCTGACGATCCACGTCATCGTAGGACGACGTCGACACAGATTTTTGGGGCACTAGCTCATGCTGTTCCAAAGTCGCAGCTTCGAGGTTCGCGCAGAGGTCATGGATGAGGCGCCGCACGTTAAAGGTGAAGGCAAGGCCAAAATGCGTGCTCGCACGCGTCGCTTGATTCTCGGAGATGATACCACGCAGCGTGACAGGGAGTCTGGTCGACACGGATGGCTTACTCGGACCAAGCAGTCTGTTGACTGGCCACCGATCATCGTCCATGATGCTTTGATAGTTCTTCCCGGTAAGGATGCGGTCCAGGCAGCCCGTGGCCATCTGTTTCAAATTTAAATATCCGGGGGTATCGTCCTTTCAAGAATTACCTGCCACACGTAGGCGGTCTCGTCCGTGTAACCAAAAACAAGATAGTCCTCGGCCGTGCGCCATTGAATGGTTGACAGAGGGTAGGAATGACTCGGGAACATGAATAAGCTATTTCAGCTGTGAGTATTTCTTTTCCGACAACCCCAGTCGAGCTACCAGTCCATTGCGTCCACGGAGATCAAGGCTAGCGAATTATCTTTGGCCACGGAAACAACGCAACCACGTATCCGAGAGTCATGTTGTTCCGCGGGTTCAATAAAGGACTTGACAGGAAGAGCATGGACTGTAAATGACACTACGTATTTTCCGTCCCTGTTGAATGATTAAGTATTCAGGCAAAAAAAAAAAAAAAAAAAAAAAAAAAAAAAAAAACTTATACTCACACTAGATTCCAAATTTTGACAGCGCCATCACGCCCGCCTGACAAGAGAAACTGATGATGGTGCGATTCATGCACGATCATGCATGTCACCTGGCCATTGTGCGCACGTTCAAAGACACGGCAGTCGTGCCGCTGTTTCACACGTTGTGAGAGGTCATTCAGGTGGAGCAGTGCAAGGGACAGGGGCACGACGCAGATGGAGCCATCCTCTAGAACCACGAGTTGTTAATCAAATGAAGTGAACTTTGGCGCTCGAATGAATTCTTACCATATCCCACGGCAAGGTGATTGGTGCTGACAGGAACAGTGGCAGTGATGTTACCAAAGCTGGGGTCTTTGTGATTTTTCATGGGCCATCTGTCACGCAGACTGTGCTCTGTAACGTTAAATTAGAATCATCTCGGGATACACGGATGTAAAGAGAGCATGACATCATTTCGCAGAATACAGACCTTGACAAGTCATCGTCTGGTCCGCTTTCTCGTCGGGTGAAGTCAATCGGTTGATGGAAAACATCGCGTCGTCTGTATGGTTACAGAATGTAACGGTCGCCCAGAACGGGGCCGTGTTCTCAGGTCTGCAGTGGCAAAGAGTCGTCGTCCAGAGGCCAGATGTGGGCAGGGTATCTGTGGCCACATGGTGTGAATGGCTCGCTTCGTAAAAGATGTAGACTTACTCTTGTGATCAAAGGTAGACGTACGAAGAAGTGTGATACTTTGAAGAGACGTGGTGTAAATCGTAGAAATAAAGCAAGCTCTCTTTTCCTTACCTATAATACAACTGGCTTTCCTGAGATGCCATGGTCCCTGGTTGCACGCCTTGAGGTGCTTTAAGGGCATATTCCCGAATTGTACCCGCCTGATATCTCATTAACGACCCTTCACAATCAAGGATATTCATTTACCTGCGACCACAAGATCAGCTTATCGCGCCCGCAAAACTGGCCCCCGGACCAGCTGGTACCTTCATCTGCATTGATTGTGATTTGAGGCACAAAGGTAGCATTCCGCAATATAAAGATCTGATACATGGTAAGCACTGCATTCTGCTTTTGAATTTCATGGTTATACCATCACGCTTTTCCGGGTCACTGTCATGCATAGACCGGGTATGTCGGGATTACTTTGTAAATCAAAAGCCATATCAACCTGATACCCATTGGACAAGGCGGGCTGGTTATCGACCGCACGTTCTTTGTAGACGACTTGGCGCACTAGATCAAAATCCCAGATATCGAGTCGTCCATCGATAGTAATGGTTAGAAGTTTCCGGCGCCCCGATGCGCTGTCGTGTATGTCTGTACATGTCACCCAGTTGGAGTGACTTCCCCATACCCGAACGACCTATCGAAAGTTAGAACCGATAACGTCATGCGTGCAACGAACCTCGAGGGTGGTGGCGTTGAGGATGCAGATCTCATTGGTCTGACCGCTGCAGAACAAATGCCGTTTGGAGAACTATACGGCAAGGTAAGCAAAAAGTAGGAGACACCAATATGAAAGATAAATGCGTGTTACTTTGTCAAAGTACTTGAGATCATGTGGTACGCCAAAAAAGCCTTTCGGGTTGACAGCAAGACATCGACCATCAGCGGCGGACCAGCGCGCTATCTCTCTAACGTCTTTTTGTCAAAAAAAAAAGAAGAAAAAAAGAAAAAAGAAGCGGGGCCTTCTTTTTTTTTCGCGTTTTGCTTTCATACCCGTCTTCGGCTGCACTAATGAGGAAGCTCTCTGTCGATGCCGTGCTCTTTTCATTCGGTACAATGGTGAGAGCCACAACTGGTGTTTTATGGCCAACTAGAAGGAATCGGTGCTGTAGGTAGGTCAGGAACTAGGTCAGTTCTTGAACAATGACTTGACCTGCAAGCTGAGATTGTTGTCGGTGATGGCGTACGCCCAAATCTGGCCATCCTTTTGGCCGGCGTAGACGTAGGGATAGTGGGCTACAAGGCACGTCGTATGAGGATTCACGAAATTATGCCATACCACCAATGGCAGTGAAATGGAAGACGACATTGGCCAGTTTGTATATATTTACAAAAGGAAAAAAAGTATGTATCTATATGGGTGTATGTGTGTTTGCCCGGAAAGTTGCCCTTCCGCGCTTTTTCTGGATTGCTATAAATGGTAAAGGGACAGTACCGGCGCATGAAACGTGAGGTCGCGCGGACACACCCGGGTATGACTCTGTATTTTATTTCAGCTCGCCCGTTCATCCTTGACGACACAGCATATGAAGCATGCTAGAAGACTATAGTAACGATGTTAGTCAAGTTCATACGTACATGACCGGAACAGGTTCTTCCTTATTACCATCCTAACCAACACGGGTCTTTCGCTGGTACGGGTGCTTTATTCCGGACGAGGACTGTCGCCGGTGGCGGTGTCGGCTCGTAATGTCCAATGTCTATATAGATGCGAAAGTTGTCAAATCAAACCTCTTCTTGTTGTTTTCTTCTTATTTTTCTGTGTGTTCAGGTCTCATCACTACCTAGTGCATGTTTACTGCTTCGTTTAATCGGTTGCGGGGTCAGGAACCTGCCCGGTGGCTCCATCTTTTTGGCAAGCACCGGCGATGGCACTTGAATTATATCCGAGTAATTTTTGTCGCATAATGTGGCGTCGCTGTTGCCGCCCACCGGTGGATGGTGCTCCTTCTTTTCGTCGAATTCTGCGTCCTTGTGGTTGTTACACATGCTCTTTTGGAAACAAAAGAAAAAAGAAAGAGAAAGAAGTGGAAAAGAAGCAAAAAAATGAGTTGAAGAAAAAAAGGAAAAGGGGTGGCGTATGTCTGGATAAGGCCCATTTGTTTATTGTATGCGGATAGGCGGTTACACTCTGCTGATGGGCACAAAGGCAGCTGAAAAGGGCCATATTGTGTATGATTGGCCCAAAACAGGACGGATCGACCCAGCAGCGAAACATACACACGCTGTTTTTATGCAACACCGCCCGTTTTGGCTAACTGTAGACTTTAGCTACCTCACTATTGCGAAACGACGCAGGGGTCAAGCTAAGTTACCTGTCGGCTGTGTATTATTCATTATCACAGCCGCGATGACCTACAAAGGTGTAAGAGTGATTTGTATTCATATGGAAATAACGGCACATACACACCAGAAAAAAAAAATTGGACCGGTCCCCTTCCTTTGATCTGCCCCCTTTGATTTTTCAGCACTATATCCTGTGTATTTGCCGTAGTAGTGTTCCGGCCAGGTTTTTCGATTATCTACGTTACTAAATTTCTACTTGCGCATATAACATTGCTTGGATACAGCGAAGATTCACATTGGGTCTGGGGCACGCGTGTTCCCGAGGAGACGAAGGCTTCTAATATATCACCCCCCTTGATAATGTGCGCATACAACATTTAATGCAATGCTGCTGCTGTCCCCTTCTTTGTATGCATTATTCCGGACCCTATTATACAATTTAACGAGGTAAAAATGAGTCTGAATAGAAATTAACTCAAGTCAATAAAAAGGCGCATTATTTTTTCTACATTAGTGCGATGTTGCGTTTATTTGCCTAGATTACCAAAGAAAATACATTCGCGAGCTTGATGTGTTGGATTTACCTTACGACGCGCCGCCTCCAATATAGATCGAAGCTGGCTTACGGAATGCACAAATGTCATATTTAGGGCATTCGCTTTTTTGAACATACATTGGGGCCATCTGTGTAACATGACGTGGAACGCTTATCTTCACGTGGAAATTGTGGCCCGCTGAGCTCAACTGCTTCCTATTTTTGATTTTTTTATTCTTTTCATTTATCTCTCTTCTTCTTCCCTTTTTATTCTCAAACAAACAATTGCACACGTAACGCACACATATGGAGTTTCAACGACAGCGACTTCATGACTTGAACGTGTTATACAAAGAAAAAGAGAGTCTGATTGATAGCGTTCAATCCGGCCTCCGACGAGAAATACCGCTTCTCATACAAGAGTTTAAACCCTCCGTCGAGCAGACCGCAGCACTCGATGAATACATCAACGACCGAGGTACGATCACTACGATAACACATTGTTTCTTTATATTGACCGAATATTATGATGCGTAGTCACTCTCTTTCGGTTCTTGCGGAAAAATAACTACTCGTTACCACACACCTTGTCGTTACTCGTCGATAATTTGCGATGGCGTCTACGCGAACACATTGAAACGTTCACCTTTGCAGCTGTCAAAGAACCTTTTTTCAATGCACCTTACTGTTTCTTCTCCAACGAATGCGACAGTGCTGGACGCCCTGTACTCGTCATCCAGCTCAGTCAAATTCCGGACGCACCACCCGATACCGATTTGAAAGAATTCTTTGCCCCTTTTGTGATATACATGCTCGAGACCATCCGCAAAGTCACCCTTGACATTTCCTTGTCACGCATTGCTGCTGCTACCGATGATCCCATTATGACAGATATTCTCGTCTTGGTTGACTTTAAGAATGCAAAGCCCTTACCGAAGGTAAACAATCCCGGCTCATGTTACCCACTGGGTAATTATTGTTAACTTGCTGACATGTGATTGTCTCTGCTGAAATTCAGGACCGGAGTATGCTGCAAGCTTTTGCTCAACTTTTGCGTCGGTACCCATTGTCGGCAGGAACGGTTTGCTTGCTGAACTTTGGTTGGATCTACCAGGGATTGTGGCAAATGGTTAAGCTTCTCTTAACGGAGGAGGCCAAGAACCGCGTGGCGTTTCCCAAGGTGAAAGAGCTCTATGACCTCATGCCTGATTCCAAACTAGTCAAAGGTAAAATACATTGTGAGAAAAAAATCAGGGAAGAAGGCAAAGTCTCATATTGTGTATAGAGCTTGAGGGAAAAAAGCCCATACATTGGGACCTTTCTATGGATACCGTCTTTAGCAAATACGGATACCAGAACTTACCATCACCACCCTCCTCTCCGATTATCACCCCTAGCAGCCGACGTGGCTCGAGCGCGTCGATCAGCACTGTATACTATGATACCCTCGACACTCAGAGCGTGTCACGTTCTCCTTCTGCTCTCCACCTCCCTCGCCTCCAACCTCTCACGCCTTACCATCGCCGCCCTTCCATCAATCAAAGTCTGTATGCCACACCCACTGGCAGCATAACACCCATCGCGAGTCATAGCAATTTAGTGGGTCTCGCGAGATCCTACGCTGGCTTCGACGAGCACAATGGCAAACGCATTTCCTCTATACCACCCCGCTTGCGCACGACGTTTAAAGCCATCAGCGAGTTGCTATCACCAACAGATGACGAGCCAGTGCAGCTTCCCAGCCAAGGTGTCCCCTCCGCGGCGCTATCGGAGCGCTTAGCTGCTCTGCAACAACAACAGCAGGGCCCTAATAATGGGGCCCGGCGGCGACGCAAGCGATACATGATTGCGAGCGCGCTAATTGCTGCGCTGAGTACGGCTGAGCGGGCATTGATGATGGCCATGGTGCGGCTCGCCCGCCGCGTGATACATTACCGGCGAACGTTGTACTGGGTTTTCCTTTGCGTTGCCCTAAAAAACGGCATCCAGGAATTTGTACAGAACCTGCTCGTTCTCCTGGGTGGACTCTTGGTGGACCAGCCTCTCGTACGGAGCGGTGGCCTTGGAGGCGCAGGCGCACACAGCCTTTGGAGTTTGACAACAGGTTATGTTGGTCAATTAACCTTGTAAAGATCCCTTTAGTTTACATATACATTCTATCGTTAAAATAATCTCATATTTTCATGCGACACGATTCATTAATAATGGTATTAGCTGCACAAGACGGAGGTTTTTCCAGAAACCATATGTTGCACACACGTTGCTAGGGGTTCGGATTGAAATGACCTGATTTGTCAATGACGTATGGGCATGAAAAATTTGGATGGATCGGTCACCCGTCCAAACAATCAGAAATACTATCAGAGCCACATACATTAACGATATGCATGTAGAATTGTATGAGCCTCACTTAACGTCAGCTGACTTGGCCTGATCATTTTATTTGTGATTGTTTTGAATGCAAAGATAGTCAATATTTCACATCCACTCTATCGATTCTAGCTATGAGGACATCATTATCGTCGGGCAAGCAGCCCAGCAGTAAATAAGGGTATAGAGTAATGGTATCTTGGAAGTGAGAGTCTTGCAATGCAATTGAGAGGCAACGATCGGAATACTGTAGTTGTTTTAGCGCAGCAGGATCTTCTTCGTTGAGGTCCACCGCACCCACAGAAAACTCGTCCTTGATTTGTGCATACAAGTCTTCGTTACCGACAATGCAAAAATCTTCCTCCTCTTCATCTTCGCCGTACGAGCCGCTTGAGTCGTCCTCTTGTAGCGGTCCTTGTTTCATGCTGCCTGCAGACGTGGAAGAAGTGGAGGATTTTTTGAGGAGGTGAATGAGCGTGTCGTAGTGGCGATATATGAATTCGAGTTTCTTTTGGTTGTCTCGGTCGAATGGGACCCAAGCGTCCTCGGTAAAACGTCTGTTTTCAAATAGCCAGATAGCCATAATATGGAGAGTCAATGCACGGCTTGTTGACAAACGCCTGCATGTAATAGTGAAATGTTAGGTTGAGAAGAAGAAAAGCAGACATGGTAGCGCGCTGGGTAACCTTATATACTGACACATTTCTGTGGTGGCAGTCTGTTTGCGACATACCATGTGACCCAGTCAAACCAATCCTTTTTCGTTTGAACGACATCATTGAAAAAAAAAAAGTATCGCGGGATACAGACCTGGCACCAATGTCTCCACATTTAGTGCGGTTACCGGTGGGATATGTGCACAATGTCCCGTCATCGTCATCCGCATTATACTGTAATATGATCGCCTTTATTATTATTGCAATTTCGACCTTTTTAGTACCCTTTTGCCCTACCCCCTCGTTCGCCACATACAGTCGTGACTGACCTTTACGTTCCTCCATCTTCCCACATAGTTTAGCTTTCGATGTAGGTTCGGAACATGGTAGGTGTTTTTTATCTGTGGAGGAGGAGATTTCTGGAACGTATCTGTTGACAAGAGCATATGCATTTTGACTGATAACAGCATAGATCATCAATCTGTACAAGATTTGATTATCTCAGGGGTTCCTATAGGTCTGTGTATATTTATCTTCGTGTAGCCTTCATGTATACGTGTCCTAAAAGCTGCCAGGATCTAGTGCAGTTTTGGTAGATTGGCCCTGTCGCTGCTTCATGCTGATCTTATGCATTACACATCGATGCGGCTGTCAGGACATGCACAAGCACGCAGACTACTTCTGGGTGAAACTCGCTTGGCAACAAACATATACTTTGCACCTGACCAGTATCTGTGCTCCAACTTTTTTCCCATTGGTCAAAAGTGCAATGTCTTTTTGCCTTATTGGTTATGAGGGTGACAACCTTGCTGACAGTAGTGATGACAGACATGGTCGATGACGATATGAATCTTATGATACTTCCAGATTTTTTCTTTTTTTTTCTTTTTTGCGATGTGTATGTCTTATGCAAAGGAAAGACACATGATTCCTAAAAATATCCATCGACAGATTGCATAATTTCATAACAGTTTTACATCAAGCACGACATAGTCTTAAGCCCTTTAAGATTGCAGAAAAATATAGATAACATAGTAACGTTGGGGATGTGCAAGAAGCAAAATAAAAAGGTTTGCGTGTGTAAACGCACAAGTGTAGCACAAACAAAGGTGTCTCAATGTGTCTAATTCGTTCTGCGCCTATCACATGACACATTTTTTTTTTTTGAAAAGTCATCAGCATGTTGGACACACGCGACATTCGGGACGGGGATCAGACGAGGAAGGGCCGCGTGGCAGCCATGCCGACCTGGAAGCTGACATGATTGCATAAGCGAATGTTCCACAAAGGCAATGGAGACTAAAAGCTGTCGTGTGCGTGTGTAAGTTAGATCTTGTTACAATTGAAGAAGAGGCCGATTTTGGTAGGTAGACAAGAGAAAGGCGTGGCACAAATGCGAGGTGTACACAAAATAAAGCTATGGATTTCTTTGTCTCCGTCTTGCATCTCAGCCTCATCTTTTTTCAACCCCTTTTCCATAATCTCTTGTTATTTGATTGCATTTCTCTTCTCTCTTCTTTCCTCATTTCCCCTTTAAGATTTATGCCGTCAGATTTCAAGCTTCCCTTACCGCCGCCCCTGCGTCACCCTACGGACGGTAATCCTTCCTTATATCCGGCTTTCTCGTCATCAGCATCATTCTATACCATTTCTTCCCCTTCCGCTTCATTTTCTAATTCTACTACCAACATGTCATTCACAAGGTAAAACAGCAGTGAAAAAGAAGATGAGAAATAAACTTGCGTCCTGGGAAAAGAAAACGGGCAAATGTTCATCGTATTAACTAATTCGGACCAAGGAGTCCGGATGATGTCCGCCACTATCCTCGATACGTGAGTTTCAGAGCAGTACACAAGTGAGATCTGGATCTTCCATCAAATGCTCTAACGATGTTCTTAGAATCTACCTTCTATGATACATCAACCGAATCCAGCCGCATCACATAATCACGCCAACAAATACACGCCTTACCCTTCACTGCCACCACATCCAACGACGGAGACGAGAACCTCAGCTACAAAAGCACGATGGTCTCGGTCCTCTCTTCCTTCTTCGTCCAGCTCACACATCCCAGAGACTATAATGCCCCGTAGCAGACAACCCCATAGGAAGCGACAGGCAAGGCTAGACAGTACTGTCAGGGGGATTTGAAACACTGACGCATAAAGTAGTTCTCCTCATCTTCCGCAACAGGCCCGAAAGAATGTTACTCCTGCCATAGGTACACGTGAAAAAGCGAGATACTTCCTTTCTTCTTCTATTATCATTGACAAACGTCTCTTTAAAAGCACAGAAACACCTGAATGGCGACGTGGTCCTCTAGGTAAGTCAAAAAAGGAAATACCCTTCTGTGGCACACACTTCGTCTTTTCCTTTCTGCGTGTCTATGGGGGTGTATGCAGGCAATTTCCATAAACTAAAGAGAAATGCAAAACAAAACAACTTAGGTCCGCGGACGTTATGCAACGCGTGTGGTCTAAGTAAGGCGAATGCTGGGGGACTCCCTACAAGATGCGCTCCCATTTTACTCACGCACACATACATAAATGTAACCCTACTAGTCTGGGCCAAGTTGGCAAAGCAAAACGGCAAACAACACGTTGATACGCCTTCACCACAAAGGAACACCTGGGTCCCGCACAATGGTGCGAAATTAACTCACCAAGTTATTCCACGGAGCCGAAGTCCATGCCACGTCGAGCCGGTCCCAAGTCGAACCCCTACCACAACCAGCGAGCCCAATGCAGCCAGCGCCAACAAGTGTGCAATTTCTTATCTCCTGAGTTGAAAATAGACGTTCCAACTTTTATTCCTTTCTTAGCCCTCGTTTTCAGTGAAACGAGTATGTGTGTTCGTGTGTGTTCGTGTGTGTATGTATGTATGTGTGTGTGCGTGATGAGTGCTAGCTTAAACCACCGTGGCATACTGTGCTTGGACACTTCGTTTGATGCGCAGCATCTCCTTGAACGTATCCTCGTTGCCATGTTGAACTTCGAAATCGTGCCATTTTTGCCAGAACTCAGGCAGTGTCTATGCAAAAAAAAAAAAAAAAATAGAGACGGGCGGGCCACGTGGGTCCGTCAGCGGGTTTACTTCTCTTCCTTTCTCTCAGATGACATACCTTCGGGTCAAAGAACTGAGACGCATAGCCGTAAATGGCACGCGCACGGTCGATTTCGCCGAGTTTGCGCTCCAGTTCAACGTATTTGAGACACATGGGTCGGACATCCTTGTCAGGCAGGGCCTCGATAGCACGTTCATAGATCTCACGTGCAGCAATGATGCCGAAAGACGCAGTTGCCTTGGCAATGTAAAAGTTGAACATCTCAAGACGGTCCTCGTTGGAGACAGCCCGCGTCGCACGGTCGTAGATCCGCATCGCGTGCCGTGCCAGGCCGTATTCTTCCTCGAGCTTGCCGTACATGAGGTAGATCGGTTTCGCATATTTGGGCGGGCATTTGTCCAATGCTTGCTCAAAGAGATCTCTTGCGCGTTCAAGCTTGCTGCCACCCTGCATGTGATGTGATAAGTCTATGTATTTCCATTTGATCCGGGCCGGCACTTACGTAACGCTGGATGAATCGGTGCAGATAAATGTTCCACAGCTCAAATGCGATAGGCCATCCAAAGACTTCAATGCCACGCTCGTACACCTTGTACGATTCTTCAAAGTACTTGTTTTCCTCGAGGAATGTGGCGTAGTTGACGATCGTCTGTGGGTTGGCTATGCGGAGATCCAGGATCTTGTCGTACACGGCCTTGGCGCTCTCCACCGTACCGACACTCTCCTCCAGATCGACATAGAAACTCCAGAGTTTAAGGCTCTTGAAGACTCTCTGTTGAACGGAGAGGGATTCGTCATGGAAGTTAACCATCTTAGGATTGATGTTGGAGAGACGGGGCACGTGTGTTGCCCGTGCCATGATCTGCAATGCGCGGTCAAAAGCATCATGGCGGGTCTCCATCTCGGCATATTCACACCATAACTCGGCCAAATCGTTCACGTTCCGGTAGTTGACCTTGACAGCCTTGTCGAAGATCGCACGTGCCGAATCCAGATCGCCGCCTTCCTCGTAGAATTTGGCAAACTGGACGTACAAATCGTGGAATTTGCCGTCAGCCGACTTGGGATTGATGGTCTGTACGGCCTTTGTATATGTCTCGACGACCTATAGCGTCGTGTTAGGGACTAAAATATCTCGAAAAGGCGACTTGCCTTCTCCTTGTTGTCGCCCCAGAGCGCCACGCGCTTCTCCCATTCAAGGACGTTGTTCGGGTTCTGCCGCAAGAGGACATCGTTCACTAAGAAGGGTCGGCGATCCATGAGTCGCTCAAAGCGTAGTAACCGCATATCAAGATCCAGGTCCTCTTCTGGGTCCTTTTCACCAGCGGCTTCACGCTCGGCTGCCATCTCCATCTTGGTCGTGATCATTTCTTCCTCAAACTCGGCATAGGCGTCGAAAATGGCCGTGAAATCACGGACGGTCATAACGGTGGTGATACCCTCTTCGAAAATATCGCGTGCCTAGGTAAGCCCGTTCCACGCGGTGAGTTCTAGATGCACTATCTCTACCGTGAAATCCGTACCTTTTCGAGTTGGCCCATCTTGATCCAGTACATGGCGAGACGGCAATAGAGCATGCCGACTTGGTCGGTGAAACGCTTGATACCGCTTCGGATAATGGCCTCGACTTGGAGGCTCTTAATATCTGAACAATGCTCGACAATCAGCTCGCAGAGATCCTGCCAGAGCTGGTAATGTGATTTGCCCTTGATGGACTGGAAGGTGTGGTCGTTGACAACCTTGGCGAGCCGGACAGCGGCCTCGTCGTACTGATCGAGTTTGAGCAGACTTTCGACGTAGTCTTCCACGCGCGAAGGCTCGAGCTTAACGTAGCGCCGCAACACACGGATGGCCGTCTCGCCGCCTGTGTTTTCCGCAAACTGGATATAAAGTTCCCAGACACGCGCATGCTGCGTGACCGGTAAAGCGCGCAGGGCTCGGTCAAAAGTGTGGCGTGTCTTGGTGATGAGGGGTTGTTGGCACAGGAATGAGCAATAGTCGAGCCAAATGCGTGGCATCTACAGTGGATCGCGTCAATAGAGGGGGGAATAATGAGATGACGGCCTACCTTGTTGAGCAGGACAAGTGCGCGCTCGTAGGCATTGTTGAGGGCAGCGTATTGAGCCTTGTAGACAACAGGATTCAAGCCATTAAGCTTTTCGCGTCGCAGATCGAGGTACTTCTTCCACAGCTTGTACGATCCCGGAAGCTCCTTGAGAGCGCGCTCGTAAATAAAACACTGCTCTTGAAATGTGCCCGTGCGCTTGTGATCGAGATAACGAAGCCAAGTGCGCAAAGCATATGGGTAACGGAGAGCCTCCTCTTCGTAGGCAAGATCAAACTCGCCCTATACAGAAAAAAAAAACAAAAACGAAAACAAAAAGCGGTCAATCGCCAGGTGCTTCAAGTGAAGATGATAGAATACGCACAATCATGTAAGGATTTCCGTCGACTTCCATTGCTTTTTGGTGTGAAGCGGATTAGAATATGTGAATGAAAGAGCTGAAAAGACAGGGAAAGCGGAGCAGTGGGCGCTTTTGTCAAAATTCGATTTTGGTGTATGTGTACAAACTAAGACAGTTGTTACATACTGATGTATACAGTATGTGACATTTATTTAAAGAGTAGCCCTCCGGATACAGCATGTACATTGAGATGCACAGATAGAGTGGAGTAGAGTAAAGATGAGAATGCAGGGAGTTTATTTACAATGAGTGTACAAGCGGAGAAGATGTGTGAAGGGCTATGCTTCGTCGTGGATGCGTTTCAAGCGTTCATACTCGCGCGTTACTTGATCGAGTTTGGCCTGAAGGTGGTGATATCGCTCTTGTTGCTCTTTGGTGGGCATAAATAGATCGTCGTCTTCGTTTTGCGCGTCCAGGATCTCCTTGAGAGCCTGATCCAGTTCTTTCTTGTCTTTTTCAAGCTCCTGTTTCTTGTTCTCGAGTTTTCCGTATTCGGCCTGACGCTCCTCGAGCGCCTCGCAACGGTGCTTTATTTCTTCCAGTTGAGAACCAATCTCGATCTGACGTTGTCGTTCGCGCTTGATCTCCGTGTCATAGTTGTCAATTTCCATTTCCAAGAGGTCTTCGTCCACGTCCTCCCAATCCTCAACCTCGTTCTCCTTGTCGGAATGGCTAGGTGACGACGCAGAAGGGAAAGGTGATTTATAAGGTGATTTGTATGGGCTGTTGTGGGACATGACGGTGCAAAGAAACAGGAACGAGAAGGCCAGACGAGAATCGCAGTTGGCCCCGCCCGACGACCACAAAATTAGGACAGCATATCCTAACAATCATCTGCACGAAAAGAGCAAGCCACTGACTTATCAGACATCATGGATTACCATATGCAGCCATAGAATAACACGAGACATCTATGCTTTCAACTAATCATGGCCATGAGGAATAGAAGAAATTTGGGAACGTATGCCATCAATCTATCGTGTGAAAGTTAAAAAAATCATGGCGAAGTGAAGGCAACCAGCACAACAATAATAAACATCTGGACAGCTATTAATAAACGCTGCCAGTGACATCAGATCGAATCTTGAGACATATGAAAAAGAAAAAAAAGGAAGGTGCCATCCTTAATTGTTGCCGTGTTCTGAATGTTTATGCAAATTCCCATTTTGGAAGAGTTACTGGTCAAGGCACTGCTCACACACACCTACATAAACGAACTACGCCCAGCCTCAGAAAAAGAGGAACACTTCTCATTTCTTTCATTTTGTTTATAGTTATTATACAGTTTATTCTCTTTTCTTTCTGTTGATGCAATGCCACCGGCTCTGGTACATGATACCAGCTACGCTCACTATCTCTATGCACGCCAAGCCGTAGAGAACGCAGCCGTCCAGGCCCTCACGCCTACACACGACCAGCAAATCATTCTTTATATTATTGTAGGCTATGTCGCTGCCATCCTTCTGCTCTGGAACATGCCTGTCGCCAAGATTATCCTGTCACCGTTCAAGGTTCATATACGCGCATATCATCTCATGATCCCATCGCATATTAAAACAGTTCCCTTTTTTTTCTTACAGCTCTTGACGGTAGGCCTTCATGAGTTCTCACACGCCGTGGTTGGTTGTGCGACTTGCGCCAAGATCGAGTCCATCGAAATTGATCCAGACGAAGGTGGAGCCACCCGCATGGTAAATCTCTTGATTCTCACTTTCCCTAGGCTGACAGTCAATGATTTTCTTTTGTTATCATAGCATGGAGGAAATGCACTCTGCACGTTACCAGCGGGTTATCTTGGGTCCTCCCTCATTGGGGCACTCTTGGTCATGTGTGGTTTTAACATCCTGGCTTCAAAAATTGCATCCATTTTTCTCGGCACCTGTCTCCTGCTCACACTCTGGTGGGCCAAGAACTGGCTGACGCGAGGCATTGGTATCCTATTTATTGGTATCATCGTCTTCCTTTGGTGGCTCGCACACGGTGTCGGTCTCAAGTACTTTGTACTCTTTGTCGGGTACGTTTTTGATACACGGTTTGAAGCATAGCTAAAATTGTTTCGTTTGATCAGGGTCATGTCATGTCTTTACTGTCTCTGGGATATCTTGGATGACCTTGTTTTCCGGAAAGCATACGAATCAGATGCGACAAAGTTTGCCTATGTGTGTGGATGTCTTTCGAGCCAGTCTTGGGGCGTGATTTGGTTCCTGATTAGTCTGATCTTCTTTGCAGCTGGTATACTCATCGGTCTCGCTGCTTTCAAAGGTAACTGGGTTAGCCAAAGGCTGCTTCTATCATATTCGAGTTCTTCTGATATAATCGACAGAGGACCAGCAGACGCAAGAAGAGCAAGCAAAACCCCTTGAGTGGCGGTGATGCTGGTCTTTCCAAAAACGAGCCAGGCACTGTGCGACAAACAACCCAACCCATACATACGCATCCTTCACCACTGATTGTACATAATTTCACTTATACCTCTTGGAGCGGCCGACATACTTGACTTCTTTGTCTTTTCTTATCATTTACAACGTATACATAATACAAAGATCCACAACTCTGGGCTACTTTTCGTATTTGAGCCAAGTTGTGTTTCTTATGGAAGAGGGGTCGCCTTTTCCTCCTTCTTGCCTGGATTCTTGCGTAGTGTGCGTGCCGAGCGTTCATATTGATTGGGCCACTTGACATCCACGCCCAGAACCTGAGCTGCCATAAGAACCCAGGCACTGTCACGTAAAAGCTCGCGTGCGATAAAGACCAGGTCGGCTTTGCCTTCTTCAAGGACGTGCTCTGCATCGATCGGCTCGGTAATGATACCCACCGCACCTGTGTCAATGTCGGCTTCTTTCTTGATGCGCTCCGAGAACGGAACCTGGTAGAGAGGACCTGCATTGTACTGGACGCCTGACAAGTTGCCACCGCTGGAGCAGTCTACCAGATCGACACCGATGGCTTTGAGCTGCTTGGCATACTCAATTGTCTGATAAATATCCCAGCCATCCGGATCCTTTCCGAGTGCTTCGTTGTGCGCATAGTCACTTGCAGAGACGCGCACAAAGAGAGGTAGCTCGTCCGGCCAGACTTTACGTACAGCGCGGGCCACCTCGAGCGGGAATCGCAGACGGTTTTCAAGGGATCCGCCGTATTCGTCCGTACGCTTGTTGCTGTTGCCCGATAAGAAGTTGTGCAATAGATATCTACACAAGTACCATATTTCCAAGAAAGTTGAATTCGCGTCCTTTTAGCTGTCTACTATTTCCCATGGACAGATAGCCTTTTCTCTTTCTGACGTACCCATGGGCGCTGTGAATTTCCAGGACCTTCATGCCGGCCTTGAGAGCCCGCTGAGCAGCTTCGGCAAACTTGTCTGTGATTTCCTGGATGTCTTCCTTGGACATAGCGTGAGGACGGGGATGGTTGTCGTCAAAACACACGCCTTCGGAGGGACCTCGGACTTGATCAGGCCAGCCACCCTCCGCTTCGGGTACGATCTTGTAACCTTGGTTCCAGCTCGAGCCCATGGTTGCTTTGCGGCCGGCATGGGCAATTTGGATACCTGGTGTGGCGCCTTGGCTTGATATAAAGTCAGCTACGCGTTTCAAGGGTGGAATATGATCATCCGACCACAGCCCAGAGTCGTCAGGTGAGATACGACCCTGTGGCTCGACTGCCGTGGCTTCCACGATAATCAAAGCAGCTATGAAATGTTGTGTAAAAAGGCTGTTCTACGAGATATTATCCAGATTACCTCCTTTGAGGGCGAATGAACCCAAGTGGACCAAGTGAAAGTCGTTCAAGAAACCATCATGGCAGCTGTACATGCACATGGGCGATACCACGATGCGGTTGTGCAGAACGACAGATTTGATATTCTTGGGCTGGAAAAGTAGTGCGGTGTCCATGGTCAAATTGACAGCAGAGCCTGGGGGCGGCTGCTTGTTTTGAGCTACTTTGGGGATCATAGTGTACTGGTACTCGAAGAGAGAGAAAAGATAACGAAATGTGGGCTTCTTTACATGGGATCAGTTTTTTACTTTTTGATTTTTTGCCCCTGTCAATTGCCCATTATTTGCAACGTACTTGTATGTGTGTCACTGGGTGAAACTATTCTCATCAATTAAATGACTCCATGAACATTCAATATTTGTTAATGTGTAGTTGTACAATATTACACACTGTGGACAACTGCTTAATGCACGACATGGAACAGCTTCAAATTTTCTTTCAGCGTGTTAAAATATACGAAGGGTGCCAAACAGTAATAATAGTTTGAGTGCCAAAAGCATAAGGTGGTAATTGTGGGTTGAGTTGAGGCTGTCAAATACAAAGGAATGATTCTTGAAGTGCGAGTTGAGTCGCCGCTGTTCTTTTCTCCCACTCTTTCGATGCCCACCTTCCAATCGAAACCGTACGGTAAACAGAGCGCCTTCCAGCCTCTGGCGAACAAAGTCAAACGCTACCCTTTCGCCCTATTTGGTTTCCCGTTCATCGCCATTATCGTCGGTGCTTCCTTTGGTCTTTCCCAAATCACACAAACCCGTTACGATCATCGCGATCAGCGTCATCAAAAGGTAATCAGGATTCCTGGCTGACTCGCTCGAAACACGAGGCTCATGTGGTTTGAATAGGTTGCTAAGGAAGAAGCACTTGGACTGGATGCTAAGAGACGCAAGTTGAGTATACAGGAAGAATATTGGGTACGATAATATGCACATCTTATGCAAGAGACAAAAGTAACATTGCTCTTAATAGCGTTTGCAAGCCAAAACGGACGACGACTGGGAGCAAGTGCGTATCGATCGACCCCCGGGCGTCGAAGAATAGTAACACTAAGACCGTAAAACATACCCTTCATAATCATTCATTCATTCATAAATATGCAAAAAAAAAGTGTTATTCTGTACATCGTCAAAGTATATAAGCAACTGATTTATTTATTTGTTGGCCTCCTTGATCATCTCGTCCAGCTCGCCCGACGATATCAGTTCCTTGACGATATCTAAACCGCCAATCAGTTCGCCATTGACGTACATTTGAGGGTATGTCGGCCACTTGGAGTATTCCTTCAGACCTATAAACCATTGATAAGAACCAAGTCCTGTGCTATCTATATTTATATTTTATATTTTACCTTGTCGAACATCCTCGTCAACGAGGATGTTGAATGAGCTGTACTTGATCTTTTGCTCGGCGAGAAGGTCCACCAGTTGACGCGTAAAGCCGCAGCGAGGCTAAACATCCACCCATGGTTATTAATATTGATATACAAGATATATAGTAACAAGTACCTGTTGAGGAGTGCCCTTGATAAAGGTCATGACAGGTGCACTGTTGATCAGGGACTTGAGACGGTCGTTGAGGTCCTGAGCGGGTCGCACGTCAGCCTCGCCTGATTGAGCCTTGGATGCACCCTTCGCGTGCTTAGCAACAGCGTTGGCCAACTCGGCTGCCTTCGCACCCTCGATGCGCTCGACTGTCTTGCCACCCTGTATATTGTAATGTAAGGTACGATCTACACCGATCGCTTGGTCTTCTTACCTTGATAACAGCAAAGGTAGGCACAGCAGCAATCTCGAACTGCTCAGAAATATCAGGGTACTCCTCTGCTTCGATCTGTTCCGGTCATGAGTCAACGTGTACAATCATACATTATTACTAATAGGCTGACCTTGAGGAAATGCAGGACAGGGAATTTGCCGGCCAGTTCAGCAAAGACGTCGTTCATTTGCTTGCAAGGCTCGGCCCAAGAGGCCCAAAAGTTGAGAATAAGGACCGCATCCTTCTTGCCGATGAGATCCGCAAACTGAGCGTCCGAAGTGATATCAATCAGGTTGGCTGACATTGTGTGGAATAAGAAACTGTATGTATATTCAAGCTTGAACCACCTTGAAACTTACAAAAAAATAACCACTCTCGGATCAGCGGTATTTTAATCCATCATCTAGAAGATCGCTGCGGAAACATTATGTGATAGGGGCAATCATCTAATAACTTCATTTTGACTGTATATTGCATCAAATAAGTGCCCAAGTATAACTAGAGTAACGTCGACTGCACATGTGCTTTATTTACTCGCTACTAAACGCGTAAAGAAGCCCATAGAGAATGTGAAAAGCCCTCTACTCATATGATATCCATATTCTACATACGTCCAGCATCTATGCTTGGTACCTGTCGAGAACTTAACTGAATATTATCAAGCCATGAGCTATTTGAACGCTGTAACTTTGCTGTCGTCTTCGGAGGGAGCATAGCTACGGTGAGATACTGGAGATTCTCAGGGAGCCATGCATTGCAAATCAGCAGACACTTTTTAGAACTCAGATAAGTTATATTTCGTCCAGGAGTTATTTTTTTGGTGTCTTATACGCGCGGCTACTGTTTTACAGCTTTTCGCACACGCCAAACATGACTGGGGTATGGGTGCTGGGCCCCATCAAGCGCTGGGAGCGGACTAGAGTGACCGAAGGTTAAGTGGAGTTCATGATGACCCGATGCGCAGTCGAAGGGTCGCTCTTGGACGAAGCGAAGCGAGTGGTACATGAAAAGCGAAGGTTTGTTCTACTCCTTTATATCTCGTGTTTTGTTCGTTAACATGTGCGAATCTCTTTCTGCCAGACTCGAAGCAGGCTAATCGTCCTGTTCCTCGACCGCAATGAGAGACGGACCGGTTTGAATGCCCTATTAAAAGGAGACATGGGCTACTGGTTGAGGAACTCGCGGCCAATTTTATCGGCACGCTGGGAAATGCTGTGATTTTTTTGGTAAGTACAAAGTACCGAGACTTTTCTGCCAACCATTATTGAATCAGATACAGCTGATTCATCTGGTGGTGAAGTAAGTGACATTGAGGTCACAATCGAAGCCACCATCGACACCGAAGTACATGTTGACAGCCCTCGAAGGACCTTTGATGAATCAATTTTACGCGACCTAAGACAATCAGACGGTTCTTCCTGTGAGAGAAACAAAGCCCTGTGGATTGCAGATAGTCTGGAATAGCAACCATTTGCATTGACTGGACGACAATCAAATGGGAGAGGTCGCCTTAACCCACTGACAATCTTACGCCTCTGTTGACCAAGAGTCATAATCACAGTTTCGCGTCAGATATGCCACAGCTGGCAAGAAATGTGCATGGGACAACACTCTTGTATCGACAAATGCAAAGCCAACTACAAATATCGAAGCAAGTCTCATGTCTGCCCTACATTACGAGCCATACGCGCAAATAATATCATCTACACGATGCTACAAGCAGTTGGATACCAATACCTATCAGTTACTGAACGACGACTGGACATTTCTACCTCAACTACGGTATGCCTGCGCCCAACTGCTTGTCGGTGCGATCATTATAAACGAAAACAACGAGACTGTTCTTGTCAACACCGTGAAATTTATGGACGTCAGCATTCCTTGACGTCCATCGAAGAAGAAAAACGAAACTCATCATCCTCATCCTTACGACCTGTTGCGAAACTGGTCTTCCAGCCCCCATATCCGTATATATTTTTTCTCACTTTGCTCCTTTGTACCTTCTTTTCCTCTTCTTCTTCTTGCTTTTCCCCTCTTCTCTCCCCCAGTTGGGACATTTTGTGTCCACTTCATTCCATATTCGGATATCTTTTCCTTTTCGGTATTTTTGACCACCCGTTTTCCGAAGGATGGATCTTTTTCCCTCCACCACCTTTTTGGATGGCTGATATATCTCACAGTACACTTGGTCGACGAGGGATTCGATCAAAAGTCCAGCAGCTTGGCGAGCAATGGAAATGCAAACAACGTTGATCGGCCTGATATGCGATACCGACGTCGACAATCACGATGAAAGTTCCAATATTCTTCAACGTACCTCCTTTGTCGCACGTCAAGCATCTTTGCCAATGACGTGCGATCACAACCATATACCTTTTTCACCTAGTACGAAGGACCGGACACAGGACGCGACTCAGCGGCCAAAACAGCCTCGAGACTTTTTCTGAATCTTGCGGAAGCTGTCCAATCTAACACTCTTCCAACGTTGGGTAAAATCCATATACTGCAATAAATAACGGACTATACCACGATGAAAGCGCTATGGATATCTGGGAAAACCATTCCCTCAACGAAAAACTGAAGTCTTTGGCCGACCTGATGTCAACAAGCATCGTTTTAGCCAACAAATCAGTGGCAGCGTCTCGTGTCCTTAACGGTTATTAGTGCGATCCTGTACGTCTCAAGCACTTTCTATTTGAATATTGAATTCTCCCTCTGTTTTGCTTAGAACACTGCGTCTATCTTCTACACAATAATACTTAGTACTTCGTCACCAACATTCACTGAGCAAAAAAAAAAAAAAAAAAGTGTGTGTGAAGGAACGCAAACCCCGCGAAGGAGTGTACTGTATATTACAAGTAAAGACGTGCACGCTTGTTGGAGGTAAAGGATGAATCGTTTATGCCATCCAGGACCATGCGGTCTGAGTCCAGTCGTTTTTCCTATCAGGTATCAAATTAGACCCTCTCCTTCTCTCAGAACACAGTTACTGGGCTTACCTCTGCCACTTGCTGCATTCTCTCGGCTAAGCTAACAAGCTGAAAGTGCGACGCAATCTTGACTGCAGCTGCCACCGACTTGGGTGAGTGCAGCGCGGCTGTGAGTTCCATCGCTCTCTGGATCTTGTCGGTTTTGCACGCAATTTGTATTAACTGTAGCAGTGCTTTATCCATGGCCAGGTTCGAGGCGTTCGTCGTGGTATGCACATCAAAGTCGTCGTACTCTTCTCGGAGCGCGGGCTCACTCTTTTCGTGACTGGACATGATGCTTTCGCGGAGGACACGTTCTTCGAGTCGGACGGTCTCAGCGTCGGCGAGTGCCAGCGGCATCTGCAAATCAACTTCATCCAGGAAAGATCGAGGGAAGCCAGGTCCGTCGGCTGGACTCTACATCGAGAAGCCTGTGTGAGCCATGTGTCTGCTTCTCCTTTCTACTCTTTCTTACCTTCAGAATCATGCACATCAGTTTGTCACGGGTAAGTCCCACAGGCCAGTATGTTTCCTTTCGGTCCCGCGCTTGTGCGACCGCTTGCCCGTCAAAGACAGGTACCCAGGTTGCTTGGCCCGGCAAACGTTGGCGATCAAGCACGCAAATGATATTTTGAGAATCTCCCATGGCAGCTTGCTATGAACCATGAGCAAATATTTCTCTGTTCGTGACGGATACTTACCAGTGTTTCCGAGAAACCGAGCCAGGTAAGTTGTGTGTTATTTTTGAGTGGCAGCTGATCCTTTTGTAAGAATTGCTTTGTGTGCGTGTCCATCAAGATATATCGCAAATTTTGAGTTCCTAATACTCGCACGTAAGTAACTATATATTCCATGCCATCGATAATAATTTACCGTTCAGGGCGGTTCCATCCTGATAGACGAAGATAGCCAAGCTTCCATATGCTGCCATGCTGACAATGTTTTCCAGACGGAAAATGTAGTTTTGAATGCCGGTGATAGAGAACATTCGGATATATCCAGCAGATGTCGACGCAATGACAGCTTCCTTGTTAATCGCCACATCTAATCAAAGTAGTTCAGTTGTGCGAACTTCTTTAAATACAGCCTGACTCACTTGTGATACTTTCGCCTTCGGGCATATGCACCGTCCACTCATTAATCGTGGACCAGTTTTCCAGCGGTCGATAGTAAAGAAGCGATGCTCTCCGGGATGCATCACCCTCGGCATCTGTGCTAGGTTGGCCTTCGGGCGCGGCAAATACGACGCCACCTTTCTCAACGGCAGCCATACTGTAGTGGATATAGTCTGTAAAGTGGAAGTTGGGATGGTCTGCCTGGTCGTGGAACTCAACGTTCACGATCGAATGGTCCTCCTGATAAATAGTTGAGACCACACCAAACATACTGAAAGCGAGATAGCGTCGCTCGTTGGATGTGGGTATATCCCGGTTTTTAAAAGCAGTCGCGCCCGGCTGGAATCGCTGTTGCTTGGTAATGTTATGTTGAGGACCGCCATAGGCTAATCAGCGACGGTAAGTATCACGTCTTTTCCTCGTTTATCCCCCCTTACCAGCCACCATGCCTCCTGTGCGTGTCTTTCCTTGACCGTGGGATTTGGATGCGCCACCGCTTGCGGCGTAACCAGCGCCATCATCATCCACGATAAACCCATCGTCTGAGAGCATGTCCACGTCTCCGAGGCTTTCTCCGTCCTCGTCCAAGTCTTCACCTTTGTCCTCGTCATCGTCGTCCTCAGCCATGCTGTCGAATAATGCATCTACGTCGTCTTTTTTCTGATTTAAGTGCTGCTCGCTTTGACGCGTGTTAATTTGCATTTCGATGGGTTGCTTCCATGTCGAGATTTCTCCAAATTGGTCCGACTAAATGGAGAGTGTCAGGAAAGCGATTGCATATTTCTTACTATAGGTTACTCACAAAAGTCAGTTCGTTCTTCGTCGGATGCCAACTGACGGCCAATATGGGACCGGAGCTGGTGTATTTGCTAGCTAACTTCCCCGTCGTGACGTTCCAGACGATCAACTGGCTGTCCAGACCGCAGGAGCACACGTATTGGCCATTGGGTGACCAACAGAGGCTGGTAATTGACTATGAAAGCACTGTCGGTTGACCTGAATGACTTGGTGTATCTACTTACATCGACATGTTCACCCTCAAGGGATACAATCTGGTTCCAAACGCCGCTTCGATAAACAACGACATCTGAAATGAAGAAGTCGATGTACTTAGATCGAATTGTACTAAACCCTCCTTTTTCACTTACTGTGCTTGGTACCCGGGAACGCTAGCATACCGCTATCGGGACTCCATGCCACCGTATGCAGAGATAGAGCGTCGAATGAGATGGAGTCCATGACGTTGGGGCGCTCCAGCACGCAGTGCGGCACACCTGTCTCAGACGCAGTGTCCCACACACGCAATTCGCCATCGATGCTGGAGGATGCCTAAACACCTATTAATTCAAATGCACACCCCCCGTTGATCGAGCTTACCATATATCGGCCGGTAGAGTCGTATGAGACACATCGAACAAAGGCCTTGTGGCCGTTCAGACGAACCACACGGGACGGGTCCTGGATCAAAATGACTCGAATGGTGTTGTCACTAATGCGCTGGTGGTCAGGTATACACTTGCTTAACCGATATTTGACCTACTCGGTGGCGATAGCGAGCTTGGTACCGCTATGATTGTACGCGACAGAGCGGATTGGAACAGTATCACGGTAGAGGATTCTCACAAACGCATTGGCAGCGTTTCGATACAAGATGATGGTACCGTCTTCGCTGGCAGCAACGAAACCCTCCGCCTATGTTAGAGCATATTTTAGTATCAGCAGCGAACCTAGGTTAGGGGCTTGTAGCGTACATTAGCAGCCAGAGCCGTAATGGCTCCGGAATTGTCATCGAGTGACTGAGGTGTGCTGCTGTCCTCGGCATCGGCGGCATGGACTTTGACAAGTTGATCCTTTCCGCCCGATAAAAGTCCACTATAGCACTACGACTTTAACAAGGCGCATTCACCTAATGCTTTCCTTACTACCTTCCGTCCGCCTTATAAGCCAAAGGTACAAAGCCTGTCTTGTGAGAAGCACGGTCGTGCAAGTCGAGGGTGGCCATGGAATAAACTAAAAAAGGGACAAGTCAAAGTCGGAACGCGCTCCTTGGACGCGCTTTATTAATTCGCGCATTCGAATTGAAACGCGTTCCAAGCCACTCCGGATGAACGCGTTCATACGTCGCTGCCTTGTTTCGAGATATGAGTACCAGAGCAGAGAGGCTGCTTGAGGAAGGCTTTTCCTGCTGATGCTCGCCGTGGACAATGTCTTGAAGTATATACTTATTTAGCTATGTTTATGCTGCCGCCACACTTTGATACAGTATTTTTGGCTCAGATACTTCTGACAGGTACTCTGACCCTCACTGCATAAAATTAGACTCGTCCTCCGGCGAAACTCATCGCTCCTGATGCTCTGAAAGAATACTTTACAAAACAAGAATACTGCAAACACGGAGATACACAAAGAGAACAGTTACAATGATTCAAGAGCGGTAGAGGGTTGTTCGGAAAGCTAAAAAAAAAAGGAAAAAATGGAAAATAGGAAGGGGGAATATATGGCGAGTATTCATCAATTCTCGACGGCCGGCACCTCACCGTCCGTGTCCGCAGGGTAACCATCATCGACTACAAGATACCAGTCTTAGTCATTGTTCCCGTTGTTTTTGTGCTCGGGCTTACTTTTTCTTCTAAACATGGTGATCTCTTGCTGCTTAAAATAGCGGCGGTTTTCTTCGTCAATCAACACCAGGTTGAGATAGTATCTCGTCGAGTACTTTTTGTTGACATCTAGAATGAACAGTATCAATACACCAATCTCTCTTCTTGTTTTTTCTCTTGGTTCATACCTCGGAAGGTAGGTGCCAGTTCGAAACCGCCAAGGAAAAGTCGAATGGGGATGGTCTCACCGCGCACGGGTGCACCATCCATGATTTCAAACTTGGTCACCGTCTCACTTTCATTATAGAGGTTCGGCACTGGTTTTGGAAGGCTCTCGTCAATATTCATCGCCATTCTAAGTTGTATGTTTGCTTTTCTCAACTTACAAGCACCAGTCGTCTCGCGACGGATAATAGCGAGTTCCATTGTTTTAATCTTGATGCGCACGAGTAGGAAGTAAATCTTGCCTACGATGACGTCCTTTAGATGGTACCTAATTAGACGAAGTGAGTTTCTTGACGTGACAATCGTGTGTGTGTCAACCTACTTGGATTTGTTATACTCAAACTCAATGTGTAAGCAGTCCTCGATACCGACTTCCATCTTGATGGAGTTGTTGATATCGGTTGGCATGCGGTACGAATAGACCCAGATATCCTTTTCGTTGAAGATATCCGAAAGACGGCGGGCGATGGTGACACGGACGAAGTATCTTAACTTAACATTGATGCCGTGATAACACTCGTACTGCTTCTCGACACGCTTAAATTCGAAGTCAAAGGACGCGTTTTGTCGCATTTCGCCGGGTGCAGCCAATTCTTGGGAGAGCGCCAAGAATTCGTGTGATCTACCGCGGTCGTAGAAGAGTTCTACATAGTACATACAATACAACATTAATAAGCACCCAAGCGCTGCACCTCTCTTTCTGTCTTACCTATGCTTCCGATAAACTCCACCTTGATACCGTTATGCTCGAGTTTCTTGCCGCCCTTCAGGCGAATGTTGACCTACCATCCAACGCCATGAGTTGTCATGTCGATAGAACAGTTATTGATATTGCTACCTTTCCGCTGACCGTCTCTCCATCGAGATAGACCGGCACGCGTTCACGGCGGTCTTTGTCGACCTTGACTTCGACGTGCTTCCGTTGTTCTTCATTGGCAAATGAAATGTCGATATCCACGGGTGTGGATAGACCCAGCAAACTCTGTTCGAATTGAGACTGGTAAGCTCGGGGATATTTAAGCTTAGAATAGGATAGAAACGTACAGCCATGGACATGTTGCGAGAAAGAAGTGTAAGCGATGAGGGAAGAGCGGAACCGAGTGGAGTGGAATGAGTTGCACTTTCTGCGGGTGTGGGACGACGACTCACTCACTCCACTCGGCCTGGGTTTAACTCTCCGCCTTAAATTTATCGATTCCTCTCTTACGTTGCGTGGGCCACCCCGAAACAGAAACGGTACTGAAGCATCAAAGAACTATGACCACAGAGTCATCTAATAGACCAAGAGAGAGAAAGGTAGAGGGGATGTCCACAATATCATGTTTAGCACTATATAGGAGAGACTCACAACATCAGATTTCACAGTTTCATGGAATACAACAAGCTACATTGCTTTTATGTATATCGAAAATACAGATCAGCTGCAAAGTATATAGCATAAGCCCACCAGTATGGCTCCATTAGAAAATAAGTACATGAATACATTACTGAAATAGATAGAATTATTTGAGCAGCTTGAGCAAGCTCCTAGATCCTATTAAGCCCATTGCAGCAATCTGAGGGTAAAGCGCCAGGCTATGCAATACCTTTGCCCTCACAGCTCGCAGAAGCGCTCACACAAGAGAAATTTGCCATGCTGTACAAAGGAATTCAAATGTTTATAGTTTCAAAATACGGAAAGGCAATGTACATGTTTGGGAGGAAGAGATACTTTTCTTTTACTTAACCGCGAGTGGTGGTCCACGCCTTGGGGTTAGTGCGGTTGCAGATAAGCTTAGCACGGTCGAAGGAGTTGCGGTTCTTGTTCGCGACTATCATGAAGCATGTTGCGCTGCCCTGGCGCGACGCGATGACTGACCACGACAGGAAAATTTCCCAAATTCGAACCCTATTATACAGACGCCGCATTCTTCTTTAGCGCTTTGCTTCTCTCTGTCGTGAATATCACTTACAGCTTGTCACCATATTTGCCACGGAGAGACTCCTTGTTCTTCATCCAGTTCTCGTACCAGCGCTCCAGAGTAGCCGAGTAGTGCACACCGACAGTATCGACGTTGTGGATCTCAAAGCCGGCCATCTCCATCTGACGAAGGTACCAGTACAGGGGAGCTGAATAAAGGCATAAATATATGAATGAATATGAATAAAGTGTTGGTACTCACTGGAAGCATCGGCGCCGGGGAAGATATACTTGGCCATGAAGAGACCCCTGTAACAAAGAAAGTGCCCGGTTAGTCAAACCAGAACCAAATAAACAAAGGAGGCCTTACCAGATAAAGTCTTCGTATTGCCAGGTCGCTCTCAAGCCGGAGACTTGCATGTAGAAAAGGCCATCATCTTCCAGAAGCTCGCGCACATCGTGCAGGAAAGATTGGAAGCGGCGGATACCGACGTGCTCAGCCATCTCCACGCAAGTGATCTTGTCGTACTTTGTATCAGCGGGGAAATGACGGAAATCCATGCAATGGAGTCTCGCCTTGTCCTTGACACCCCACTCCTCAAAACGCTTGTTGCCAAACTCGACCTGGTTCTGCGACAGCGACACGCCCGTGGAGTCGGAACCATAGTGCTTGGCAGCCCATCCAGTCAGAGTACCCCAGCCACAGCCAATGTCGAGGTGCTTCTCGCCCTCCTTGAGGTGGACCTTTTCACAGATAAGACGCATCTTGTTTTCTTGGAGCTCCTCAAGGGTCTCGCGCTTGGTGGGGTCAGAGATGATACCGGAGGTGTAAACCATGAGTGGGCCGAGGAAACCCTCGTAGAAATCGTCACCGCGGTCGTAGTTGTCCTGGATCTGCACCTTGTCCTGATGCTTCGAGTGCCAGAAAGTCTCGGGCAGCCACTGCGTCAGGAAAAACTTGAACTGGCCAAACGAGAACTGGAATGCGGCCCAGTCATGACGCATTTCCATCACCTCGAGCGGATCGCCCTTGAAATCGATCTTGCCCTCGAAATAAGCCTCGAAAAACGTCTCCATGGGAATCTTGTTGCGGCCATAATATGTCTGCTTGAGCTCAGGGTCACGGATGGTGATATAGTCTTCCAGTGGTTTGCCGGGAAGAGGTACATGATTGCGGTAACGCGCAGCATAACGCGAGGTTAGGTACAGCGTGCAGGCCAGAATGGGGAGGAAAAGCACCACTGCCAGGACGAGGAAACACCAAAAGGGCAGTCCGAGCACATACTTGATGTAGTACGGTATGCCCAGAACGACGACGGCAAAGACGCGGTTGTCAAAGGTTTGGTTACCTGCGCCCTCTGCGGGCAGCGTGGCGTTATGAACGGAGGCCCATTCTGTAGGCTTATAGGTTTTGGTATCGTTCGCTCCCATCTAGTCAAAAAGACGCGTCAATGTGTGCTTTCTGCGCGTCACCACTATCATTGCTCTCTCTTGTTTCACGTGTTTTTCTGCAACATAGATATCTGGAATCAGTGTGCTTCAACAACTTACCCTCTGAGAATGTGAGTGAGGGTGCAAAAGACGGAAGAAGTCAGAGCAATAAGGGAAAGAAACAAAAACTCACTGGCTGGATTCTTGTTAAAAAAGCCAGAGAGGCGAAGAGGATTTCCGCTATTTTTTTCGTCTGTGTGTCACAGTGGACTGAACTTTCGCGCGGACAGGGTTTGCCGGTGCTATTTTGATCCTTTTGTTTACATTCGATACTACAGCCGGTCTCATTGACAGACATTTTCATATATTTGCATGACGTCTATTGAAAATTGTGTCATTGATTTTGCGCTAAATAAGGCAGGCAATGGAATTAAAGGAAGGCGCTCTCTCTATTAAATCGCTGTTCCGATCCATACACATCTCTTGGTCTTCCCGGGCCATACAACACACAAATCGAGAATAAGTGACGTCTCATGTCTGGAGAAACCAGTATAAAATGGAATACTGATACACATATCAAGACGGCACAAAGACGAGTGATAAATTATTCTGGACCGATGGCATCTTTCCTGGTGCTTTTGAAGAACGCAATTGACAATACTAATACACAGTGCCCGCAAAACTGTTAGCCCAGGAATGATGTGGGCAAACTTGCTGGAAGGGAGCCGCTGCTATAAAAATGGGCCATTCTGAATGTGAGCCGATCAAAATTAATGCGGGCCAGCAAAGCTGAATATGGCTTTGTGAAATGAGCTGAAGACGCGAGATTTAAGCCGATTTTCGGTTACTGCTTCATTCTTTTCCACCGCGAGCTGACCGTCAGAAAACTTTATTTTGATTCAGACGCATGTGGACTGGGAGGTTCCAGCCAGACGGTATGACAATAGAGCGCAAGGAGGAGCAGAAGCGCCCTGTTGCTCAGGAACCAGCGTCAGTTGTTGAGGAGCGCCAGCGCCAAGGTCCCCGGGGGCCTTATAACACGTCCAATGACGAAAAGTAGTCAGCTTAACAACCTGATGCAAGAACTTGAGCGGATGTCCATCAACGGAGGTGTCAAGAAGCCGGGCTTGGCTCCTCCCGACAGTCAAACGTCGCATCAAACAGTACAACGAGCAGTCCGAAAACGGGCCACACTGACGAGTTCACTGCGATAGCGAAGAATTCCGGGCATAAACCGAGACTGAGTGATGAACACACGCTGTTTATTTAAGCAGTTGGAGGATGAACCTGATAGAAATGCGGAGGAAATAATGCAGAACCGTTGCGAGGCATGGTCAGTTATCACCGTCTCCAGTAAAATGGTGGCCAAGCGCATGAGATGAAATTCCCGCTTGACCTACAAGCGCATTACACCTCACCATGAATAAAGCGACACCACCGACCATACAGAAGCGTTTCAGTTTCATATCGGTTTGCGTAGCAGAAGGACTTGATCTGTCGCTTGCCTCGTCCTCGATGAATCTGGCTTTAACCGCAGTATGCATCGCACGTCCGGTTGGTCGGCGTCTAGGAGCCTTGTACAGTGTCTGTCCCGACTCGAGGCCCGAATATGAGTATCTTGGGTGCGATATGCGTCCATCGTTATTGTCTTAGCCAGGAAGAATCATCTTTACGTGCACTGAAGAAGGAAAAGGCAGCCGACAATGACACCAAGGGAGCGAAGAAGGGCACCATGTCGATGGATTTATTGGTATTGTAGAGCAAGTTATTGCTTGTATTGATGCACAGGTTTGCCTTGTAAGTACATCGTCATGAATAACGCGGCGATTCACGAAACCAAGGAGTCGCTCTTCTGGGTTCCGCAGCGTGGTCTTGAGCTTCGTTCCTTCCCTGATGGAACGGTGACCACCGGGGAATACAGGAATCAGCTCGAGGTCACCGCAATAAGGATTCTGTTTCCGTAAGGAAAACCTCAAACTTGAGTGAGCGTATCGTAAGAACATCTCAGAAAATCAGCCAGGGACATTGCAAAGCGTTCGTAGATTATTCCTATAGCTATCAGGAACGGCGCTTAAATCGTGGACATGGTCCCTAGAATATTATCTGTTGATTCATTCTTCTCATCCGTCTTGTTCAAATCCAGTTTGACGGCTCATTTTCACAAAGCCGGTCCAAAGTCAGCTTTGCTGGCCCGCATTGATTTTGATTAGTCACATTCGAAAAACCTGGTTGTGTACGCTATATGACGAGGTTTGCCGACAGACTTGCCAGGAAACTTCTTCTGTAGTAATGTTTTGTTCAAGAACAACTAATTATCGGAAAGCTCTCTCTTTAATACGTCTTTTTGCGCAACAAGACGAGATGAAGTTGAAAGGGGTTCGCACGAACTTGCGTGTTAAAATAAGTAATAAAATGATAGTCTATCATCTGGGAGAACGAGAAAGAAGAAAAGAGGGAAGAAAGAAAGAAAGATATAGGTAAGTTAGTGTTACTATTTGTAGCCCTCTTGGCTCATTTGGAAATCGCGGGGGATATCTTCGTTGTGCTCAACTGCCTTGGCCATGAAATCCATGAATCGATCACCGTAGTGAACGGGCTTAACAGCCGAGATATTGCGCTTGTCTTGGGTCATCGACTTGAAAAAGTGCTCCGACTTCTTCTTGGCATCATACGGCGTCAAGATATCAATGATGCCCATGTAGTAAAGCGAGTTGGTGCCACGATCGTTTTCGTCCGTGGACTGGAAACCACCATCATCGGAATAGAACACGCAGTTACGGCGCCTAAAGGGGAGAGAGAAAGTATGAGTATCCATAGCGTGTCCTACAGAGTAGCCAAGTTTAAGCCGAAACCTACTCATCAAAGGTATCCTTCGGGAGTTCAGAGGCATCGAGGCGCTCAGGGTTGGTCTGAGCAATAGCCTTGCGCATGGCCTGTGCCTTGCTCTGTCGGCGCTTCATGACAGAGGCACGGCGTTCAGCACGTTTTGTGTCGGGCTACGGATGATAGAGAATATGGACTCAGCACAATAAGCGTACACCTGGACTTGTGTCACATACCCTAAAGAGCTGCAATGTGGAGTCGCGGATGTTGTCCTTGTTGCCACGCATCATGTTGTGGATACCAATCAGCAAGCTATAGTCCATGATGTTTAGACGGACCAGGAGCTAAAGTGTTTGACGTCGGTTAGAAAAAAGGAAGGGAAAGGTAAGGGATGCACTTCTTACCTTGACATCACGCACGAGCTGGCTCACAAACATCCGGCGCTTCTGAGGACCAAGCTGGAGTTTCTTCTTGTTCTGCACAAAGTTCAGATCTTTCATGACAGCGTTGGGCTTCTTGGCCGCCTCTTCATTGAGAAGACGACCGACGAGGGAGCCCTTGAGATCATAGGTCTCGTGGATATCCTAATTGACACATTCGGGTGAGCTGGGGCTTAACATGTGCTGAGCAAGGTGGGTTACCTTGTTTGGAGGAAAGACATTCCCCATCACGACAAAATGGATTTTGCGTCCATGCGGGAGCTTGACACGGTGCAAGCCATAGTATCGGCAGAGGAGGGTATCGGGGTTGTTGGAAACGTGCTAAAATAAACGGTTAATTTTAGTGTCAGGGTTTTTGTCTCGATTGTTGCTGTTGTCCAGACAATAAGCATCATCACACTTACGGCGTAGTACTCGTGGAGGATTCTGCGGAGTAGCTTGTGCTCATTATGGTGGATAGTCTTTATGATGAAACGGTAGTCGCGCGAGTAGTAAAAGAAGCTTCCGCTCTTGCCGGGCGAGCCCAGCTCAGACAGGATATATTTGCTTGTCAGTGAGACCTACAGTAAATGAATAGATGCAGAGAGAGGGTGGTTTCGGTCAGTAAAAAAAAAAAAAAAAAAAAAATTCAGGGCTGGGCTACACAGGGAATAAATTCATCATCAATTGAAATCATACTTACAAGATAGTCCGCAGGATCGATGCCAAACTTTTCTCTGAGGTTGCGAAACACCCAGGGTGCATAATCCTTGAATTTGAAGTCGTATTTGGCACCTGGCGTCAGCTCGTCACCCGTGCTATAGAGTCATATGAATAAGAATACGCAAGAGAGAGAAGAAGGTGTGTTCTCTGATGAGATTTTTTGTGCATGTGTATGTACAAATAAAACGGCAAATCAATACGTACACGCTGAAAGCCAGCTTGTGCGCCGCCGCAAAATCATCTTGTTGGACCTCTCTGTCAGGTTTTGCAGAGACACGACCGACGGCAATGCGGATGCCAGTCAGCATATTGTACATGAGGACGTAGTTGCGGTGGTGTTTATCGACGCGAGTACCCATGAGGACCTGGTCCTCATCCGCGTTCAGGTCGTCTTGGCGACGCGAGAGACGCTTAAACGCACGACGGCGGGCGGAGAGTTCCTTGGCGAATTCCTCTGATATCCCGGTGATCTCGTGCTGCTTTTTCTTTTGGCGGAGGGCGTGTCCGGTCGTGTGGTGTCGTGCGAGCGGGCGCCCAGAGACGACGGCTGCGGCTTCCTTGGATTCGTTCGTCACGATACTCGACTGGTAGGTCGAGTGTCGCTTTAACCGCATATCATCTTCGTCGTCGTCGTTGTTGTTGTGGGTGCCGTTGTCGTCGTTTTCGAGGGTGTCCTTACGGGCGAGTGGCTCGGACCGAAAGTGGGCGTGCTCGTCCTTGTTGCTTGTGCTGCTGGGCATAACGGAGGTGGTGAGGGAGCGTTTGGAAGCGACGAATGCCGAAGAGGAGAATGGAGCCTTTTCGTGAAGAGGGATGGGCGTGGCAGGGGGGGAGAGGTCGACGGGCGATTGCGAGCCATCTTCGTCGGTCATGGCATGGAAGAGGCTATCGTTGGAGTCGTTGTGGTGATTCGGGTGGTGATTGCCCTGAAAGGAGCGGTATGGCGCTTGGGGCGTGCTGTTCGCTGCAAGGGCGGGTGCGCCGGCTGTGCTATCCACGGCGTATTCGTACTCCAGCCGATCTGATCCATAAAACATGCCCTTCTTTTCGTACGCCATCCGCGTAGGAGGGCTGCTATACTCCAAGACCCCAGACATGATTGGAAAGAGAGAGAAAAATAGGGAAAAGAAGTGTATTTAAAAAAAGAAAAAAAGAGCGGGTAGCAAACAAGAGGGCTAAAGGAACACAAGCTAAAAATGGCAATTCAGCCTCACAGGTTCGTGTCACCATCCAATCTCGCCCAGGGCTTTACGTTGCACATGGTTGGATAAGAAGCTCTCTCGCTGCTACTCGATAAGCGTGATTGATTTATTTTAGCAACAAGATCATGTTGCTGCTTGGCTTGGAGTCATGTGGATTTTAAATTGCATAATGCCATCCTTTTCGTTATTTAAGCGTCCTGTCCTCTATCAGCACAAACGAGAAAAAACAGACAACGCTCACTGTTTAATACAAGTCGCCATCCTAGCTTGATGTGCTGCGGCATAACGCTGGCAGGGGTGCACAAGAGGCTGAACAATACGACAAAAGCCCGCGCCAAATATTCTTCAGACCCGTAACACCGCAATGGCTTTTGCACCGTTTCTCCACGAGGAAGAATACTCCATATGCAGCAAATGACCAGAGCACTCAACCCATATTCTGCTACTGCTACTATATTCAGCTAAAAACCAGATATCTTGTAACGTGCCACTCCAAGATGGCCGTTACATATCGTACATTGTAGTAATATGGATCCAACCAGTTATTCCATCTCTTTACTCCTTTTCCTATGTATGTTTAGCATGGACCTAACGTTGTGTGTGTGGCTCTCCGTATATATATACATACAAATATGATACTTGTAAACCTCATACGCATGGGTAACGCTATCTTATGGAGAGGAACCATCGTCATTAAGGTCCAAATAAGGTTGCTCGGAACATAGAGGCTCATCTAAAATGTTCATTTTTCTTTATTTTTACAGTAGGTGGTAACAGAACAAAAATAGAGTTTCCTGTTTAGAGTTTGGCAGAAGCAACCAACTGGCTGCTCTTCTCCTGCTGCTCCTTGATCTTCTGGGTGATCGCAGCCGCCCGACGCAACTCGGTCTTGCCGAGCTGGTTGCGATGGACCTCATCAGGGCCATCAGCATAACGGAGGGTGCGTGCCGACGCATAAAAGTGAGCAAGAGGGGTATCCTGCGAAATACCAGCGGCACCATGGGCCTGCATGGCGCGATCCAAGACGTTGAGAAGCATGTTGGGCGCGGAAATCTAAGTTGCAGGCGAGGTCAGCGCGTGCGAAATCACATCGTATGCAGCAAACCATACCTTGGCCATGCTGATTTCCTTCATGGCACCCTTGGCGTTGCCCTCGTCAATCTTCTTGGCGGCGTTGAGGACCAAGAAGCGGGTCTGGTCAATTTCGATACGCGAGGTGGCAATATCAGACACGACGGTGCCGTGCTCGGCGAGGTTCTTGCCAAACGTACGGCGCGTAGGGTCGGTGACGCGGGCAATCATCAGGTCCAAACCACGCTCGGCCATACCAATGCAGCGCATGCTAATAGTACACATCACATCAGGGTCAGAGTCCGTTCGATTCTGTTGATATATCACGTATGTTACTTACCAGTGATGGATACGGCCGGGACCCAGACGGCCCTGGATGACCTCAAAACCACGACCCTCGCCGAGGATGATGTTCTCGACAGGCACGCGGACGTCCTTGAAGATGATCTCGCAGTGACCCTCAGGGGCATCATCGTAGCCAAAGACATGCATGGGGCGGACGACAGTGATGCCGGGGGTATCGGCGGGGACGATGACGATGCTCTGCTGACGATGACGGTTCTTGTTGTCAGGGTCGGACTTGCCCATGACGAGGTAGACGGCGCAGCGAGGATCACCCGCGCCCGAGATCCACCACTTCAAGCCGTTGATAACATACTCGTTGCCCTCGCGGCGGATGTTGGTCTCGATGTTAGTCGCGTCCGACGAAGCGACGCGCTTCTCGGTCATGGCAAAGGCGGAGCGGATCTTGCCGTTCAAGAGCGGGACCAACCACTTTTGCTTCTGGGCTTCGGTGCCGTACTTGGCAAAGACCTCCATGTTACCGGTATCAGGCGCAGAGCAGTTCATGGCCTCGGGAGCGAGTTTCGGGGAGCGGCCGGTGAGCTCGGCAATCAGCGAGTATTCGAGGTTGGTGAGGCCGGCGCCCTCCTTGTAGGAAAGACCCAAGAACAGGTTCCACAAGCCGAGCGAGCGTGCCTTGGCCTTGAGCTCTTCAAGCACGGGGGGGATCACCTTCCAGCGGTTTTCGCCCTGGCCCATTTGGAGAGCAAATGTCTTCTCGGCAGGAATACAGTCGTTCTGTCAAAAAGCAGGAAATTTTAAAGTTAAAAACTTATAAACGTAGGGCGTGTCGTAATCTACGTACCTCGACAAAGTCCTTGGCCTTGGCATACAAGTCCTGGAATTTGGGAGAGAGTTTTGTGATGTCGACGATGGAGTTTGTTGCCATTGTGTGTGAATGTGTGTGGGGAATAAAGGAGCAAAGTGTGGAGGGTGAGAAAGGCTTATTTTATATTTCTAAATTTCTATAAGCAGGCAATGAAATGATTCCTGCTGACACACCGAAACTCGCGGTGCATGAAATTGCTCTCTCCCCCGCACAACGCCATTTGCTTTTCCAGGTTCTGTCCTTTTTGTGGGATGATATTCATGACCCGAAGCACACAATGCCCACTCGCTCTGACAAATCAGGTATCCCGCGATAGCATAAGCACTATTCTACTATTCATGTCAGCGGTTGTCATAACTAACATCCAGTGCCGTCCTTCTTACTTCCGCGCTGATGGGAGCGCTTCTTTTGCAGCACCAGACGCGTCCCTTCGCTCGCATCCGTCTCCAGCTTCTGCACCCGTCTACTCAGGCCTGATAAAACAGGTCAGTCTTTGAGAAACCTCTCTTCGATCCCATACGCATACAGCAGAAAAAGCGGCTCCAAGGTGCCGAGCCGGCCGAACACGGCGAGCACTTCAGGCACACAGAGTGTATCGTGGAAATCACCCCAGTCCTCGATTATGACCCATCGCAGAGGGTAGCTGCAGGAGTGCTGCCAGATCCTCGGCCGTCCATATCATACGCATCAATCGCGCCTGCTGCAAGGTTGCTATGGTGTTGGACTGCAAAGTAAGTTCTCGCAAGCTGGGTTTCATGAATGAAATCTCCTTGAGATGCAGGATCCGAATTGCTCGTCCCTTAGAATGGGTTTAATATCCATGATGGCTGTGTTTAGTCTAGGAGCATTAGACGGCACGACACGTTCGGGGATTAACTGAACTCAATCAGATACTGCATGTGCTTGTGCTGGACCTGAGATAGTGACTGCTTGGAGCTCCCGAGATATATCCATTGAGACACAGGGACTTGAAGAACTCGCGAGCTGAATATATAGTCATCTCGATTGAGGCGCGCGTACTTGACAAGAGAGACATCATGAAAATGAAGCGTCAGGTATTCCCCTAAAGCAACAGTGTCTCTTTTCACCGCTGGCGTAGCTTAGCAGACGGACATGCAGACGAAGCGAGCAGAGGGGAGCCAGATGGACGATGCCCAACAGCAACTCGGTCGGTAGGCGGCATGAATGCTGGTGTTGGATCTCCGTCGCGAGATGCTGCTCGACGGCCTTCAGCTGCGCACACGTCCGCTGCGTATAGTGGGTATCCTGTGCAGCGTCCGACGCGTATGATAGAGGTCGGCTGCATGCACGTAGTGCTGCTGCTCGTAAAGAAGGTCGGCCTCCACACGTCCGCCCAAGCCATGCCAACCTTGTAGCGCTGGAGTGATGCGGGGGTGTGGCACTTCTCTCGTTGGAAATGGAGCAAGACGACGAGCGCCTGATGTGTCTCGGCTTCAGCCAAGTGCAGGTCCTTATGTGAAACTACGTTCAATCCATTCTCGAGGAATGTTGACACTTTGCTCCGGCAGTGTATGAAAAAAGAGAAGCACTCTTATATGACAGCAGATCTGCAGATATGGACGTGGAACAGGGTCCGTGCGTCACACCAACCACTGGGATATATGAAATGGCACAGCCCCAGATGCTATGAAACCCCTTTGGCATAATTTCACTATCAGCGGTCACTGGATTTCTTTGTCATCTTATCGCTACTATCATCTACACTTCGCTGTTTACATATCACAGTATATCACAGCCCTCGCTCTACATTCTATTCCATACATTCCTTGTCTTTCTTCTTTTTGCTTTTGCTTTGCTTTGATTTTCGTGCCTATTTTTCGATTTTTTTATTACAATAGTGCAACATCGGGAACCTGAACGCGGTACGTCACGTCGGCAATGAAGCTCGTGTTTAGTTTGGTGTATATCCGTTCATTGGCATCCACTTCCAAGGTCAACAAACGGCTCGTCAGGCCTGACCGCTGTGCGTTGCTGATGAACATCTGCCAGTCCATGGTTTCAAAGAAGAAGCCCTCGCCATAGCGGGCAAAGAGCACCAGGTGCTGCAGGGTGCGCAGCTTTCCGGTGGACGAGAGCGAGAGCGGCTCGAGGAGGACGCGGGGTGCCTTGCCCCAGTCCTCGACATGAAGCGACCGTAGCGGGCACGCATCGCCGAGCGCGGCCGCGCCCTCGGCAAAGTGCTGATAGACATGGCTGCCGCCGGAGCAGTATTGAAAGGTGAGGGTGTGGAGGAGCGGGAGCTGGAGGAGCGCGTCCATGATGGGCACGGTGAGGGGCAGATGGCGCAGCTGGAGCGTGTGCAGGTGCTGGCAGCCGGAGAGAAAGTGGTGAAGGGGTCGCATGAAGGTCGGCACTTGGTCGGCCAGCGAAAAGGAGTGTAGCTTGACCATGGGCGAGGTCAGATGGAGCCTGCTCTCGACGGTGTGGGCGTTCAGCTGAACCGGGTGGGCCAGGTCGAGATGCTCAAGGGTGTTTGCGCTGTCGGCGATCAGTTGGCGCAAGACGTCATGGTCCCGCAGTGAGACGGCCGGGCCTAGTGAAAGCATACAAAGCCCGTTGCGGGGTGATAACGAACGAGGAGCAAGAGGAGAGGAGAGGGGTGCGTGGGACGGTAAGGATGTGTGATCGGCTGTCTGGTGCAAGATGAGCTGCTCCAGGGCCGGACACCTCCGCTGGAGCTGGGCAACAAAGGCGCTGACATCCTGGTTGAAGCCGCGTATACTTGGCCAGATGCGCAGAACTTGAAGCTGAGGACAAAAGTCAAAGATGAATTCGGATTTTTCGAGGATTTCTTCCTGGAGCGGCCACTCCAAATGGCGGAGCGGGGTGGGCTGAGAAAGTGTGGCATGGCTGCCCTGCCATACGCCAGCCGAGTGTTCTTCGTCTTCATCCACGATGCGATACGCGAGCTTCACGAGCTTAGGGCAGGACGCGATGAGGAAGCAGAGGCTGTTCTTGAGGATCGCGTTGGACTGGATGACGAGCTCGGTGAGGTGCCCGCTCAGTCGGGTCAAGTCGATGTGGTGTGGCCACTGCAGGATGCCATTGGGCGGGTATGAGTAGCTGCTCGTGTCTTGGATGGCTATTATAGACGAACACGTGTGTGTGGGAGGGGAGAGGGTCGCATCGATGAGCCGAGGAAGCGCAAGACCTGTGTGGGGTGGACTTACTCAAGCGCTCGATGTGGGTGCACCGGTGATCGAGCAGAAAAGACAGCGCTGAGCAGAGGGTGCGGTCGGTTTTGATCGTGAGCTGATGCAAAGAAGGGCCGAGATACTTGCACGGCGAAGTGACGGCGCCACGGGTCGCGCGGCCTTGGAGCTTGAGATCCAGATTCTGCCACAGCAACCCGACGCTTAAGAGCTTGTGTCGCCACGCCTTGCACACCGCGAGACACGTAAATCGAGCGGCAGGACAGTGGCTGAACACGCTCTCGATCAGCTCGTTCGGCAGACGCACCCACGGATCCACCTTGCGGTTCAACCGTGCACGTGTCTCTTCCAGCCGAGTCTGGAGCGGCGCCACGTCTCGCTTCCTGGCCTGGCAGAGGTGCAGACAGGTTGTGTAGAGGCCGCACGCCTGCTTGTAGTTGAGCTTCTCAAAGAAGACGTCGCCCTTGCGGCGGTAGCCCTCGGGAGAGGAAGGGAACAGCGCAATAAGCGCATCGGCATGGGCGAGTGCATGATGGTGGTGGTTGGATTGCAGCGCTCGCTGTGCTTTGAGGTCGAGCACCGCCGTCAGAGCCAGACGCAGCTGTGCTTCGGCGGTGTCGAGGTCGTTGTGCTCTGCAATGGCATCCAGTGCATTGCACAGCAAGGACTTGATGGCGGACATGCTGGCAAAAGGCAAAACTTTATGGCCCTATGCATACAAAAACCCCTCCTTCTTTCTCCATAAGGTTTATATGCGCGCCACGTGCTCATAACATTACTACTGACTAGGATTCCTGCTAATCTATTATCCTCTTGATCCGCACAATAAATGTATGCATAACCCACTGGTCCTCCTCGTAAGTGGACACATGAACACGTATTTTATCTGCCTTGCCCATTTATTCTCTGAAATATAATATCGACTGCCTTAGGATATACTCTCCAGGCAAACATGCGCGTTCACGGAATAGCATGCTTCCTGGAGCTGATGGAAAGTAAAGTCCGGCGCCCCCGCGTCGCAGCACACGCGGTGATAGACCAAGCCAGACACTACAGTATTGCATTCTCAGCAAGTCTCTCCCACGACTCTATTCGACGGGGCACGCAAGCGGATCCTCCCAAGTAGGCCCAAGTGGCCAATCTGCATAAAAGCACCCTTTGTACCGCGTGGTGTGCTCACCAACCGCCGCTGCGAGTCTTCACGATTTAATGCCTGTGCTGTTGCACTGCCCACCAGCTCGAGCATATATGAAGTTGATATACTTGGTCACTGGGTAATCTGAACAGAGATCGTGCTGTTTCCATTTTGCTCTTGTTAGAGCATTGGTCCAGCTTTCAATGTATCATTATGACCGATCATTTGTTCCTATATGTTCTCCCGGGCGCAGGGCCGACGTGTGTTCACGTTAGGGCCCTTGTATCGCTCAGTCCAGCCAAATCTCCAGCGTCATCCACAGGATCGCAGCCGCACTTTAGCACTTTGCCCTTTCCGCTGTTGCTTCGCTGCCGGAGGGTCGCAGCCGTACCTGAGCTCCCGAAGACAGAAACACCTTCGCTGTTCGGTGAATCATCTCCTTTCTTTGAAGGCTGCTTTTGAGGAGACGCCGACTCGCCTTCGCACTGAACTTACAAGTCGAAGTGTAAGGTGTGAGGTGCTTGGGCGGCAGATGAAGGCAGGTCTGCCCTTGTAAAAGTCGTTGACTCCGTGCTTGTGGTGGACACGGAGGGTAATCCAAGAAAAAGGCATGACATTGACATGCTGTTGCCAGGAGCACCACAGCAGCCTCAATGAGTGCAGCGTATTTGGTATTAAGAAAAGAAATGATGGGCTCCAACCGCTCGGTAAGAACTGCAGTAGATCGCGTTTCGCGTACCCTCAAGATATGGCGATTAAAAGCTTGGGCAGGAAAGGGATATCAGGCGATGGTTTCGGCATTTCAGAGAGTAGCAATAGAGCAGCATAACAGTACGTTGCTGCATGCCGTAGTGAGGTTGGTCAGAGTAGGTATTCCGGTGGGCAATAAGGCCAGGAGTACTGTAGGGTATCATTGCCACGAAAACAGCCGCCTGCGTTGAGGCAATCGCATATTGGCGTAACTTGGCAGGTACCGTGTGCGTGCATGCAAGTGCTTGCCATGCACGCCTCGTAAAGAGCTGATCGACCTTAGCCGAGGGCAGACAGAGCGTGTTGGAGGTACCACAAGGGCGAGTGTCATGGTTCGATTGGAAAAAGACACCCGCAAGGTCCACTCTCGTCAAGACTTGACTTGTTTATGCCGTTTCCCGTATCATGTCGAAATGAAAAGCGAGCGAGACAGAGAGAGAGAGACACCGACCGTTTTTATTGCGAAATAGACTCTTCTTTTTCCCTTTTTTTGTTAGGATCCGTTATTTCTTTTGTTTCTTGGCGTCCTAGAAACCAGGCGTCAGCGATGATCGATTGAGAGAGACGAGCGAACTTACACTTGAAATGCCAAACCGTTCAGCGCGTTTCCTCTTCTTCTCTTCCTCTTCTGCCTTGTCAACATAGGGAATACCGAAGCGCTCCGCTCGCTTCTTGAGCACCTCAGGATCGACACCGATGGGGATCGCGCCGCCTTTTCCGCGGCGACCTTTATTATCACCGGAAGGTGACGGTGCCGAGGCGGGCTTAGCCGTACCGAACCGCTCAGCACGCAACTGACGCTTGGCCGCCTCATCAAGAGGCACGCCAAAGCGCTTTGCACGTTCGACAGCCTTTTCAGCGTCAGTCATGGCCTTCTTTTCAGACGAGGTGGAGGCGGGTGAAGAAGGTGCTTGTTCGGTTGGGGTGGAGGGCGACGCTGGCTTCTTGTCGAAGCTGATGGGGGTGAACTTGAAACCTGAACCTTTGGTGACCTCCGATTGAGGTTCAGAAGGAGCAGACGGTGCATCCGCCGGTGCTGGTGCGGGTTCCTCTTCTTTTTTAGCATCGTTCGGTTCGGCTTTGTCGGCTTCTTCCTGCAGCGATTTCAGATCGGAATCTTGGAAATCGCTGAGAGACAAATAGCATGTTAACGAATCCAAAGTGTCGTTCAGCAGTATAACTTACTCCAAGTTGATTTTGGATTCGTCAAAATCGTCTAGATTGCCCAAATCGTCGTCGAGTTCTTTGAGTTCCAAGGCTTTCCGCTCATCATTCTTGACAAGACGATCAATGAGTTCTTCCTTCTTGCCCGTGTGCGGCAACCCATTCTTTTGCAGAATCTCTAACAAGGCTATCAGCAAACAGCCCACCAAGCTTGACTAGTAAACACACCTTGCAACTCTTTAACTTTCAGACTCTTGTACTTGTCGGCCATGATCAACAAGGAAATAAAAGATTATTGTATGAGATACGCGCGCGCGCGTCCGCACTATGAACCCAGTAATTTCCTCCTCTTTCATATCCCGCATTGAACTCATACATGTCAAGCATAACATTACACACAGCACAGCGACTCGAACCAAGTATAACAAATAAAAATAGAAGTTGCTCTGAATCCAAGTTTATTGAGTATATGGAAACAATAGCAATGCGACGAAGCAGACCGCAATTTTAACGGTACGACTTTTGGTAGCGGGCACGGGCACCCGGACCGCCGAACTAGAAGGAAGAAACGAAAAGGAGTGAGCGAACGATGGAGGATAGAGAAGAGAAGCATTGGGGGCAGATGGAATCAAACGTTACCTTCTTGGGCTCGCAGCGACGGGGGTCGGCAACGAGAAGGGTACGGTCGTAGTGGACGAGAGCCTCCTTGATCTCCTTCTTGGCGGCCTCATCGACGTACTTCTGGTAGAAAGCAACGACAGCCTTGGCAAGGGCCTGGCGGAGGGCGTAGACCTGCGAGACCTGACCACCACCGCTCACGCGAAGACGGATGTCAATGTTGGAGAAACGCTCCTCACCGAGAATGGTGACAACCTCGTACACCTTGAAGCGGAGGATCTCGGGCTCGAGGAGCTCAAGGGGAGAGCCGTTGACGCGGATGAGACCACGTCCGCGCTTGCAGTGGGCAACAGCAGTGGCGGTTTTCTACATGGACAGTCATAAATAATAATGAGTCTTCTCATTCGTTCTTTCTATGTCCTTGGATGCCAATCTCTCTCGTTCTCTCTCTCTTGTCAGGGACCAGGTCACAGAAAGTGCATAGCGACGTATGGGAGGAGGTAGAGACGTGTCGTTATGGTGAGGTTTCCACGGAAATGGCACGCAAAGTGGTGTGATGAACGAGCATGAAGGTGCAATGTCGAAAGCGGGCGTATAGTGTGGATGGCTTTGGCGCATTCATTCATTCATTCATCCATCCATCCATCCATCCATCTGTCTCGCAAGCTGGCCCGTACAAGAGAGAGACGATGTATGGCTTGATGATTACCTTACGACCAAAGGTCTGGACAGCTTCCATGTTCAAAAGGGGGGACTTGTACGATTGCCTGGCGGATATTCTCTTTTGGTGAGCGGACCCCACCCACACCACTCAATTTGGGTGGCTTGACTTTACTTACCCAGCCCTGACTTAAACCTGCCACTCAACTTGAACGACCCTTTCTCCTCTGAAAAATGTCACTCGCTTCATTGGTACGCTGACTTCTTCCATTCCAAACCATGACTCACCCTTTCACTCTGTAGACGCGTGCGGTGCTCCCTGCCGTGAAACCCAATGCCCTTTTCACGGCATCGCGCTCATTTGTGTATGTTATTCAGACTGTGCTCTATTGACACCTGCCTTACTTATTCAACTCCCTCCCTTCAACCAGGTCCAAAGCACAACCCGCTCATGCCAGCGTGAATGGCGAGACGATTGACATTCCCGAGGCTCCCAAGGAGGCCAAGGGTGTCAGTGAGACCTTTGAAGGTACGTGTGTGTGTGTGGACAAAGAGAGAATGGATCGTGTTATCAAGCAGCGAGTACTCAGACATGGGATAGAACCCAAACGCATTGCGTCGAAATACGACATTCCCGTGTGCAACCTCCAGATGCGCGGCTACCTTCCCCAGCAGCTCGACTTCTACGCCGATTTTGCTCAGCGTGCTGCGTACCACCTTGGCATGCCCTGCACTGGCACCATCCGTCTGCCGACACAGACCTCGCGCTGGACCGTCATTCGATCGCCTTTCGTCCACAAGAAGTCCCAGGAAAACTTTGAGCGCAAGACCCACAAGCGGTTATTGCAAATCAAGGACGCCCACCCCGACGTTGTCCAGCGATGGCTCCAGTATCTGACCATGAATGCGCCGGCTGGTATCGGTCTGCGTGCCACCACCTGGGAGTTTGAGAAGCTCGGTGTCGGCAAAACCATGGTCACGAAGGGCAAAGAAGAACAGCACCAATAGAGGGATCATCCCCCGCATTGTCTATATACATATATACTCACGACCACAAACACACACCACCACACCACACCACCACCACCACAGCCTGTCACATCTCTATTTACGCACGCGTACACATCTACACGCACACACAAACACAGACACTGACTGACACACACGCACATACACATACACATACAGCACACGTCTACTCAACTCTCACACCATTTTTTTTTATTTTTCCTCTTTGTGCATGGGATTTTTAAAGAAAAAAAAAAGTTCTTACACACGTACTCACGCACCCCGCACACACACACACGTCTAACAACTTCTCACACCACCTTTACATAAACTGGTTTTAAAACACGCAGCGGGTTTCGAGGGTTTTCTGTCTCTTTGTTCTTTTTCCTTACTTCTTTGAGCTTCCTTTTTTTTTCTTCTTCTCTATTTCTTCCTTTTCCCCATTCGTACACGGCTGCTTGCATGTCTTCGACTGGGTCTGCTTTGGGGCTCACAATGCACCATTTCACCGGGCCTTCTTCTTCCTCGTACTCGACCGCCTTTCCACCGCTGCAAGCGTTTCCGTGGAGCTTTCCGCACCACAAGAAGAATGCTCAGCATGGGTCTCAGCAAACCGCATTCCGTCAATCGCTTGCTCCGCCCAAGTTCCCCGCCTATCTCAAACACACACTCTACGGGAGCCTTGCGCTCGACCAGTACCACTACCTGCAGAACTTACGAACAGCCGAACACACGAAACCCACCCCGTCCTCTTCTTCGTCCTCGGCTCCTTTTGCCACCACAGCAGCATCCATGACGACGCCTGCTGTTGCTGGTGCTGGTGCTACTGCTGCTGCAACTCGGCCCATCATGCATAATACATCCTTGGAACAAGTCGACTTGCGGCTTCCGACTTGCTGGAACCAAAAAGACAAGTCGAACAAGGTTGAAATCGGTCGGAACGGCTTGGACTTGACTTATATCGGTATTGTATAAGCTTACTTTTCCCCCAGTATCCTTTGGTTTGTTCTGGAATAGTGCCATTAATCACTGCCATCCAAACGGGGGGAAGCAGGTCCCGGTAAAACCGAATCGCATGCAGCCTCCGTCAGAGCTAATTTTCCGATGCGACCCCAATGCGGCGTCTACTACTTTGAGATGCACGTCCTGTCCAAAGGCAATGATGGCTTCATCGGCATTGGTTTCTGTACCCCCGACACTGTCCTCGAAAGACTCCCAGGTAATACTTTACAGAACGAAGAAAAGGAAAAAAAAAGTTTATTTTGATATGACTTGACAACTGACATCAAACAAAAACCCACCACACAAGGCTGGGATGAGAACTCGTGGGGTTATCATGGCGACGATGGCCATTCGTTCACCGGATCTGGCACCGGCAAAGACTACGGACCATGTTATACAACAGGTGACGTCGTTGGCTGTGGTGTTGACTTCTCAGAGGGTGTCGCCTTCTACACAAAGAACGGCTCTCCTCTGGGTGTCGCCTTTCGCGACATTCCCGTCTCCTCTGAACTCTATCCTTGTGTGGGGATGAGGACACCGGGTGAGCACATTACCGTCAACTTTGGCCAAGAGCCATTCCTGTTTGATATCACACAATACATCAAAGTACGTTACACCCCTACCCTATCCCATGTCAATAAGAATGACACCATTCTGATCGTGTATCTCTACAGGACCGAAAAGCAAAACTGTGGAATGCAGTGACTCACCCTGATACCCGACCACCCCCATCATCATCACCCTATACCACCACCACCACCACCAGCCAGCGCAACAGCGATATACCCCATTTCCCCAAAAAATCACCTGCCGTTCCCGGGCCTTCCACATCCACCGTACCCATCAAGTTGATCCTCTCGTACTTGGTCCACCATGGCTATACAAGTGCTGCTCGAGCCCTCCTGAAAGATGCGGAATATGTCATCCAAGGAGAGCCCGATATGACGATTGATGGCGCAAATAACTACCAAGAAAGTGAAAGCGACATGCTGAAACGGCAGAGTAAGTCAATTTTTGCTAATATACTATGGCGTGTGTGTCTGACGAGCGTTTGTTTGAATAGGCATTCGGTCCGCCATCATCAAGGGAAATATCGACCTGGCCATTGTACTCACCCGCCGTTACTTTCCCACCCTGCTTGACTATGACCAAAAGGGTCAAGATATCCTGTTTGAGCTACGGTGCCGCAAATTCATCGAAATGATGCGCGAGTACGAAGAGCGTGAGGATCGGTCTCAGCCGGCGCGGCATGACTCGGACGACGACACCTCGAGCGTTCACAGCCACGCACTCTCGTTGGACGACGATGGCAGTCTCGACGCCAACGACCTCACTGGCTTTAGCCACCTGCGCCGCCGCAGCACGAGTGGCAGCTTCACGAGCACGACGTCGTCCATGCATATCCCTACCCGGCGCATGAGCTATGCCGCCATTGCAGCGTCTGCCTCACCAAGCAACCCAAATCACATGCCCTTTCCTGCGTCTCCCACAGGTGATGTCCCGATGGACATTGACGAAGACTGCTTTGGAGGCAGGCGACAGCGCCGTCTCTCCGCAAGACGCAGCAGCACGGGGAGCGGCACCAGCGGCTTCTACAGCAGCCTCTTTTTTCCGCATGAAGGATCGGTTGAGGAAGAAGGTCCGGGCGAGGATGCCTCGGGAACCGGGATGATGCTGCAGCGGATCATGCGCTTTGGCCAGACCCTCCAAGACGATTACAGACATGATGAGCGTCCCAAGGTGCGCGAGCGCCTGGTGGAAATATTTTCCTTGCTTGCTTACCAAAACCTGTGCGACAGTCCGGTGTCGCACCTGATGGACAAGGCCGGTCGCGATGACATCGCCACGGAGCTGAATGGTGCTATTTTAGGTACGTGTGTGGAGAGAAGGTTGCATCAAAAGTGTCTGTGCTCATCCCTCCCTCATAGAGCACCAGGGCCGACCTAAAATGCCACCTCTAGAACGGATCTACCGCCAAGCTCTTTTGACAAATGAAGAGCTCGCGTTGGCGGGAGATGGGAGGGCCATGCTGCTCAATATCCGTGAACAGTGCACGGCAAGCAACAAACTAGGATCAACTGACTGAGCTCCCACTGAGGCGACCCTTCTTCATTCTACGTGACATCCTGCGCAAATACTCTCTTTCTTTTGATCTTGTCCCTGTATTTAGACATCTCTTGAAAAGTAGAGAGAGTCTTGCTCTAGCTCAGCGAAATAACCCCATCCTGTGTACTTTTTTACGTATTAAATTGCAAATGCAAGAGTTTCAGTCGCATCTACGTATACAGGCTATGTACAGACTTTATTCTCCTATTAAATATTAACTAAAAGTTGTCGTCGTCTGGGGGAGGTGCCTCCATCCCTTCGGGCCAAGTACCATCGGCTTTCCAACCCTCGACACATACCCGCACCTATTCATGTGTATCATGAGACACTCGAGGACAACCCAGTACGTTAAAAAGAACCTTACAGCAAAACCAAGAGGCACCGAATGATTAAAACCTCGACGATCGATGATGAGCGACTTGTAGATATGGCGAAGCTGGTCTTTGCTCTGAATGTTCAGAAGCATGGTCGTTACTTCGGGAGGCGTCGTAGACGTTTGAGGGTTGGACGGATTGCGCCACGCTTGACGTCGGGCATGCCAAGCTGCCTCGCCTCGACTGGCTGCTTCGGACGCACTCGAATCGCTCTTTACCGCATCGATCGAAAGGGCCATGCGATCACAAAAGTGTAATCTATTTTTATGTGTGTGTGTGAAAAGAAAAAAACTGAATAAAATTGGCCAATGATCTGCGTACGTGCTACCTATTCGTGCAGCCCCACGCTCAAGTCCAAGTATACCCACTTTCTTTGTTTATCCACTACCTATGTGGGATGCAAAACACCTCTTTCTTCATTGTTTTTCTCTTTACCCTCTGATATGTTGACCCTTGGACAAGCCTCGTGTCAAGTCTTGAATCTTGTACCCAACGACGATAACAAGCGGTGAAAGAGGACTAGAGCGACCGAAGATTAAGTGGAGATTGTGATGACCCGCAGCGGCAGGAGAAGGGGCTCATTCACACCCGGAGCGCGTTGGAGCGTCACCTTTGGACGAAGCGAAGTGAGTCCCACCACAGTGGTGATACAGAATCGAAGGAGGAATCTGCCTTCGGGATCACGTACACCGACGACACCGGTCCGTTACACCCTTTTTGCGATGGGCAAAAGTTTGATCGAAAAAAATCCGTAGAAGTACAAAACGTACCCAAGCAGTCCTTCCTCATCGCCACAGTTGACCCCGCAAGCTGGCGATTCAAGTAATATTTTATATCAGCGATATGCGTTTCGTAATATTTTTTTACATTTTCATCACAGGCATCACAGAAGACACAGAAGACACAAGTTCAGTGTCAAGCTCTGATTCTTCTGAGGATTACTCTGGTAAGATAAAGCAAGTGGTTTTTCATACGAAGTGGTAACATTTCTTTTGCAGCCGATTATTCGGCAGATGGAGTGCTGAAAACAGCGAAATCATTGTTTTCTCAAGCAAAGATGCCCTGCGCCGACCTTCAGGTACATGATTCCTTCACAAACGAAGACATGTATCACACCCTGGCGAAACATTTACCTCACTTGACCAGTTGCATGTCTGTGAGACAATCTGGATCCATACACCCGGAGGACTACAGTGTGTGTGTGTGAAAGTGTGGGTAATTGATTGACAAGAGGAATCATAAAATTCTATATGAAGTGTTGGTAAATAAAACAACTATCTTCCAGTCTCACTTGAGTCGGCGGACAAGGGGATCACGTGGTCAGTGCCGGGGCGGTGCTTGGGGAGGGTGTTGGCCTCTTTCTCGCTGAAGACATCAGCATAGGTACCGTGCTTGGCGGGCAGAGCGCCGGTGTCGCAGGAATCTGGCGATGTAGCGCGGGTACGGATACGCATGGTTTGTGTGGTGCCAGGTGAATACTGCCGGGATGCGCCCCTTGCTTGAGAAGACCTTGCAAAGTTCTAGCACTGACGTTTGCGAAGGCTGATTGATTGCTTCTCGTGGAGACCTCGACAATGTCTTATAGGGACGGTGATAACTGCATGCGAGGTCGGGAGCAGGTGTCTGAGGTGAAAGTGAACTTATCCGTCCGCCAATTGATGGACGGGCTGTGCTGGGCTAACCAGAGCGTACCCGGTATAACTGGGTACCGACCTATAGAGGTGGCGCGTAAAGCAAGGCGTTCCGAGTGCTGTCCCATTGCGAGGGACAGATGACATTCTTGGATAGCAAGGCCTGGACGGATTGCACGACTATCGACCGTAAACACTTGTAAGGACCGCTTACTGTCGACGAGAGCAATGCTGTGACGTTGTACGAAGGATAGGTCGACGAAGTTTTATATGGTACCTGAGTCTATCATTCGGTTGTTTGCACAGTCTTCCTTTGATACCGGAGGACAATGGGTATCTTGAGTGGCTCAATGAGGGAGGCCCCTTTGTGCAAGGTAGGCACAATATGGCAATAGACGGACGGGCAGAGAGATTTCGTTGTAATATCGTTTTTATCACGTGATGGTAAACCCAAAGGCAACTCTCCTACTGGCCTTGGGTGCACCCTTTTCTCCCTGCTTTTTCAGACAGGTAGATGCTGATTGGCCCTATGCGCCGCAGTATATGCAGAGGTTGTTGGCGCGACGGTGAGTCTTTTCTGTTGAAGAGAGCGGCCTGAAAACTTTGGTCTTGGTCGCGTCAATCTCCATTGGTTGGACATCAGGCTCACGTGGGGCGGGCGGGAACGAAAGCACTTGTAGACATATATGTATACATGCCTTTAGAGTACAAGCGAAGCACAGTATGATTATACGTATGGGATTGTTGTATATTTTTAAAAAAATATAAGCGAGTATCTGCGTCAAATTGGCGTGCGAAAAGCATCACAACTTCCACGGGATGGACGGCACCCGTCTAATGAATATCTCAAGTTTCACAGTAGTAAAAAGATTGTAGTACACAAAGATCTATTCCATGTGTCTCATCTCCTGTGTTGGAGCACGCTGACCGTCCTAAAATGGGAAGATATGGTAACCAAACAAAATCTTGTACCTCGATCGATGAAAGAACTGTCATTCCATGCACAGTAACGAAAATCAGGTAGTATCATCTGGATATCTGGTATGAAAATGCACAGCTTGGAAGAAACGGAATCAAGGAAATACTGTAGCTGATTTTTTACCTTTGGGAAATGTCGCCCCTCCCGGGGACAGGTTTACATCAAACAATTTGTTTCCCGTACGTATCACATTAATATTGAAATCCTCTGTTCACTCGTGCATGTATGTGGAGACAGAGGTGATATTTACGTACTTGTAGGCTCTCAACGTGTATAATATGTTTACTCACAAATGTTAGACCACAAATGTTGACATATGAGATACAGTGTGTAAATCATTTTGGCTCACATTGAGCGTGAGCTACGCGCTGGTGATACCATGGCTTTGAAGTATAAAGGATACCTTCGTTGACGCGTTTATTTGCTGTCACGGGAAAGTCGCGGTTTCCAAAGTTTTTCAGTGATTTCCCGCATAAAAAAAGTTGAGCTGCAATGCATCTGTGGCACAATGCCATGAGTATTCTTTGACTCAGCGCCGCTGTATGTCTCCTTTCATCTTGCTTATTCATATGGTGCGAAAGAAATGAGAATTCCGTGAGAATCCCTGACGCACATGGAACTCGTCTGTACCAGGCGGGACAGGCTGGACTTCTTTTACCTTTCATATATAAGTCAATCATTTCAGACTAACTAAAAGCAAAGCAGCAATGAAGCTAAACTTTTACTGGAAAAGTCTGGCTGTTCTCGCCATAGTACAGATGGTCATGGCGGCCGTCGTGCCAACTTCGCAAGTTCAGCTGGATTATTATACGTACTCCAACAATGTGCTGTCGGGCCGTATTTATGTAAGCTTACAATGTTGTTTTATGCCCATTGTAAGAGAATAGGTCACTTATAGCATACATGTCATTTCATTAGGTGCAAAATATTGCATACTCAAAGGTGGTCAAAGTGATATACTCGGATGCGTCTGGAAACTGGAACAACAATGGCAATACTATTTCTGCGAGCTACGCCGAGAGCATTTCTGGTACCAATTACGAGTATTGGGATTTTTCGGCAACCATTGGCGCGGGCGGGATAAAGCAGTTCTATATTCGCGTGAGTAATTTCTATATCTATTCTCTGGGCGTTTTTAAGAGGAAGGCACACTAACATCGCTCCGTGTGTATATTAGTATGATGTGTCTGGCAGCACATACTATGACAACAATGGCGCATATGGCACCAATTACAGTGAGTTTCCCGTAGGCCAGCTGTAGGTGGAGCCGCTCATATAAACTTCATATACATGTAGATGTTGTCGCGTCGACGTCAACTAGCACCTCCGCCACGACAACAACGGCCACTGGAGCTACTACTACAAAGACCACGACCACTGCAACGGCCACAGCTACTTCCACGTCGACACCAAGTTTTCCCGCAGGCAATACGACAATCACCACCTGGGCAAAGTCTCAAAAGGACATTAGCTGGAAGACACTGCTTACCAGCCTGAATCCCTCTGGCACTGCCAAGGGTTTTATTGCTGCGTCTCTCTCCACATCGAACCCTGACTACTTCTATGCTTGGACTCGAGACTCGGCCCTGGTTGCCAGGTTCGTTACCACAATTCTTTGCATGTGGACATAAATACTTACCCGAAGAACTGATCAATAGAACCATGGTCAACATGTACAATACCACGGAAGCTGGTAGCGCATCGGTTCTGGGCCTTTTGCAAGATTACGTCACCTTCCAAATTAATGCCATGAGCACTTCCACCGTGTGCAATTGTCTTGGCGAGCCTAAATTCAACCCGGATGGCTCGAGCTATACCGGTGCCTGGGGCCGGTAATTTGAACTCCTGTCGAGTAATTATGCTTACTCACGACGACTCACCTTATTGTGTATGTAGTCCTCAAAACGATGGCCCGGCTGAGCGTGCCAGCACCTTCATTCTCTTCGCTGATAGCTATATTGCTCAAGGTGGTCAGCTGTCGTACGTGAAAGGGACCCTTGCTCCGGCCATCTATAAAGATCTCAATTATGTCGTAAGCACCTGGTCGAACAACTGCTTTGATCTATGGTATAATGATACTCGCTATTCTATCACATAACTGACAGTAGTAATTTATTGTGTAGGGAGGAAGTCAATGGCCGGCACATGTTTACGTAAGAAGACATACACTTACAGTCTTCCTAAAATTTTTGATCTCATAAACTTTGTGTAGCCTCGCTGTCATGCGCCGCGCTCTCTTGGATGGTGTCAACTTCGCTTCCCGCATCGGTGATACCACCTACTCAAGCACATGGTCCAGCACCGCGTCCTCTATCCAGTCAGCTTTAAGTACTTTCTACTCTTCAAGCAACAATTACATCACTACGGTGCAGAATTTCCAGTCAGGCGTCAGCAAAGCCGGGTATGACGTGTCGACTCTGATTGCAGCTAACGTGGCGGGTATGGGCGATGGCTTCTTTACGCCTGGCTCTGACGAGGTAAAAATCTTCAGGCAGCTTTTCTCTATAGCGTTTATTAATTGTCATGTTTAGATCCTTGCCACCTCTGTCGCTATCGAGAACAAGTTTTCCAGCTTGTACGGCATTAACACCAACAAGGCCGCATATCTTGGTAATGCCATAGGACGCTACCCAGAGGACACCTATAATGGCAACGGCAACGGCCAAGGTAATCCTGTACGTATCATCGTGACTTTTGTTCAATAGCGCGGCATGAAGAGTCCCGACTGACTGTCAGGTTTATCTTTAGTGGTTTATAGCGACAGTAGCGTATGCTGAGTTGTACTATCGAGCCATTTTGGAGTGGCAGACCAAGACGTCAGTCTCGGTCAACTCCAAAAATATCGGGTTTTTCTCCAAGTTTGATTCATCCGCTGCGGTCGGCACCACCTACACGCCTGGTACTACAGCGTACAACACCATGGTGCAGAATGTTGCTTTGGCTGCCGACCGATTCCTGTCGACAGTCTGGGCCCATGCAGCCACCAATGGATCTATGAGCGAGCAGTTCAACCGCGACACCGGTCTTATGCAGGGTGCGCGTGATTTGACCTGGTCTCACTCGGCTTTCATCACAGCCGCACGCGCCAAACTTGGTTCCCCAGTTTATTAGTGATTCATTAATACAACAGGACTTTGCGTAGATATGATTAGCGCGTCGAAATATATTCTATAGCTTATTTTTACGAAATTTTTAAAGTACCTCTTCGTTGAAATTACTTTATTGACATTAGATCTATTGCAGTCTGAAACATTAACTCTATGCAAGGGGGAGCTTGCATGCAACTCTCTCTTTCTTATAAGTGATACATGAAGACAAAATTGCTAATAACAAGCACCATGTGCACCCTCATCTTCTAACCTTGTTACCCAAAGCAAAAGCAAGCACTTGTTTGCAGAGAACCATGATCATTTGGCAGGACCCCTTGCTTCATGCAAGAAGCGTATTTATTGATGCAGCATAGGAGCTCTTTTGGGACCTGACATGCAGCGAATGCACAGGGCCTTTTTTGGATCAAAGCATAAAAAGGTACAGACTGTTTCCGGTTGCGATGGTGCGACATGATGCAGACACGCAGCAATCCCACGGCTGGAATATTGTGTCTTCCCGTACATCATTGTGCTACTCCTTGGCATGCCTCCCGCTCCCTCCACACTCAGCACTTTCGGCTGACATTTGTGTCAACTTCCCTCTCGGAAAAATACGAATAAAGTGTTACAAAGCAAAGCGAGAGAAGAAAACACAGTTCCGAGGCAATTTTCTCACCCACTAAACGGCGGCATCATCAGTATCCCGACTGTGCACACAAACCTTCTTGTGTATCCGAAATTCTGGGGCATTACTCATATATAAAGCGATATTCGAACATATTTTGAGCTAGCCAGATCCATAAGTCGCTAAATATGCAGTTTAACGTCTATTGGAAAAGCGTCGCAAGAGTATTACTCCTTGCCATAACATTCCAGATGGCCCTGGGGGCCACTGTACCGACGACCCAAGTTCAGCTGGATTATTACACTTATTCGGACAGCATACTTGCTGGAAAAATCTATGTATGAGCTGACATAACTACTTATTCCCAATTATTTCTTCTTTACTAACCTGTTCTTCTATCATAGGTTCAAAATATTGACTATACCAAGGTGGTGACTGTTGTCTACTCGGATGCTTCGGGTGACTGGAACAACAATGGCAATACAATCTCTGCAAGTTATGCTGAGGGTATCTCAGGTACCAATTACGAGTACTGGGATTTTTCTGGAAATATTGGCTCGGGTGGCATCAGTCAGTTCTACATCAAAGTAAGAGAAGAAAGGAAATGTTTCTATAGGGAAAGACAGAAAGACTAAAATGGTTTATTTTACTTTTTATAGTACGAAGTTGATGGTACGAGCTACTACGACAATAATGGCCAGAAAAACTATGGTGGGTAACTGCTTGGAGCACATTGCACAACGCCCGATGGTGACAGAGATGCAGGAATATTAATTGCTGTGTCACCTTCAGATGTTGTTGCCACGACCTCGACTACCACCGCTGCCACCACCAGCACGACTGCCACTACGACGACCGCGACAGGCAGCACAACCACGACCAAGACGACCACAACTGCAGGTCCTACTTCGACTGCTACGCCATCTGGCGTTCCCACCGGCAACTCGACCATCACGACATGGGTCAAGTCGCAAAAGGATATCAGCTGGAGCACGCTTCTGACGAGTGTCAACCCCTCTGGTGCCGCTGCGGGATTCATCGCTGCTTCCCTTTCGACCTCCAACCCTGACTACTACTACGCCTGGACTCGCGACTCTGCACTGGTCGCTAGGTAAGATATAGCTGGCCAATCTCGCCTTACGTTTCCTCATTACTATAGCTTACGTATTGTGAACTCGATAGAACCATGGTCAACATGTATAACACAACCGAGGCTGGTAGCTCCACTCTGCTTAGTCAGCTCCAGGACTATGTCAAGTTTCAGATCAATGCCATGGGCGAGTCCACCGTCTGCAACTGCCTCGGTGAGCCCAAGTTTAACCCAGATGGCTCAAGCTACACTGGTGCCTGGGGCCGGTAAGCAATGAGATTGCATGGATGGTACATCCGTTTTAATGATTCGACTACCTCTGTATTGGATAATAGTCCTCAGAATGATGGTCCGGCTGAACGTGCCAGCACTTTTATTCTATTTGCCGATAGCTATATTGCTCAGGGTGGTGAGCTCTCATACGTGACTGATACCTTGGCACCTGCCATCTACAAGGATTTGAACTATGTCGTTTCCACTTGGGATAGCACCTGCTTTGATTTGTGGTACCGTATTCACTCATGAAATCCCAACCTTTTGCTTGCTTGAATATATTCTGAACAAAATCTGTTGTTATAGGGAGGAAGTTCAAGGCAAGCATATGTACACGCAAGTATCACCTACATGATTGCTTCATGCTCAGCCATCTGACCGAACATAACTTACATAGGCTATCGGTCATGCGTCGTGCCCTCAAGGATGGTGTCAGTTTTGCTTCTCGCCTGGGCAACACGAGCGACTCGAGCTCCTGGTCTAGCACTGCGTCTTCCATTGAGTCTACTCTGTCTACTTTCTTCTCGTCGAGCAACAACTACATTACGACCGTCGAGGATTTCCAGTCCGGTGTCAGTAAGGCCGGTTATGATGTCTCGGTCTTGATTGCTGCCAACGTTGCTGGCATGGGTGATGGCTTCTATACGCCCGGTTCGGATGAGGTATATAGAAGACGGATGGTTATAAAAGCCATGATATTGCAAATACCACCGCTTTATTCTAACACCGTGTTATAGATTCTTGCCACTGCTGTGGCTATCGAGAAGCAATTTGCCGATCTGTACACAATCAATTCTAACAAGGCCTCCTACCTTGGTAATGCTATTGGTCGCTACCCTGAAGACACGTACAACGGCAATGGCAACAGTCAAGGCAATCCTGTAAGTACAAAAGTGATTGAAGCTGCGCGTACACTTATCATACTATTCCACATAGTGGTTCATTGGAACCGTGGCCTACGCTGAGCTCTACTACCGCGCTATTCTGGAGTGGCAAACTAAATCGTCCGTGGAAGTCAACTCAGTGAATCTTGGCTTCTTCAGCAAATTTGACTCGTCTGCTGCAGTTGGTACGACTTACACACCGGGTACGACCGCGTTCGAAAGCATGGTTCAGAATGTGGCCCTTGCAGCCGATGAATTCTTCTCAACCGTCAAGAACTATGCTGCCACGAACGGTTCGATGAGCGAACAGTTCAACCGGGACACGGGTGCACTCGAGGGAGCCCGTGATCTGACCTGGTCGCACTCAGCTTTCATTACCGCATCGCGCGCAAAGCTTGGCTCGCCCGTATATTAATGGTGTGTTTTAGCATCATAACTTTTACATGCTCTGGAGCACATATAAATAATGGATTATACTCTCTGCAGATTTTATTTACTTCATGATGTATTTTCACATGTCTGGGTTTACCTGTTGCAAGCGGTGGCGTACATATATTTGTTAAACACGAATAATTGACAATCTTTCTTTCTCCTTGCGTACGAGACACTCGAGGGGGTAGTACGACTTTCACTCGGCAGGAGTTAACTAGTTTTCGTTGTAAAAATGCTTCTATTAAACGCATATCTCTGCGCACAAAGACAGAGAGAAAGAAAATGCGCGTGATGAGCCCTTGATTATATAATGCAAATTGAGGTAATGTTTGTATTGTATCGGCTTGCATTTTGTTATTCTACTCCATTGGACAACACCCTTTTGTGTACGTTGTGTGTTCGTATATATCTGTCCTTTGTACCACTTGCCTTAAGATTTACCTCTGAAGAAGGAGTCTCGTGATTGATCCGTCCCGGGATCGGCTGACGGACATGTATCATCATTCTTGGCTAGGCGGATGATGGTTCTATCTCCATGATTCTCTCTATGAAGAGGCTATTCGAACATAATCAAGCAGTACTAGCGCACAGGGATCATGAATGAAGAGGAGTCAAAGTTGAAGTAAGGCCAAAACATTGCAACCGAATCGGGATATTGCAGCCGGCAGTAGAAGCTCATCACACACGCACACGGTGTCTGCCTTTCCTAATGGAGACAGCATTGTTTTTGCAACTACGTATCTCCCTCTCTGTCTCCGTCGCCTTACTTCTTTCATACGCTTTTGCTCCTATCTTTTGGTACACTCATGTCAAATCCGATCGCAGGTACCATCGAGTACCTGAACAACACGAGGAATCTGCACAACGAAGCAGACCACGGTCTTCATGACGCTATGCCCACTCATACCAAGGGGCAGCGTCCGAGCAAGCTTGACACTGACAGCGACCGAGACTCTTTCTCGTCGTCGTCTTACGAAGATGCGGAAGACGATCGCGAAAATACATTGTGGCAAAGTTTTATGCGGCGCATGTCCATGACGATTCAGCCGCTACGCGACGGTGACTCTCACGAAACGGCGAGCCAAAGTGGAAGCACTGGCGGCGGGCCCGGGGTCACTTTCATAGGTGGCGGTGGCGGTGGCGGTGGCGGCGCCGATAGCACGGTGGATCATAGCAATGGTGCAGTTGATAAGGATTGTCTTCCTTCGATAGAAGAAATCGCTAAAGAAAGCGCACGCGCCGCTCGAATGGCTGAGCTCAAGACAAATTATTTCGAGCACCCGTTTGGCTCTTCTGATTCCAGTGGTCCAAGCTCACAAGAGGACGAACTCGCACCATGGGAGCAGCCGCCGCAGCAGATGCAGCAGACGCAATCACCTCAAGACTCTGTGCCAACTTTAACACCTGGAAAATATGAGAAGGGAAGCGATATCGATAATGACGGTCTGCCTGTCCCCGCCGCTTCCCTTCAGGATCAGCCGTTACTGGCCTTAGACGGCCAAAACTCAGGTATCTATGAATATATCTGGAAGGTCAAAAAGCCAAGCAATCTTTTCTCGCGTGTCTTACCCACCCGTTCTCCTTTTGGTCCAGATGAAGTCCGTGCACATACAAGACGCCACAATTATCATCACCATCACCATCACCATCACCGTGACAAGGTAGTGTGATCCGCATATATAATAACGATGCATATCGACTTCAATCCCCATTTACGTAAAAAAGCAGAATTCCCCTGGAGCTGTTCTTACTGCTCCTCTGTCGCCTCACAAACAACTATCACCTAGCCAACTTGTCCATATGCCTACTGTTCTCCATACAACAGACGAGAGCCAGCGAATGGTGAGAAAATAGTAGGGCTGATAAATTGATCTAAATGAAATGCATTTAGCTTCCCATTCGCCTGGGCGATCTACTGGTAACGGAGTGTCAATGTTTATCCCAGTGATCGCATTTAACGCATATGTACATAGGTTTCGATTACTGACTCCAAGACGGTGAACAAACTCTATGTGTTCCGCATCGAGTTACAATACGGTGAAATTCGTTGGGTGATCAAGCGCAATATTATCGAGTTCTATAACCTCCATTTGAACCTCAAGATTAGAGCCCGTCTCCATGGCCATCCAGGACATTTACCTTCCTTTCCTAGTCAGCTCACTCACATGACCAACGCTGCGCTTGCCTCCATGCGTATCACGCGCGAAGAAGACGAAAAGGATGAAATCAAGCAGCACATGATGCTTAAGCGGCGCGAAGCACTCGAGCAGTATCTTCAGGAATTGATACAGAGTTATCACCTTTACGCTGCCGAGGAGCTTCTGGAGTTTCTTGAACTCAGCGCCATAAGCATTGTCAAGGATATGGGCTGGAAAGGGAAGGAAGGTTATCTTGAGCACAAAGTCACCTCCGTCTCTCCCTCCTTTCGACGCTTTTTTCGCCGCTCGGCTTGGGTCAGAGAATGGGTCATACTCAGGGATTCGCAAGTAGACAAGACATCATTTGCGTGCAATATCTCATCTGTCAATTTTTTTTATTTCGTCCAGGTATATAGCGTTCTGCAAAGATGTCCATTCTTATCAGACCACAGACGTCATTCTATTTGACAAGCACTTCAAGATCAAAACCAGAGAGAGCCCATTCCCACCCTATCATATGACTCACTTGATGCTGAGTAATTCCATGCGCAAAATTGATATCAAGCTGCCTAGTGCGAGATATACCGAGGAATGGAGGGACAGCCTATCCAAGGTCAAGAAAGATAGCACATGGCTTGAAAACCATCGCTATGGCTCGTTTGCACCTGTGCGTGAGCGAGCGAAGTGCAAATGGTTCGTCGATGGTCATGGTAAGAGAAAAGAGGACTTTGTTTGGCCTGGGCACAGCTCATTTTGCATACCCAGATTACTTTGAAGCGGTTGGCGAAGCTATTCTGAGCGCGAAATCCACTATTTTCATTGAAGACTGGTGGCTGGTACGTTCCTGGTGAATGATTACCCATATTGCATTCGCATCTTACTTTATCCCTATAGAGCCCGCAGTTGGTGAAGAAATAACAGAAAAGTGTGACGAGCACAGTTTTGCTGACTCCCTGTTTAGTATCTGAAGCGCCCACCCCATGAAAATAGAGAATATCGCCTCGACCGTCTGCTCAAGCGCAAGGCCGCCGAAGGTGTAATCATTTATGTTGTGGTTTATAAGAATGCCGTGGTCCTGCCCCTCAATTCCCAACACACCAAACACTGGCTGCAGAATGTGCACCCCAACATCATCGGTAAAACCATAAAAAAAGCTTTCGGGCCGGTGCGCTTCTAGATCAAGCTCACACGCAGAACAACAAAAAAAACACACAACAGTTTTACGCCATGCAAATATTACGACAGCAGCTCTGTGGGCGCATCATGAGGTTGGTTCAACTATGCGTTGTAAACAGAAAAACTTGTCAAATAACGCTCGAGGCTTCAACAGAAAATCCTTGTGATCGATCATCGGCTTGCTTTTGTCGGTGGCCTTGATCTGTGTTTCGGGTATGTCTTGCAGACAGCAGCACAAAAAAGGATTACTGCTGAGCTAAACAAACTTCGTCAAGACGGTACGATACACATGATCATGACTTGACCGATTATGCCCAGGGTGATGAAGCTGGGCATGAAATTTTCCCTGGACAAGACTACTCTAACCCACGCATCAAAGACTTTACAAAAGGTATAGATTCACCTTCGTTCAATGTAGTAAGAGCTTTGTCTTATTGAAAGCAAATGATTTTTCGTGTAGTGAGCAATTTCGAAAAGGAGACTATTAGTAAACGCGCCATCCCACGCATGCCCTGGCATGACATTCATACAGCCATGGTGAGTTAGTCAAAGAGTTTAAAAAACCGGTTACTGCTCTGCTGTTGATGATACACTAAACTCACCGTCCGGATTCAGGTAGGGCCGCCGGCACGAGACGTGGCACGTCACTTTATACAACGGTGGAACTTTATTAAATCAACAACGCGCTTCCGCGACAAACCGGAAATACCTTATCTTATGCCGAAAGGGGAATATGTGGCAGCACGGGATGAGAAAAAATTTCGAGGTACATGCCGTGCCCAAGTGGTTCGAAGTAGCGCCGAATGGAGTCTAGGGATTGAAAAAGAGGTAATGCATAAGACGGACCTTGCATATTCTAAATAGTCAACGCACATTGTAGTGTTCCATTTACAGCGCGTATGTCGAGTGCATCACTCGAGCACAGCATTTTATCTATATAGAGAACCAGTTTTTTGGTCGGTCAATGCGGACAAGAGAAAAAGGAAGTAGTTTTATTAACGAGAACAATGAAATGAATAGTAACTGCCACGCACGCCGACGATAAATTAGTCAAGAACCAAATTGGACAGGTACTGTAGCTGTAAGGGAAATGAGGCTGTCATGCATGTCCATATGACTCATGCTTTTCTCCAAGGCCATCGTGGACCGCATCAAGAGGGCGCACAGGGAGAAGAAAAAATTCCGCGTCATCGTGATCATTCCGTCCGCGCCAGGCTTTGAAGGCGACTTTGCAAACCAAGGTAGCCGGTCCATGGCGCTGAGGTAAGTCTAAACAATCGTTTGTTTATGACATATCTGATACCGATGATGCCATTTCTGGATTTGTGGGTCTGCAGGTCCGTGGCGCACTACCAGTATTTGTCCATCTCACGCGGAGGGTTTTCGGTCTTGGAAAAACTGCAGCAAGCCAACATTCCTGCAGAAGAGTACATTGGTTTTTACAGTCTCCGTAACTGGGGTCAGATCAAATCGCAGCCGCGTCAGTCAGGCACCACCACCACGAGTCCACGCGCCAGTGCCGCTAGTAAGGAAGACAGTTTCTACAACTCGCCTCCCGATTCTGCAGCCACCACGGTCGTGGGAAGCACGAATACCTCATCGGATATGCTGCAGAAGCGGTTGGAGGCCGCAGGACTCGTGCGCTCGGGAAGCAAAAAGCGGAACCGAGCACGGACAATCATGATGAACAATGGTGGTTCTTCTAGAACAGGTGCGGCTGGATCGGTTGAGGCGCCTCTGCCGCGTTCCCGCAGTGGCGATTATAACGATGGACGCATGAACTATGTGACAGAACAGGTGTATATCCATTCGAAGCTCATGATTGTCGATGATAAGACAGTCATTTGTGGTTCAGGTCAGTTGCTTCAAATATTACGCCCACAATTGAGATGCAAGAAGACTGAATCATGCGCGTTTCCTCTATTATGCAGCCAACTTAAACGACAGGTGGGTTTTTCACAGAAAAAGAAAAGAGGGGGAGGGTTTAGAGGGCTGGTAACGCTGCTTGCGTGTGTGGGTTTGTTGGGGGGAGGGAATAAGAGCCAGAGAAGGAGGAGGGAAGGTCATCGATGCTGATGGACACAGTAACGGGCATACAAGTGCATAGACTGACAACGAGCGGGCTCCTTGCAGATCACAGCTCGGGAACCGCGATTCAGAGATTGCACTTGTCATTGAAGACACTGATCTTGTTCCTTCGCAGATGGGTGGTAAACCAGTAAGTCCTTCTTTCTTACGAGGGGGAGAAGTAAAGGTGGCTGCTGGGCAACCATCGCGTATCCTGACAATGTGGTATTGACATACCCTGAATTTATTATAGTATAGCGCGGCACGATTTGCATTATCCTTGCGACTCCACCTGTTTAAGGAGCACTTGGGGCTTCTGAATGTATCCGAAGCAGAGCAGCCGCAGGTGCAGGATCCGCTTGACGACAGATTCTATGTAGACGTGTGGCAAAAAACAGCGCAAAGCAATACGGAGATCTACCGGGATGTCTTTCACTGCGTTCCTGACGATACAGGTAAAAAAGGGGAGCGCGTCTTTCTTTCAGCAAGGAGAGGCAATGGGGGTGGACAAGGCAATACTGAACTGTTTTCTTTGTTCACTAGTTCATACATTTGACGAGCACCGCCGGTTTGTGCCCGATCCTGCGCGCGTGCCACCTGGCCATATCGCGCAGCCATGGGCAAGGCTCGAAGACGAGGTGCATGCACAACTTGAACGGATACGTGGTCATCTCGTCACATTTCCCCTTTATTATTTATACCACGAAAGCATGACCTCCACCATAGTGCAAGAGGCTGTGCCCCCCATAGTTTTCACGTAAAGGAAGCAAACTAAAAAAAAAGTTGGTCCAAGTGCAGCGAGCATCTGCGATTAAGAAGCACCGAAAGAGAAGAGATCATGAACGCTGTGTGTATCTCCGCCACCGGCCACAACACAAACATAAATTTCTTTGTGTTCCAGGCCAAACTCCTCCATCCCTTTTCCCCCATATTCACCCCTCTCCCTCAGAAAAAAAAAAGGTATAAACAATGAATATTCCTGGTATATAAAGCAGCATCTAACAAAAGTACTCACTTATTTAATTAGTACCTGTTGTTCAACACACAGCTTCCCACTTTTTTTCTATTTCTTTTCCTTTTCTTCCTCTCTTTATAGAAGTGGTCATCTCCGTTTGACCATCATCATCATCCCTCGACGATGCCCGTTCGCAGCAACACCACGGCTTTCAAGTCGTATGCGGCCGTGCTAGGCAATGGCATCCACCATGCGGCGAAACTGTCGACGCGCAATCCTATCGAGATGTTTGTCGGTGTCCTTATCCTTGCGTCCTTTAGCTACTTCTACCTGTTCAACCTGGCCCGTACCTCCGACATCTTTTCAGGCACCCACACTCGCTTATATCCTGCCACAGCTTATGCTGCCCCACATGGCCATTTCCAGACCGACCCTGTCCCGTTCCAAGCAGAGCCTGTGCGTCTCCAATTGAAACAGATCGCCGTCGATGCCCGTCGGAATAACAAACACGTGGATGGCCAAGATATCATGGGTCCCGCTTTGGATCGTTTCCAGGCCACCCTCCAGAACGACATCTTTGTCCCCGACGACGACCGCCGCGCCTACTCGTTTAGCCAGGGCCTCTGCTACCTCGACACGAACGGAGAGTGCTTCACCCTCGTCCAACAAGACACCGAGAAGGCCACCCTGTCCTACGTCTTTGACGTGTCCGGCTCTGCCTGGCGCCGTCAATTGGCCAACATGTGGGCTAGCAAAGTCGCGCATCTCCCGCCCGGTGATCTCGTGTCCCAAGCAAACTCGGGCCAAGGCGCCGATAACATTTTTGTCTGGTTGTTTGTCATTACCCGCAACATTATTTACCGTCTCAAGGAGCTTATCGACGTAAGTTTATTTCTCAGCCTTTCATTTTATTTTAGTTGCATTTTCAAATCTGTTTGTTTTGTTGTATACTCACACGGACGTATGACTGCTAGATGGCCGATAATGTCGATATCTTTGTCATTCTCTCTGGTTATGTCATGATGATTGGCACCTTCGTCTCCTTGTATGTGAACATGCGGAGAATGGGCTCTCGATACACCTTAGGTAAGCTAATTCCCATTTTCAAATGCACCAGTCTCCTGACTTTCTGTACTCTTTCTCTCTGCATCTAGCCACCGCTGTGATCGTCAATGGTTTCTTCTCGTTCATGCTCGCCTTATTGACAGTCAATGCACTCGGTGTGCAACTGTCGCCAGTTGTCATGGCGTAAGTTTTGTTTATCGCATTATTCATCTCAGCGCAAAAAAAAAGCAAAACCGAAATTAAGTCTAACCAATTTAAATTAGTGAAGCGATTCCTTTTCTGGTGATCACGATCGGTTTTGAGCGACCTTACAAGCTTACAAAACGAGTCTTCGAGTACAGCAAGGAAACGCCGCTGACTCGCCAGGACGTGCGTGAGACCATTGTGCGTGCCGTCAACAGCGTGTCCCTCTCGATTGCACGTGACTGCATCATCGAGATCTTTGTCCTCACCATTGGCGCCAAGTCGACCAACCCCGGTCTTCGTGAGTTCTGCATGCTGTCCGCCATCCTGCTCGCGTTTGATGTTGCCATCCTGTTCACGTGGTACACCGCCGTCCTCACCCTCAAGCTTGAGCTGCGTCGGATCCGCCAGTTCAGCTCGGTCTCTACCCAGGATACCAAGCCCACCAACATCATCCGCCGCGCGGTCGTCAAGGCCCTCAGCGATGACAACACGAATCAGCCTACTCCCGCCGCCTCTGAAAAAGCAAACAAGGTCAACACCGCGCCTTTCATTGGCCGGCTCAAGCTGCTTATGCTGATGGCGTTTGTCGGCATGCACATCCTCGAATTTTGCACCGCCTTCCAGCAGACCGGTCCCAAGGTTGATATTACTCAGCCCGCCGTCGAGTCTGCCCTCACCACCCTCCTCGCCCAACATGCTGCATCTGCCAAAAGCGCCCTGCCCCTCGTTGTCGAGGTGTTCCCGCCCATGCATTTCCACCTGCCTTCGCCTCATATCGTGCCTGAGTCTATCGTGCGTCCCTTTGAGGCCCTGGCGGAGATCTACTCGGTCTATATCCAACACCCCGTCATCAGCCAGTGGCTCACCGTCGGCCTCTTCGTTTCCCTTTTCCTCAACACATACCTTTTCAACGTTGCTAAACAACCCAAGCAGCAGCAGCAGCAGCAACAGCAGGCTCCCAAGGTCGCCGCTCCTGTCGTTGCACCGGTCAAGGTGACACCACCCCCGCCTCCGCCTCCGGCGGGCGTCATCCGCTCTGTGGACGAATGCATCACTCTGATTGGCACACCCGAGTCTCTCCACGACGAGGAAGTCATTTCGCTTGTTCAGGCTGGCAAAGTCGCTCCGTATGCTCTTGAGAAGACCCTCGGCAACTTGCAGCGTGCTGTGTCTGTCCGCCGTGCCCTGATCTCGCGAGCCTCGGTCACCAAAACCCTCGAGTCCAGCGCCCTGCCTCTTGAGAACTACCACTACGACAAGGTCTTTGGCGCTTGCTGTGAGAATGTGATTGGCTACATGCCCATTCCCCTTGGTATTGCCGGCCCTATGAACATTGATGGTGTCTCGGTCCATATCCCCATGGCTACTACCGAAGGTTGTCTCGTTGCCTCTGCCTCGCGTGGCTGCAAGGCCATCAATGCCGGAGGCGGTGCCCGCACCATTGTTACTGCTGACGGAATGACTCGTGGTCCCTGCGTTGAGTTCCCATCCATCATTGAAGCCGGCGAATGCAAGGCCTTTATCGACTCTGCTGAGGGCAACAAGCTCATCACCGATGCCTTCAACTCGACCTCCCGCTTTGCACGTGTGCGCAAGCTCAAGGTGACGCTCGCCGGCAAGCTTGTATTTATCCGTTTCTCGACGACCACTGGTGATGCCATGGGCATGAACATGATCTCCAAGGGTTGTGAAAAGGCCCTGACCGTCATTAGCGAACATTTCCCATCGATGCAGATTATCTCACTCTCGGGCAACTACTGCACGGACAAGAAACCTGCGGCGATCAATTGGATTGAGGGTCGCGGCAAGTCCGTCGTGGCTGAGGCTCTGATTCCCAAGGAAACGGTTGAGAAGGTGCTCAAGACCACAGTGCCTGCTCTCGTGGAACTCAACATTAGCAAGAACCTGGTCGGCTCGGCCATGGCCGGCTCGGTGGGCGGATTCAACGCCCAGGCGGCCAACATCCTGACAGCTATCTACCTCGCGGCGGGTCAGGACCCTGCCCAGAACGTCGAGAGCTCCAACTGTATCACGCTCATGAAGGAGATTGACGGTGACCTGCATATCTCGTGCACAATGCCGAGCATCGAAGTCGGTACAGTCGGCGGTGGCACGACGCTGCCTCCTCAGCAGGCGGTGCTGGATATGTTGGGCGTGCGTGGACCGCACCCGACCTCGCCTGGCGACAATGCCCGCCGCCTTGCCCGCATCATCTGTGCAGCTGTCATGGCCGGTGAGCTCTCTCTCTGTGCAGCGCTGGCAGCTGGTCACCTTGTCCGCGCCCACATGGCCCACAACCGCGCCGCTGCGACGCCGCAACCTCCTCAGAAGAAGGAACCTGGCACCTGCCTTGTCTAATTTGAGAAAAATTTTGCAACTATACTTTAAATATCCCCCTCACACTCTCACACTTGTAATGCATCGCACAAAGTTATTATTTTTTTATTACAATTCTTTATATTTGTTTTCATTTAAATAATGTCTGTGTGCGCGTATATCTAGAGCACAACACATGTGGGATTCTTGATGAGTAGAGAGTTGTTTACCACATGGCCTGATCTTCGTGTTGGGTTTCGGCGGGGGTGGAGGAAGAAGAGGAGTCGGAGGAGGAGGAGTCGGCAGAGCTGCTGAGCGACGAAATCAGACGCTGCCAGTCCTCCTCGGAGGAGAAGTTGCTGGTCAATTGCTTCAGTTTCTCGATGTCCTGCTGCTTGTCGGGGAACTGCGACGAAAGGCTCTGCAGGAAACCAGACCACTGACCCTGGATCTGCTGGTCACTGGAGGAGGCCTCCTCCTCGGTGGCGGCATTGGCATGGTTGTTCTGGAGCTGGTTTGCGAGCTGCGAGGCTTCATTGGAGAGGGCATCACCAGCCGAGTCGACCTTGTCCTCCACCTTTTGTGCGACTCCAGAAGCTTGGTTTTGGAGCGTATCCATGTCATAGAGGACCGAATCAAAGGCGGCGTTGTTGTGTTGAGTCGAGGCGGCGACCTGCTGCTGGGGAGCCTGCTGCTGGGGAGCCTGCTGCTGGGGATCCTGCTGACCAGACGCGTCGGAAGACTGCGCAGGATCAGAGGAAGCGGCTTGCGAGGGGGCGGGAGCAGAAGACTCAGCAGGAGCGGAGGACTCAGCGGGGGCGCCGGAGGCCTGCGAGCCGTCGTTGGCCTGAGCAGCCAAGGAGTAGTCGCCGGGGATGTTACGCTGACAACCGTACTGCGAACGGCCGGTAGGGCAGTCGTCCTTGTTGTGACAGCAACGAATACAGAAGCGATTATCGCTGGGTTCAATAATGCTGAGGAAGTATTCATAGTTGCGACAGGCCGCATTTACGGGCTTGCCAGCGCCATGGTTATCGTATTGGCCACCGCCATCGCTCGCCTGAAGCTGGTACGTATCACGGTTGAAGTAGCCAGTGATTTGCTGGTAGGAGTCTGTCTGTTGGAAGTGGGCGGTTGTCAAGAATCCCTCAGGGAATGCTTGGGCGTTGGGAACGGCTCCAGCCGTTGTACAGAAGGGGATGCCATCGTTCTCATGTGGGGCGACTTCAAGACCAGGTTGAGGGGGGAGGAACAAGCAGAAATCACTTTCGCTGTTCAGATAGACTTGTGGGCCACTGCCGTCGTCCTGGCGACGGGCAAGCTCAGGAGAAGCGGAAGCCAGTGCGGCGGCCAACAGACCAAGACCGAGAGTACGAGTCAACATTTTGATGTGTATATATGTATATCAGGGAAAGGAAAAGAGAGGGAAGTTGAGTGGCGCGAACACAAGAAGGTTGGAAGGAAGGTAGAAGAGGAGGGTGAGGAAAAGAAAGAGGAAATAAAGAGGATGAGGCGATACAAGTACCGTGAAGGAAATTAAGGGAAAGAAAAAAATACGACGAGCAAAGTGTGACACTTGTTAATATGCCGGATTCAGAGGTGTTACTGTGTAGTTTTAGCGTATCTTGACATTTGAGTCCAGGCCTCTCCAAGCAGTTCAGCACGATTGCTCGAGTTGCAAGTACAAAAACTTAAAAATAGCAAATGTCTTGGTCTCGCCATTTTTGGCAACCGCAGATCGTAATTTTTCTAAGCTGCTGGTGTCTGTGAAACATAAAACAATCAGCAGGTGGGGTTCACTCAATATATTCTGCATAACTGAATCGGTCTGGCAAGCTTACAAACATAATGTTGCCACCTTGTAGATGTAGATAGATGACATTGTATGTGCCAGTGACGCAGGGTTTCAGATGATGGCCAGACGAAGAACAATAGGGTCTATCGACTAACGATTCGCACTCACTCATGCTAAAGGCTCTTCCGGATACATTTTTCCTTTTTTTTTTGCTTGGCATTTTTATGCTCCGCCCTCAGCCGATAACCCGACAACGAAACAAGAAAATAATATGAGCACTCTCCAGCAGGTCAACCGCTGTTCCGATTTAATGGCTCAAATCGTCGATAGGGCTATAGGCAAAGCCGGCCCCGTCTTCATTGCGGTCGCTGTTGCACTCATCGATATGTGCGCATTGGCGTACTATCTCGTCATCTTCCCATATTGTCATAGCGACTTTTCTGAAACCTCGCTCCTGGGAAAGCTCTACACTGCCACCACGTTGCTGTTCACGTTCTACATGGTCTATGCGATCCACTTCCATTATTACATGGCCATCACTACCCACCCGGGCACCATGGCTTCCGAAGCCGAAACATCCTCGTCTATACCCCACGCCGGCTCAGCAGTAAGATCGAAAGTCTGTGATTCCTTCTGAGACTGATCTGTCTGTCATGAACGACAACAATAAGGATAACGACCCGTCGCTTAGACAAGTGCTGCTGGACATGGAAGAGTATTCAGACTATCCGAAAACGTGCAAGAAATGCAAGCTAAACTGAAAAGAAGGGAAAAAGAAGGTGCTGACACCATCCTATTCTTTAAATTTGTTAGGCCATCTACCTAAACCAGAGCGAGCCCACCACTGTAGCGTGTGCAACCAATGTATTTTGCGATTCGATCACCACTGTAAGCCAATTCCTTCACAGATGAAATATACAGAAAAAAGAAACAGAGGAAACAGCTGCACAAAAGAAAAAGTGTCTAAAATGTCCCAGGTCCCTGGATTCACAACTGCGTCGGTCATTTCAATCACCGGTACTTTGTCCTCTTCATGACTTATTTGATCCTGTCTGCCGCCTACTTTATCGGGTTTGGCTGGCGGCCTTTTATCGTTTCGCTTGACCTTGTCAACAGCGATGTAAGTGTAATGAATGAAATGGAAACAAAGGAAGCCTTGGCTGTCACGTCGATCTCCTTTATTTCTTCCCGCGCATTCATTTCTTAATACGCGTGTTGCCGTATTATTTTTAGTGGCCCTATTATTTTCCACGACCCCTCATGGCTTTCTCCATGATCCTCGCTATCTGTATGGGCCTCGCAATCGGTAAGGAGAACTTACAGCATTTGGTTAAGCTCGACGCTAGACCCCTCATTCGCTAAAAACAAACTTAGGTGCTTTATGTCTGTGGCATTACTATCTGGTAAGTTGCACACAGCACATGGTTTGAAAGACGATCTCACGCTAAGCCCCATTTTAGATCGTTACGGCTCAGACAACTGTCGAATTTTATAACAACTGCTATGACAAGCGCATGGCCAAGCGTGAAGGAGAGGTAACATTAAACGAAAATAACAGGATCTGCTTTTGGTTGGATCCTCAAGTTCAAAAATAATTTACTCACGTGCGCATTCAGGTCTTTGTCAACATGTACAATTTTGGTTTCAAGGAGAACCTACGACGGTTTTTCAACGTTTGCGAACAATTGTAGGTATTCCATGTCACATCGTTTCATACATTCTTTTCACCTTGACGTGCGATGATATTAATATCCGTTGATCTAGTCCATGGTACACTGTCCTGTACCCGATACCCATCCCGCCACGAGTAAGTATCAGGCTCTGCCTCGTTTTTCTTCATTTTTGTAGGTTGCTAAATGTCAGTTTTTCTTCATTGTCTTTCCAGGGAAATGGACGCATGTTTGAGAAGTGCGAAGCGTTCTACTTGCTGCCACAATCACGCCAGCGAGAACAAATGCAACTTCAGCGTGAAGTTCAGGATCTCGAAGATATCAAGGATATATAAATAAATAAACTGCATGCATATTATTAGTCTAACCATCTTCTGTATGTGATTTCTATCTCTTCTTTTCTCGATCTCTTTATATACATACACTATATTGACGAAGCTTATTAGGAAGGACGACTACTCTAGGGAAGACCATATTACTGCTGCTACTGCTTCGCATGAGGATGGTTTGGAGAGACCGGTGTCAGGCGGTTCACCATTGAAGAGATTCGTCGCGAGAAACTGACTGAAGAGCGGCGTTGGCGTTCGGGTTTTTCCACACGAGTCGAGATAGAAGCTGATGGCGTGGGCGGTTCAATCTTTGTGGTGGATGCGTTCACATGACCAAGCATACTGTTGTGGTGGCTCTTCTTACGAGAAGCGGTGGAGGGTACGGGTGAAGCGGATCCGGTGGTAACGTTTCCATTACTATGATGGCTGCCGCTACTAACGCTGCTCACGCTGCTTCTACTCGATGAGCCTGAAGGTGTACTCAACGAAGAGACATAGCCTTTCTTGTAGGCGAGCACCGCCAGTGGAACGTCATCATCTGAAGTGGCAATCATGGGTGGTCGTCGTCTGGGTTGCTTCTCGGCATATTCTGGAGAGTGGTTCACTTTCATCATGCTCGCACGATTATGTCTTTGTTGGTGTGGCTGTTGCGGATAGAGAGGATATTGCCGAGGGTAGTACTGATAGTGAGGGTGAGGATAGTTGTACATACCCATCGAAATGGGTACGGTCGAGGGTTGTTGTGGTGGCGATAGTGGCGACATGGCTTTCTGCTGGTAGTATGACTGATAATACATCGAGAGATGGTGATTTTGCATGGTAGTGAGTAAACGAGAAACGAGATGAGAGAGAGAAAGGGAGATGACGGCGGAGCATGGGCCACACGAGAACTACATATGTGATACTGGAAAGGGGGGCTGGGTGGTTTACCGAATAAAACAAAGGGAGATCCTCAAGAGGTAAGAAAGGGAGTCGCATGAAAAAGAAGGGGTGGAATTCTCTAGCTGAGATCATCATCATGGTGGCAAATGTAACTTGAGCCCCATACACACAATTATAATAAACACAGCAGATGTTAAAACAAAACAGATTGATATGCGATGTTAATGGATGCAGGAATAAATAAAAAGTTCAGGATGATCGTAACGAGGAGGAGGGAGCAGCTGCAGCAGAGGAGGGGAAGGAAGAGGAGTTGTTGTTGCTACTGTTATTGTTATGACGCATCATAGCCTGGATAAGGTCTTGCAGGTCATTTTCCTCAATGACGGGGCCAGTCCCTGAGCATTTAGCCTTCTGCTTTACTAATTCGCACAGCTGCGAGACGTCCATGCTTTCAAATTCGGGATGTTCTGTTAAACGATCCCAGACCTCAGTACAGGGAATAAGAGCATTATCAGAGCTTGCAGCTGCGGTAGGCGTATGATCGAAGCGTTCGACTTTGCTCTCGGCAAACATAGGATTTTGATTGATGGCGGTGCTGCTGGGGAGGGGGCAATCGACTGGTTGCTGTGAGTGGTTGGCTTGCTCGCAGATGGTTTTGGGTGAGTGGTCCGAGGCAGGCGGGGACATTTCCCGTAAGGAGAGAGGAACGTCGACACCGGCGTCTCGCAACCTTGCCATCGTCGTCTCAAAAGCCATCGCTGCACCTCTCAGCGTATAGATTTCCGATTCCATCCGCTTGAGTGTGTCCCGTAGCTCCTGATTCTCCTGTTCGAGGCGCTTTGCATGCGTATCGTGCTGTTTTTCCATGTCCTGGATCTTTATCTCCAACTCTTTTACGTAGCGTTCTTTGCGTTCTCGAAACGCCCGCTGTGCTGCACGGTTCTGCTCCTTGCGCCGTTGTCGCTGATCCTGCGGCGATGCGAACGCCTACATATCATGACTTCTTGTTAACTTTCTCCTTCTCATTGAAAAAAATAAGATAATAAACCCTGGCTCTTACCAGTTGTGAATCAAATGTCGGGCGACCAGAGTCATCTGTTCTCGAGTGTTAAACATGGAGCAATTGAGGGACATTCAATCCTTACCAAAGCTGTCTCCTTCGCTATAAGTGACACTGTCTTCTGAACCGTCATTCCCTACGATAACAAGTCAGCGATAGAAGTGTATCAAGGGAGGTATATTTACGTACTGTAAGAGTTGCTGTTTCCATTCAAACGATCGTAGGAGGAGTCCCATTTATTCTTCTCCGTGTCGACGTCCATCATTGTTGTCTGCATACTAAGTGGTCGAAATTGAGCAATGTTGAAAAGAGTGGCTGTTATTGAAAGAATTGCCCGCTCCCCTTTTACAGTGAGGTTTCCTTTTATGCAGGACTGCACTTTTTATTCGATATTTGATGTTTTGCACTTCTTTTTATTTTCTAGATAGTAGATAGTGTTAAGCTTGACATGAACAGGGGCACTGACAGTCTCCTGACATCATTCATCTTCCAGATCAAAGCGCAAATGATATGATGGGACGGTCGAACGAAGCGGAATGCCCCAATTTGTCATCCTCTCAGTTGGTGCAACACAGGATATGCACGATGATCACTCGCGGTTGCAAGCATCAAACTCTCAATATATTTATATCCACACGTTAACTATAGAGGCATGGCACTCATTAAGCTATGTCGACCGAAGCCGATGATCATCATCTCGTATAATGGAAGTGGGCCACGTTACCACTATAAATTTAAAGTTTGTAGTATGCGATACTGCAATCTATGGACACTTAGTTGCAGTATTCATAATGCAGGTGACATGAATGATAGCCTTGAATGATAGCCTTGGACGGAGCGAACACTAACCTTACAATATCAGGACTGTGAGACTAGAGTTTGGTCTACACATTCACTGCTAATTATCTTACGTATGCTTTTGTTGGAACGACCCAACATGCTTGCATTGACCGATTCATTTACCGAACAGCGAGGCTGTTTTCTTTGTCCCTTGAATCATGTATATCCATCAAAAAGATCTGTGAGAGAATTCCAGCACTCTTCCACAGGTAGGAAGCAGGAAGTTAGCCGGACATCCAGAGCCTTGGTACCAACATATAAAGCCGTTATTAGCCGGAACCTGTGGCTGGTGACACAAAATTTACATTTTTAGCAAAGGATGATTGGTCGTCTTCTGAAACACATCTCCACTTCCTGACACTTGGTCCCTGCCTTTGGTCATTTATAGATTTTCCGTGTATTGACCAAGTGCTAAGTAGCAGAACAGGGTCCAGCATACATGGTGTCCTCAGAAGTCCACATTGACCTGTAAAGTAACACATCAGCTGTGTATGATCCAGACTTTGTGGCAGCTCAAGGTAGTAAAAGGATAACTTCATGGAAGATATTTCGTAAATGGGATTTCTTTACATTTCTCCATAGGCTTCATTGGCAAAAACATCTCGGATATACAAAAGACGAAACTCAATTTCCAGGACGACACCAAAAAGAAGACCAAGCGAAAGCAAACCAAAAGCGTCCTGCACCTTTTTCTTCTATCTCATGATTCCAGTGATTACAGTCCTACTGAAACCATATTGCCCTTTCTGCCAGCTCATACTTTGCGAGTGAATATAGCGACTTATCATTAGACAATCCAGAGCGTCATTCGCCACACAAACGTCCAAGTCCTCGCACGACCTCTTCCTTAATACAAATGTACCATGTAACGGGTTGGTGACAAGATGTGAATCGGACCTGTTTGTTCCTCACACTCAACGCTATCTGGCGCCCGATTCTTGACGAAGATTTAAACCCACAAGTCCAGGTCTCGTCTCTGAAATCACTGCATTTCACTGATGCATGGTCTCTGTTTCCACGCTTATGCCATACTGGCCATTTAGCGGGCCCGTTGGCAGCTCATTTCGGATGAAGTGCCGTTCCGTTTCCCTGACTTTATAAGGCCGCCTGTCGACTTATTAACCTAGTAATAGCCGTACGCACTCTCCAGGATGTCTCACACTATGTGGGGGTGTTGATAAATTGGATGATTTATATGAACATGCAATATGTGATTGCATTGATAGGATAGGTGACTGTACTAAAGAGTAAAATCGAATATATTCGTATACATACATCAGCACTTCTGTATATACAGTACACCTCCATTTTTCTGAAATCAAGTGACGCGTACGGACAATAAACTCTGTTTTTACTGGTAAAAACGTATTCAGGATACAAGAATCGAAAAGAATCAAGCTGTCAAAGAAGCCCCCGACAGCAAAAACAGACTTGTCTCGTGTGATCCAAACCTTGTGGCAGCTCAAGGTCGTAAAAAGGACAACCTCATGAAACATATTCGGTAAACTGGATTTCTTCTAACATCTCTCTACAGGCTTCACTGGCAGAAACGTCTCGGACGCTGAGCGTATACGTTGCAAGTGAAAACAGCGAGTCAACATCGGACAAAACAGAGTGCCACCCACCACAGGGAAGTTTCATATTAGAACCATTGATACGATGACTGGTATGATTGGAATGATTGGAAAGAATATTTACGAGAACAATGTCCTCGCAACTTTTTCTATGATGCAAATGTAGTAAAATGTGTCGTATGCTATGCTAGGACAATGAAAGTACTGCTTCAAGTGTTACGCCAGGACAAGCTGTCCTAGTCTCTGCAGTCCTGTATGACGCGCGCACATTAAGTGTGGTGTCGCCAGTACACCACGTAGCCGTCTTGTCTTGAGTGCGCTGAAGCCCTCATTCGCCTTCGACGCCACACGCGCCCTGGTGTTGATACACGACATCGCGAAGCTCTTGCGTCCCATGTGCGACCCCTTGGTCCGCCAGCTTCAGCTCAGCCACCTGACTGCAGTACAAATAACCTGCCGGACGGTCCACGCGTTTTCGTCTTTCAATGTTCGCCTTCGCATGACATCGGCTCACCGATTCCCGGTGGATACACCGGATACATCCGGTCATCCAAGTTGCTTCAACCTATTTATGTTACGGTTCCTGGACCGTTGAAGACTGGAAACGCGTTGTCTGGTCAGATGAGACCAAAATATGCCCGCTTTGAGTCTGACGGACGCATGCGGGGCTGGGAGTATTCGGCGATTGAAGGGATCGATCCCAGGACCGTCCAAGGGACCATCAAGCATGGTGGTGGAAACATCATGCTGTGGGGCTGTATGCTCTGGGATGGTGTTGGTCATATGTGCCGTATCGACGGCGGTATGGACCAACACCTGTACAAGGATATACTGCAAGACTACCTCAAGCAGTCGGCAGAATACTACGGAAAGACCATGGATCGCATGATATTCCAGCACGATAACGACCCAAAGCACAAGTCGAAACTCGTGACTGAGTGGTTATCCGATCAGGGTATTACTGTCCTAGACTGGCCCGCTCAATCACCAGATCTAAATCCAATTGAACACCTCTGGGATCACCTCAAACGCAAGTTATCCCCTATGGAAATAAGCCAACTAGCATGCAAGAGCTATGGGAGCGGGTCGAACAAGAATGGGAGAAGATCAGCCCAGAAGTGTGCCAGGACCTTATAGCGAGTATGCCTAGACGTCTAGAAGCAGTTGGAAAAGCCAAAGGCAGATACACCAAGTATTAAATAGAGACTTAACCCAGCACACAAAAATTGTTGCAATGAGCCCGATTTCTTGGCCGTCCATATCTTCCCATATGCAGTATCTAGCAGGGTTAAGTATGTTGCTGGTAGTCCACCGTTTCGGCTATATTGAGGCTACTGCTAGTACAGTTCTCACTTTATCTCTTTCTCTTTCTCTTTCTCATCAATGGGGCTACGTAGCTTGCTTGGAATGCCTAATAATCGTTCTGCGTTGATTTTTCTTTTTAAGGTCGTTCTCTTGCTTCACCACTACGTGAATGTACAGTATTAGTAAAGTATGCTTGACCAATATCGAAGGTACTCTTGCAATGCTGGAGTGGCAAAGGTATGCTGGGTTACCGAGGGTACTACAGTAATGCGTCCGCATTTGCAATATTCTTCTTCGCATTTGAACCATGACCTCTTTCCACCACGGTCTATTCATTCTATATGCGGATATATTTTGACTCTGAGAGGGCCCAATCTTTATGAGAGTACCAAGGTACCTTTGTTTTTCCCACGGCAAGACATCCACTGTTCTCTGATCCAAGTCCAAAATATAGTGGATCTTCTAGCTATACACCGGAAAGATCACACGTCTTATTGTTCCTTGTATGAAGTATCTGTATATCTTTTAAAGTTTACTGAAATATAGATTACACTGCACTGTACCTTCGTAGCTTAATAGCATCGTTATTGACTGGTGGCAGTACTGGTGTTGATGGAGGGACCAATTTTAAGTTTCTCGTATTTGGAATCGGCTATAAATGGGCCCTTACTTATCTAGAATAACGTGCAGAACGACGCTTAATCGTGCTTGGGTGGCAATGATGACGGCAAAAATAAAGATCGGCGGGGTCACGAAAAAGGAAAGTCTGTATTTGTATGAATTCAAGCTACTTTGCCCCGACGCCACGAGCCAAAGCCCTACATAGAGCAGTTGCAGGTTATCTCCTTATTCCATGCGTAGTACATGGAGAGATGCACATACAGTACTTTATGCAGTTTAGTCAGTTACTTTCCCCGGAACAACCTTAACCTGGAGACTGCTGTCGTGTTTTTTTTCTGGTTCCTGGTGTGTCAGTATTCTGCAATACTGCTACCAAGACAACATGGCTGTCAGGTCCCGACAATTTCCTATGCACAACAAGCAATAGTATTATCAGCATACATGCGAGTGTCAAACATGATCGACGAAGAAGTCTTTCTCTTAAGCAAAAGCATCTACGTGCTAAAAATCTAATCATTACACAGTTCCGAAAAATCGACACCATCCATCAGATGTGGGGATATGGGAAAGTGGGACAGGTGAATTGGGAACAATGCGATGTAGTTTCAGCTGTCAAAAGGGAAGTGGACGAAAACAGAAGGAGGAAAAAGGGAAGAGGAAGAGGAAGAGGAAGAGGAAAAGGGAGATTGATGGGGCTCTTTCCAAATAAAGAGCTCGCATGGGTCGTTCGTCTTTTGTGGTTGCACACACTCACAAGGGAAGCAAAGTGTATGAATGAGAGACTGAGAGAAGGGCACACAGTCACCCGGCCCCCGCCCTTCTCTTTGTCTCTCTCTCTCTCTCTCTCGGTTTTATTCTTATATACTCCCTTACCTTCTCTTTCTTTTTTTTTCCTTCTCCACTTCTTCCTTTCCTTATACCTTCTATACCTTTGCGTCTCTCTTCAAAGCCATGGAGTCTCCTGGCTGCGAGCCCTCTTTTACTGCTCTTGATACCACTAATACTATGGTATGTCAGCTTGTACTGTGACTATGCAATATGACCAACTCTGTATTATCCATAGCCTCCCCACAGTCATCACCCTCCCCATGCTGTACTCAAGATCCAGCTGAAGCGACTTGTTTCCCAGCACGATCGGCAAGGGGTGATTTACACACGCGATCTACTTAACCTTATAAACGAATACGAGCAAGAGCATGACCTCGTGCTTCTTTCGGACGACCAAAAGACGGCGATTCAGCCTTACTGCTTCGCCAACCCTGACCTGGAAATGACGGCCGACGACATTCTCTCTCTTCTTACCCTCGTCTTTCCTTCCTCACCCTCTCCTTCCAGCCTTGACTTTGACCGTCCACGTTCCTCCGCTCCGCTTATTCACACTCCAAAATCAATCCGTCGTGATAGCATCTCCTCACCCACGAGTCCGTTACCCGCCGTGGACGAGCCGGTAAGATCATACACGCTCTTTCCTTGTAACTGTTGCTCACGCGCAAGTGCCTTTCTTAGCTTGAAGCGGATGACAAGGAGAATCGGTTCAGGGATGACACCGAAGCGGATGGCGAGGAAGAAGTATGTGATCAAATACTTTTTTAGCTGGGGCTCTCTCTCAAATGAAATTTATATTGCCAGGTACAAGAAGACCATTTTGCTCAGCATTATCGCCGCTCCATTATGATGACACGCCGCCTAAAACTCTCAGAACGTAATCTCGCCTCCATGACACGTGACAATGAAGATCGCATCGTCCAACTGCAGAACCGCGTCGACGACATGAACCAGGAAGTTGTGAAGCAAAAGCGAGAAATTCTTGAGTATAAGAACAAAGAACAAAACAGCCTCGAGCAGATTAGTGCGGTATGTTTTCTTCCTTCTAAATTCATACCACGCTGCTCTTTATTTATTTGTCATGGATTGTTCATTAGCTGGAATCTCATATTGCCCATATTGAGCGGTCAGAAACAGATCAAAAGCAAGTTTACTTATCCATACGCAAACTGTTCGACGAAAAATGTCGTAAGTATCTTTGCAGTCCTAAAGAATAAGGCGATCTCACGCAAAGAATAGAGGAGACACAAGAGCTGCAAGATATGCTGAGGCATAAAGAGCTAGAACTCCAAAAGACAGAAGCTTTATTGAGCTCGATTCATCACGAGTTCAAACAGTTAAACGAAGAACGTAACAAGCTCATGACACTACAGCGCAACCTTGAACGTGAACTGGCTACCTCTCACACCACACACCTGCAACTCGCCGAGCAAAGGTCCGAAAATGAGCGCCTAAAGGAGATCATAGATAATCTTAAATGTGATCTCGAGGCCAAAAATGACCTGACCGATATCCCACTGCCGGATCATGCCGATTCTCTGATTAATGCAAGTGAAAAAATATAATTCGGAAACGAAAACAAGAAAGACCTTTGAGCTGATCCAAACTACTCTTATAGACACTCCGCGCCGAGCTAGAGAGCCAGGACACCCGGTTGGACGACAAGGTGCGCACAGACATAGTTGGAAAAAACAAAAGCGGCGGGCTTAACATGTGCATGCAGGTTGATGCGACTGAGGAGCGATTAAAGTCTGTGGAACATGAAAAAGACTATTACAAGTCCCGGGCCAATGAAGCCATGGAAGACCTGGACCGGGTCAAGCGGGAACTGAGCCATCTTCAGCAGGCATTGGACACTGAAAATCAGTCGCTGGTCAGCGAACTCGCCCACTTGCGCATGCGACGCGTTCCTGGCCGAAAAGAAAAAGCTCTCTCCATGGACGAACCGCCGACACCAGAATTGACGAGCCCCACCTCTGCCAAACGATTTTTTGATGGCCTCGATATTGTCCCTCCTGCTACTGACGTATGGGCGCAATCTCGACTGCGTCAACGTAAAATGGACAAAAAGAAGCGAGGTGAGCAAGTAAAAAGGAGGGAAACAAGGGGCAAAGACTCACCGTCGTCTTCATTTTCTAGGTGTTCAAGATCTGAATGAGGTAAACCGACTCGTCCCTGAAAAAGATGAAGTAAACTCACAGCAATATCTTGCAGTCTACGATGATGAGCACCACTGTGGATATACCATCCATTGAATCTCCTGAAGGAAGACTCAGTCGACGGCCGGGCAATGATCGAGCTGTGACAAATACGGCGACCTTCGCCATCTATACCCTGCTGGTCTATATCTTTGGCATTGTCACCTCCACCTTTATTCTTGAAAATGGTGTACCGCAAAGCTGGGAGCAGGCACTGGTTGCCGCCGCGACACAACCCGGAGGGTCACGGAGCAAGATACTGGAGATAGTGATCTATTGGATCGAAAAGCTTCTTTTCGAAGGCGAAGGCTTGCCTCTGTCCTAAATGCTCCATTTGATCCTGTCTCCCTTGTCATACCACCAAACGCCACCACTCCGTATTTATACAGCACACACCAAATTCTATCCTGCAAAACAAAAACACACACGCACTCCCAACAGCACTGTCTTTCTTTTTCACTCATGCATCTGACACACGCACAATCCCCAGACAACTACTCACACATCGCCTCTCTATCTCCATCTCCTCTTCGTCCTAGTGTCGGCCCAATCTTTTATACTTTCCATCCTTGTAAACTTATTATGAACCCATTTCTAGCTTTACTTTTTTTTTGCATCTTATTTGAAGCGAAATGTCTTTAAATTTAACCAGAAATTACCATTATTTTTTATAGAACCAACCACAGTATATGCGGTTGCACCATATATTGGATTTTCCCAATGGTTGGCACTTCATTTTTTCTTCTTAGCGTGACACGAGCTTCCATTTGGTGCTGTGAGGGTTTCAGGTTGGCAGTGCTCGAATATCACCTTGACCAAGTAGGTTTAATACATGGCGCCCGGCCTTTTTCGATTTGGCGCTGCCGCATTTATGTATGACGTCCTATCACTTCCACTCTGGCGTGAGCTACATATCAGTTTGACGTCCCACGACGTTCACATTGTTGCGAGAAGTAGAACACCTTGGCGGATAAATACTTTATCCATGATTATTATGCATGGATACACCATTGGGAAGTTTGAAGCATGAATTTCCACGGTATCCATTTGAAAGGGTTTAGACACAAAAGATGTGGATAAAAACAGGTAGAGCATATGTGGAAAACGGGATAACATTTGGGCGGTCTTCTGGGTCTACGTAAACCTAAAACCTGAATACTCGCGCAACTTGGAGCTTTCTCGCGTATCTCAAAGCCTTTCCGCTACCTTGTAGCGTCATTCGCACCGGGACTGGGGAAGCCAAGGATGACGATGCTACCGGCTCCTTTACTGCGACCATGTACACCGATGAACGCAGCAACGGCCACTTGGACACCGGGCTTATGTACACATATACGTTCAACAGGTGCTCACGCATAGCCGCGGAAGACTCCTTTATCGTGCATGCTTCTCAGTTGCAGATTGCACCTCAATGAACGTAGTTTGTCAGTGATATAAACATTGTCGAGTATCACACCACCAAACTTTCCATACCTGCCGCGTCATAAAAATAGTGTCCATACAGCGCACAGCGCCGATCCTCTCTGAAGACGACAGGCGATCTAGGACAGGCAACAGCCAGGCCACAAAAGTGGGGGGTGTCCGTGGGGGGTGCCTGTGGATGTGCCCATTATAAAAGCTGTCGCAGCATAACCATCGAATTCGGTATACATCTAGGTACACACGGCATTAGATTTTATGTATCGACTGACCAATAAAAAAGTCCGACAGTCCATTGTCTGCCAAAATGTAGGCTTGAAACGCAGGGGCGCGCCGTTCAATCGCCTTCCCTTTTTACAGGACTCAAACTCTCTCATGGAATCGTATTTTTGAAATCGCATCACAAACGGCAAGACTACCTTATTGTCCGAATTCATTGACAAGCATTTGGAGGAAGTGCTCGGTTTTTTCAAGAAAGTGTGTTATCAATGAGCGCGACGACCCTGAAGCAACGGTTGGCGCAGCGATTTGCGAGTGCCCGTGCCCACGTTCATGGCTGTGAGGTAAGCCATTTTGGCAAAGCTGAACCAAATATCTGTTCATTGATCCCTTCCTTTAGGCTCTTTTACACTGAGGACGTCAACTGGGCGCAGCTTCTGAACACAAGCCAACGCGAATTAAGGCTTATCAGAGACTACAAGAAGAAAGACTACTGCCCTAAAATGCCACAGGGTCTATATAATTACGTACGTTCGTACAAAGATGTAAGCCGAGAAAGCTTTCTCCTAGGAAACAGACTGATTGACCCTGTATGATAATGAGCAGGCGAAGTCGATCAAGAACGCAAGAGAGACCATCTTTTAACAACAAGCTTGGGACAATCCATACATCAGAGAGGAGAGCTTCGACATGGATTGAGTCGGATCATGTTATTACCATCTGTAAGAATCGTCATCGTATGCTTTCTCTGCTAGGTCTGACAGGATAACAGAGTTCAAGAGCTCGAGGCAGGAGACATTGACTCCACTGAGCGAACAGAAGCTTGGCTCATTGGTAGAATATGGAACATGACAGATAAGGCGTTCAACGATTTGAAGTTATTTGATATCAGCCGGTGAGCACACGCTTAACGTGGAGTGATCAAATCTAACTTTTTCATTTCTAGAGGTGAGAAAAGATGACAAGCATCATCTTTGAGAAAAAATAAGAACCGCGTCCCTCAAGGAGCAGAAACGCTACAGCGCAAAAAGGTGGGCAGACGGCTTGACATGATCCTGCGCAGGCTGAGACTTGAGGTCGGAGGCGGAGAGGCGGGAAAGCACGCTGAGCAAACCAACACCAAGATGCTGAAAGAGAGAGACCTCAAACTGCCGAAAGCCTTGAAAGGCATGCTGTGCTGACACGGTGCGTGTGAAGCTTACCGGCCACGCCCAGGTACCTCTAGAACACGATGTGACGTCAGCATTTTTCTGTCACTTTAGTTATCCATCTCCACTATGCCCTTCTGTCACACATAATCCGTCGCCGCCAAGGGCTTAAACACCTTTACCTTTTGGGAGAACGCGTCTCACTTCTGGAGAACGGTACATCACATTTAAACCAAGTTTACGAAGCATAACCAGAAGCCTTATCCGATGCCTACCTGGTCAAGACTAGCTACAGGAAGCTACAAGAGTCCAAAAGTCCACTACACACCCGCGACAACTTCGCAACCGTTGTTCTAACGACAACACCCACACATATCCATCCTCCACACGTGTCAGATGACAGTTTCATGGACGTAATGGAACTCAGAGATCACGACGTCAACATACCGTCGACTTTTACCACACCTGACAGAGACTATAGCGTCCAAACGCGCTCTTCTGTTCTTGGTAGGCGAGGCAGGCAGGGTTCACGCAGCAATTGGCATCCAGATTGGTCGTTCTTGCGCTTTTTGGGGCGGATGAACTCGCCCAAGCCAATACGGGCAGCTCATTAACTTACGCTTCTCGTCCACGAAGAGGACAATACTTTGTTGCCTGTTGATCTACTCCTCGCAACAATGTGAACGTCGTGGGACGTCAAACTGATATGTGTTCACGCCAGAGTGAAAGTGATGGGACGCCATACATAAAATACGGCAGCGCCAAATCGAAGGCCGGGCGCCATGTATCAAACCCACTTGGTCAAGGTGATATTCGAGTACTGCCAACCTGAAATCCCCACAGCGCCAAATGGAAGCTCGTGTCAGGTCAAGATGAAAAAAACCAAGTGCCAACCATTAGGAAAATTCCAATATAAAACTCGGTCCGGGGGGTGTGATGATGGATATACCAAATGCTTTCAGGGCAATGGTACTGTGTAGCAACTACGTTATTCGTGATTGAAAAACATACTGGAGGACTACCAAAGCTGATGTGCTTGCCAGGCTGACATCGCCACCGATTCATCGGTTAAATAGGAGGGCTCCTCTTCGGTTCTGGCAATCTTCGCAGAGTTTGGAGGAGCTTCTCGATGCTTCCATAATCACTAACTGGCCCTTTTCCCCTACGTAAATACACCCGCAGGTTTTACCGTGAGACTTCTCGGTATAACAGTCTTCTAATCGACTCGAATAATACTATGGACCAATGAACTGTTTTCTGGGTGTATCTTTCAATTTTCCAATCCACTGATGCCTGTTTTGAGATTAAAGCTACTTCTCCCTGTAGCTTCTTTCCGTACACCTTCCGTGATTTTTCAGGACAATTGTATATATATATATTGACAGGCTCTGTTATATTTGAACTGTACGTACGTTTTATCTACTCATGGCCAAATTCTCATTAATATCTTTGAATATACGCAGTAGATATCACTGTTTATTATTCGCATAAGAGCATACGTAGTCACACGAAGCTACACGTATCCTTTATCTACAGTATTGTAAGCCTTTGCAGATTGCCACACGCGTTTTCGATCATCCGTTTCGCTTCGTCATAGCTTCCATGTTCAACGGCTTCAATCTCAAGGTCTTCCAGGCTTCCATTTATACCAGTTTTAACGAGAGCCTTGACAAATTTCTTGATGTGTGCTAAAGGAGTGGGTTTGGAGTGAGTCTGATCGCGGCAGCTGGTGGTGATGCTGAGTGTCGTCACGACGGGCTGACGAATTTTCAAGACTACGCGTGCCACGATATCGTTAAATTCGTTGTCACTGTGCCCTTGACCTTGACATATCGCGACAATCTTCAACTTGCTAAGCTGAGCTTCGAGTCCTTCTTCTGCAGCGCATTTGGAAATCTTGTTGATTAAAAGAATCCCGCCATAACAGCTAAACTTAAGCTGGAGCGGATTTCGATGTGGTATCTGGAAGATTGCTTCGATGGGTACGACTTTCGGATAACGTCTGTTATGCTGATCAAAGTGAAATGTCTGCAGCTTCTGTGAGGCCAACACGAGCTTTGATATAGCGCGTAGATCAGACCAGTCAAAACCTTGCGATATCTGCAAAGTACGCATACATGGAAGACAGCTGTACCGCGTATTGATGCGTCGTAATACTGCATGAATAACAAGGCCTGTACAGTCGAGTGAAACAAGTTTTTCGCGATGTCTCCAGATGATGTCAATTAACTTGGGCATGATATCGTCCGAGAGTAATAACTCTGGCCTTAAATGAAGACTGAGACCGTCTCCATCCTCTCTTTGTGCTTTGGTGAGAATTTCGTCTAATGAGGCTCCCTGTGCACCTTTCCATAGCAGCGAAATATAGCAATGAGGAGACATCGGATCCTTCTCCAGCATGCGAGTGAGACTTGGCTCAAAAGGAGCTCCAGTCGTCCAGGTTCCGCATAGCATCAGTGCCTTGAGTGACGGCAGATATTCACATATGTCATCGAAAGCTTCGGTGCTGAAAGGTGTTTGTAGAAATTGGAGATTGGAATGAACCCTTGCTGTGTTGCTCGTTGCGGATAAAGACAGAGCCACCGGGACAGCCGGAAATGTTAACGCTGGACTGCACCTTCTCGGAATTGTGCAGCTGAGAAGCTGAAGCTTTGGACAGAGCGAAAGTAAGATCTTTGTAAGATTACTCGGTAACTTCGCTGAGCAAATCCGAAGATCCGTCAGAAAGTTACTGGCTAGAATTTGTATGTGCATAGAGAACTGTCTGCTGACATAGTACTCGCAGTGCCTCGTCCCCAATATTACAAGGCTTTCTTCTTGGTCGTCCATGGCCCCTTGATGTCTGCGTTCTTCGCTCTTTTCTTCATCCGTGATCACTGCGCCCTCATTAGTGATGAGAAAAAAGTAACTTATCGCACAGGAGTCTCACCAAGTTTTCTGATATTTGTACATCCCGAATTAACCAGGAGGGATAGGATGGCACACATGTTGTACGTGCCTGTGATGTGTAATTCCTTCAGTTCTGGATTCAGTACTTCCATTAAGCCATCTGTCCCTGCCCAAGTCGAGAGTATAGGGGGCACTCTGACTGCGAGAGAGCGCCATACAGGTAGGCCTTTCATGTATACACGCCAACGGTGAGACAGACTGGCACATATCAAACGCTGCTCCGGAATGTATTCAAAGACCAGAAGCATGATGTCACCCGGGAGTTTGTCCAACGGATTCAGACAAGCGTCGCGTTTTTGTGTCGCCTTCCGCAGGGATTCAAGAATGACTTCTGTGCCAGGCGGATAGATAGTCGAATTGTAGATACCCTCTTGATACATTTGTACTGCGCTTTTATAGTCGCACAGCTCGCAGTAGGCGTCTCCTGCAATGTGGTAACCAGTCGCAACTTTTGGAAAACAGTCCATAAAGTGTTTGGCCTCTCTTATGGTACGATGAAGGCTGACAGCACTGCTATTGTCCCGTCTTTCGGTTCTCAGCTTGAATACTTCTGCTGTAGCTTTCAATAGATTGCTCGCCGCGGTGCTGGGATCTTCAGCATCGATGGCTTCCGTTATATAAACGTCCAAAACGGCATTTCGCGTAGCTTTTTCGTCTGCTGAAGTCATAAAAATATACTGGAAAAAGAAAGAAATGGTATAGAGTATGAGATATTTTTTTATTCATATAGCACATTACAGTGTTTCAAACCGTGCTCTTATCACTGATCACATCCTTTATGAGACAAAATTTTAGAAGCTTTGGCTAATGGATGAATTGAGTAAGCTTTGCAGAATCATAAGGTATACCACTGTTATCCAGATTAGGTTATCAATGTAGATTTCGCGAGTGAAATTATGGAAGAAGATGATGGTATTCATAAATGTTGATGAAAAGATGATGCAGTGATATATAACAGTACATGAGTGTGGCGGAAGCACATGTAAGGAGCATACGAGTGTGAATCAAAGCCGTATCAATAAACAACGCTCATTTGGGTCCCTTTTATACCGAAAATGTTGCGTGCGACGAAAAGCTACGGCAATGAACGACAACACTGATCATACTACTGACTCCTACTCTGTCAAATTGGAAGTAATATGCGCATGAGTGCTACATACAGAAATATTAGAAGCGAGATACCAGCCATATACATCTATACAAATTGCATTCATCTTTGGTGACGTATCAATGTAACAAAGGAAACGTGTGTCAAATAGCTGATTTTGGTCCATACGATTTTGTCCTCCATGATCGTAGAAGCTTTCGAACTATAAACAATATTTAAGGGGGGTTGGAGTGCCATAAATATGAGGCCGATATATGTGCTGTTTACAGGTAAAATACGCTGTGCAATCTTCATCTCTCTTCTGCCTCCAAACAACGATACCATAAATTGAGTGAGAATATATGCTTCTGCCGACCAGAATGTATTGTCCTTTCCTTCGGCTTTCACAGTATGAAAACTTGCACTCCTGCCAAGATTGACTTGATGTATATATAAAGTTTTATGAACGCCATGTGTATGCAGAACATACATCAGTGAGTAAAGCATTTGAATATTGATCCAAGACAAGAGCCTGGGTCAAACCGCGCATGCGTCTGTCAATCTTTGGTCTTATTCGTCTATTTTCTGATGATCCTTGGGTGTGCGCCACCCTGGTTGTAAGAGGCATAGACTTCTTGTTCACATTGTCTACGAGCCCTATTACGAGCCGTTTTACAGCCAAACGTACTTTCAATAAAGAGCTCTACTACTACAGTCTATTATATTTGTGCCGAAAGCTAACTAGCACTTCAGATTATTTTAAATTCATGTATTAGATGGAACAGCAGCATTAGACCACACAGATAATGCTTCTTGGCGAATGTCCTTGTTGTCGGGACCGCCAAAATTCTCACGCCAAAATCCCGGTAATAAACACATACAGTATGTATAGTGGATTCATCTTACTTCTCTAAGCATGTATATATTATATGCATGCCATTATATTTACTACCTCAGACCATGTAAAAGAACTACCTTTTCTTTTTTTTTTTCTATCTGATGCTGCCGTGATAAATATATATATATATTATAAATAGGGTACATATTTCTGGTACGCCTCCGCTGGACCAACGCGTACGATGTGACTTTGGATAGTGTGAGAGTGATAGAAAGCTAGATATAGACTAGAAAGAAGAGGGTTCGGCATGGAGGAAAAGTTTCTTCTGTGTTTCTATTGGGTGCATTCGGGTCACAAAATTCATCGATTCCGAGATAAAAAGAGGAAAGATCTCGTATTCAGTGGACCTGCAACTCAACTTTCTAACTTTCCCAGGGTCTCATGTCGCCACGTTCAGAATGGAATGTCAAGCCTTCCAAGGCTTCGCAACGCGCACACAACGCCATTCGTGCTATTGTTGACACTCTCAAAGTAGACCCTTCCGCGCAAAAGTCCTTTATTAGCTTGTCTATCGGTACTACTTGACCGCTCTGCTTTAATACCATAATGACTCACGTTGTGTCATGTCTTGCCATGTCATGCAGGTGATCCCACTATCTTTGGCAACTTCAACGTCGACCCTTCTATCAATGACGCTGTTATCAAGCAGCTCCAATCATTCAAGCATAACGGCTACCCGCCCGCGCATGGTAATGATTCCCCTTAGAAAAGTAGATAGACAGCAGTATAATTTGACAGCATGGAATAGGTACGGCTGTTGCACGTGATGCAGTCGCGCGCAAGTTCAGTGTCCCTGAGAAGGCACCCTTAACGGCGGACGATGTTCTCCTGGTCAATGGCTGCTCGAGTGCGCTTGAGCTGTGCATGTCTGCTCTGTGTGACCCAGGCCAGAACATTCTCTTGCCTCGTCCTGGTTTCCCTCTTTATGCCAGTATCGCTACTGTCAGAGAGTTTGAAAGCCGATTCTATGACCTTCTGGTAGATACCCGTTGTGATAGCTGTTAACGTACCACTGACGATCTTCGCTTTTGCTCGTGCCGTTCTAGCCCGAGCGCAACTGGGAAGCCGACCTGGAGCAGATGGAATCCCTGATTGACGAAAACACAGCCGCCATCCTCGTCAACAAGTAAGTATCATACACTAGACGCATGCACCTCTGCTCACAACAAGACAGCCCGTCAAACCCGTGTGGATCCGTCTACTCGCGCGAACACCTGGAAGCAATCCTGGCCGTGGCGTCCAAGCACAAGGTGCCCATCATTGCGGACGAGATCTACTGCGACCTGGTCTTCAAGGGCAACACCTTTTACCCGATGGCCTCTCTCACAGAGGATGTCCCGGTCCTGGCAGTCGGTGGCCTGGCCAAGAAGTGGCTCGTGCCTGGCTGGCGCATGGGCTGGGTCCTCGTTCATGACCGTCACAACGTCTTTGCGGCGGGCGTCCGCACCGGCCTGCTCAACCTTTCCCAAGTCTTGCTGGGTCCCAACTCCATTTACCAGGGTGCGCTGGAAGATATCCTGCACAACACGCCCCAAAGCTTCTATGACCAGACCATCGAGCAGCTTGAGAACAATGCCAAGATTGGTCTGGATGTCGTCGGCAACATTCAGGGTCTCAACCCTGTCAAGCCTGGCGGTGCCATGTACATGATGGTACGGCGTATATAATCAAACAATTTTGAATTATCTGCTCACCCACTCTATTTCAGGTCGGCATCGATACGACCCAGTTCAAGGACATCAAGGACGATGTCGAGTTCAGCCAAAAGCTTCTCAAGGAAGAGAACGTGCTCTGCCTTCCCGGTCAGGTATAAGGACGGAAAAGACAAAGGTCATAAGAGATACTGACGTTACTTCTAGTGCTTCGAGATCCCCAATTTTGTGCGCATTGTGATTACGCCGCCTGCCGAGATGCTCTCGGAGGCATACGAACGTATGGCGGACTTCTGTGCTAGACACCGTAAATAAAGAATAAATATGTGGGCTGCTGCGTTGTATTATTACCATCATGTACAAGGAGTTTCTTTCTCAATTGTCAGGGATAGACCAAGGGGTCTGGTCTGCTTCCTACTGCTCCAGGCACACATACACACACGCACAAAAAGAAGGTATGCTACGGAGAAAGGAAGGAGGGGGGCAAGTCGAGTGTCGCCGCTTGCATGAAAAAAGGGGATGTGGACGAGAGAAAGAAAAACAAACGGACTCCTTCACAACAAAACGAGTTTACTCCCGAAATCTGTCATCACTGACCTTTTTCCCTTTCTTTTTCTCGCACTCTCATTCTCTTTTTGCTTTTCTCTCGCCTCTTGTTCTTCTAGCAATCTTTCTTTTACCTTTTAATATGCGTCCCATCTCCACGCGCAAGAACGCCGCTCGGTTCGGTCTTTTGTTGGCCGCCATTTCGGCCGTGTGGGCTCAAGAGGGTGCGGCTGTGCCCCAGCAGCAAGGCGCTGCCGCCGCCTCTTACTCGTGTGATCCCAACGCATGTCAGATAGCCAATGGCTGCCATTGCGCATCCAAGGATCCACCTGGTGGCCTGAACCCCAAGGATACACCGTATGTATCATGACTAACGAAACATTGGATCCGGAGGACGCCGCCCTTACTTTATCTGTTATATAGCCAATTCGTCACGATTACCTTTGATGACTCGATCCAGCCCACCTTGGCCAAAACCGCCTACGATTTGCTCAACGTGAGGTAAATATTTGCCACATTATATGTACACTGGATAGATTCAGGCTGATACTTGTACATGTCAACAGTAATCCGAACGGATGCTCTGCGCGTGGTACCTGGTAAGTTTATAAGCTCTATTGTAAACCCTGGGCCTGGCCTTACCCCTGGGACCGACTAGGTTTGTCTCGATGCAATACACCGACTTCTCCCTTGTCCAACAGTGGTCCGCCGCAGGACACGAAGTTGCCGAGTAAGTATTGTTGCCTGCCACATCTGATATCAGCTCATGCGTGCTTAACTTTGTAGCCATACCTTCTCCCACGTGGGCCAACCCTCGGAACGTATGTTGCAGAATCCCCTTATGCAATTACAAACATTAATTTTTCTTTGTTACCTTTCGTCTCTCTAGAGGAAATTGCAAGCTGTCGTTCGATGCTGAACACCTATGGCGGTATCCCCAACAACAAAATCCAGGGTTTCCGGGCACCGTTTCTGAACTACACGTCCGAGACGCTGACAACGCTCAAGAAGCTGGGTATCAGCTATGACTCGAGCGCAAGCGCGATTCCCTCAGACGCTTACTGGCCTTACACGCTCGACTATGGTATGGCAAACGACTGCTGGACGGGCATCTGCGGCGCCAAGGTACCTGGACTGTGGGAGATCCCCATGTACGCCGTGCCAGACGCAAACGGAATCCCTCAGCTCATGGACGTTTATATGAGTGCCGAGCCTCAAGACGTACACAAATGTAGGTTCATCTTCGAATAACTGATGTGGATGCTCATGTAAAGATATTATCAGGGAGCCTGGACGCTTTCAATACCCATTATAGCGGCAGTCGTCAACCTTTTGGAATTTACATCCACCCCAGTACGTCTACTTGATCTGACATATGCTTGTTATTTGTAGCTCACACTCAAGCGATCTTAGCACATCTGACGAGCTATCCCGGCCTTCCGGACCCGAAGCCCAAGGTGGACGGCCTGATCGCGTTTATCAAGGAAATCGCGCAAAAACCGGACGTCTGGCTCGTGACCAACCAGCAGCTTCTTCAGTGGATGAAGAACCCCGTCAAGGCCTCTGAGCTGGCCAAGCAGGATTACATGAAGTGCCAGGCGCCTGTTATCAACAAGGAGATTTGCAACGGTCTCGACGACGACGGAAACAAGGAAATTGACGAGAACCTGCCGAACAGGTAACAACGTAGACCCGGGTTCGAAAGACAATGTCTCATCCGTTTGTACAGCTGCAACTTTGGCACAACCACGTTCAAGACCTGCTTCAACTGCCCCAGCACGGCGCCTACTCTCGACAAGCCGACGCCGTCGCCTGCCGTCCAGAATGGCACGCAAGGCTACCGCTACGGGTTACCCGACAACTGTGACACGGTGTGGTGGGACCCGATCGGAAATCAATGCCTGTGCTCGTCCGCGACTTGCCAGTACAAGGACACGGCCGTGGCTGTCAGTCCCGCCGGTGACAAGGATGCCAACGGTCAAGGCCACGGTAACACGGCTCCTCTTCTCACGCCTGCGGCTTCCATCGTCCCCCTGGCCATGTTTGTGGCCGCTCAACTTTTCTAACCAAAAAAGCATTGTTCACATTCACTTCACCTGTTTGAAAGACGTACATTTATGCTCACGCACACACGAGCAGAAACATAATCATACGTACACGTATATATAACATTTGCACACGCACGCGCACACAAAACGCACACACACACACACACACACATGAGCGACAGGTTATTTTCAATTCGTCCGTTTCTTCCAAAGACTCACGCGAGAGAAAGTATATGTACAAATAAAAAGAAAAAGAAGGAAAAAAAGACCGGAAAGCAAGGGATATACCCAGCTCCTTCCTTAATGGGCCGGAGTTGGTTGCTGCTGTTGCTGTGGTTGCTCAGCAGCGGGTGCGGGTGGACCGGTCTGGGTGGGTGCCTCCATCGTTGGATTGGTCGTAGGCGTCGGATCCACGACACGAATAGAGGAAGGGCCATCCGAGCTGAGGACATGGCAAGGGCCTGGATTATCCTGGAAAAGGTCGACGGCTTGCTGGTAATAGGACCGCGCGGGCTTGTACCACTCGTGTTCGAGCTGATCCACGACATCACCGAGGCGCACACCGCTTCGCATGATGATGCGACACAGGGTCAGAATCATAGTATCCTTGCTCTCAATCCGAGGGCGGATCTCGACCTTGACTCGCTCTTGGTCGTAGTCGCTCACAAAGAAGGATCGAACGTAGTTGACGTAGGACTGCTCGGAGTCGGCAATATACTGCATGTCAAAAAGGATCTCGGTATGACTGGCTAAGTTTTTATAGTTCTGGCCGGTAAAGAAGGCGTTTTCGACGACAAGGTTCGGGTGCTCGCGCATCCACTCTAGGATTTGTTTGCGGGTGCCGTAAAAGACCCACCGAGTGGTGTTGCCCGAGCTCGTCAGTGTAATCTTGTCGTGGAGGAGGGGAGGCGGGAAAACCCGACCTGGCGCGCTGTCTAGTAAGGAATGAGTAGCTGATTGACACAGCGAGAATGATGAACGGACCTAATTCATAACCATAAGTGAGAGACATGAGGAAAAGAACAAAAGAAAACAGAGAAGGTTTGTGTGGTAGGAAGAAAGGAAAAGCAACACTACTCCGACTCGTGCAAAGCATGACTCAGAAAACTCTGAAACCCGGCTGCGCTTTCCCGGGTTTCTGTCCCGCATCACCGGCTCCGTTCGGCTGACTGGTATGCAGTACATGCTGTACACTGCAATACTCGTTATCATGGCAAATACTGTCGTATCATGGCAAATACTCTCGTATCATGGCATCCACCCAATCGGCTGCTCAGTTACAAATAAAGTCATTTCTATCCTAATACCACCATGTCGCATCAATAGAATGAAGTACCGCTTCTTGACACCTAACCTCTCTTTCGTGCTATCATACCTCCATTATATTAAAACACATATATCGCCTGCCGTATAATAATATCCTTTGGGGAATCGAGGAAATTTTGGGCATCTGTGTGGCATAGGTTTGGGGGCGTTTAAACGCAGGATTTTCCCTTCTCTCTGCCTGGTGTAATTTCCAAATTGGGAGAAGCATTGGCTGTCCGAAAACTTTTTTTTGGGTGGAAAAGTTGTTGCAAGCGACCCTGACCTTTTACTTGCTTTATGGCTGCCACCACAGGTGCGCAAATGAATGGATCCACACGCTGGCACTGTACTTACCTTTATCTATAACACATTCAGACTCCATCGAGACGAGCAGTCTATCGAAATTGCTCCAAGATCTACGGAGCAAGGTCCAGGATCTCAAAACACAGATCAAGCCTGTTCACGAAAAGTGGGTGACATTCTTCCAGTCGTTAATTACCATGACTGACAGAGCATTAGATTCAAAAATGGCGAAATCAAGACGTCGAAGGGCGTGTCGTTCCTCGAAGTGAAATACCATGTCATGCTGCAGTACATTACACAACTCGGCTTCTTTATCCAGCTCAAACTGTCCGGCCGTCGAATCGAAGGCCACCCCGTGATTGAATCGCTCGTCGAGCTGCGTGTGGTTCTCGAGAAAATGAAGCCAGTCGAGGCCAAACTCAAGTACCAGATTGACAAACTCGTGCGCTCGGCCGTGCTCGGCACCAGCCAAAGCAGCACAGCCGCTGCCAACGAGGCAGACCCGCTCGCCTACAAACCCAACCCGATGGCACTGCTGGCCAAGGACGGAGACGAGGCCGAGGAGGAAGAGAAGGACGACGATATCTACCGACCGCCCAAGATGGCGCCTGTGCAGTACAATGAGCGTCTGGATGGCAAGAAGAAGAAGCAACAGCGGGACGAGGAACGTCTGCGCGAGAAGGCATCACGTTCGCGTGTCATGAAGGACTTGATGTCCGAGATGAACGACGCGCCCGAGGAAATCGATGCTTTGGGTGGTGTGAACGAGGGCACCGGCTACGGTGAAAAGATGGACAACCTGATGAAGCAAAAGGACGATTACGAAGAGAGCAACTATGTCCGTCTCATGACGACCCGCAAAGAGAAGCAGCAGCTCAAGGCTAAGAACCGCATGCGCTTCGAGAATGAATTCGATGTAAGGGCACTCGTGTATCTCGTATCTTGCAATATGTATCTGACCTACTTTTTCTTTCATCAGAATCTCAACGATTTCAGTAACCTCGTTGGTCTCGAAGAGGTGGACGAGGCTGAGAATGCCAAGTACAAGAACGTCCTTAACCGGCGGCGACCCAATGTAAGTTTGCTTACTCTGTGTATGGGTTCCTTGCTTACTGATGTCTATTCTTTCTCTTTGTTCATTTCACAGTCGGGTGGTGGTGGTAGCAAAAACAAGCGGGCCCGCCGGAGGTAGATAAGACACTTGTTAGATATTGGATTGAATAAAACTTGCATTTATATATATATGCAGGGTGGAATGTGTGCTTTGTATGAAAGAGAGAGAGAAAGAAAGATACGGTGCGTTTTTTTTGTTTTTTGTTTTTTATCCTTGTTTTCTTATATCTAAGGCTCAAGGCGCTTGGGGTCGCGGGGGAACAAGCTGGTACGGCGGATGTTACCGAGGGCGAGGAACAGCATGACAACGCGCTCGAGACCGATACCACCACCGGCGTGCGGGGGAGCACCAATCTTGAAAGCATCGACGTAGGGCTGAATGGTCGCAATGTCGACGCCGTGTTCGTTGGCACGCTCGACCAAAAAGTCGGGATCGTGGATACGCTGCGCGCCGGACAGGATCTCCTCACCACGCATGAAGAAATCGTACGAGTTGGAGTACTTGGGGTCCTTGGGGTCGGGCATCGTGTAGAAGGGACGGACACCGAGCGGGAACTTGTCGAGGATGTAAAAGTCGGTGTGGTACTTCTCCTTGACGAGCTTGCCGAGAAGCTTCTCGTTGGCGGTGCTCAAGTCCTCGAGGTCAGCAATCTCGACGCCGGCGTCGCGCAGCATCTGGATACCGTCAGCGTACTTGAGACGAAGCGTCTTGGGCAGGAACTCAAAGTCCTCAAAGGGATACTGGCGCTTGACAGCCTCGATCTCGGTCTTGAAGCGCTCCTTGAGGTTAGTGAAGATGTAGACGAACATCTCATCGAGGACATCGAGGACCTCGTGGTAGTGCTCCTGGAATGCCATCTCCATATCGAGACCGACGAATTCGGTCATGTGGCGATGCGTGTTGGAGTCCTCGGCACGGAAGACGGGCGCGATCTCAAAGACACGGCCAAAATCGGCGGCAATGCACATCTGCTTGTAGAGCTGAGGGCTCTGGGCGAGGAAAGCGTTCTGCTTAAAGTAGGAAATCTTGAACACGTTCGAGCCACCCTCGGAAGCAGCACCAATCATCTTGGGGGTGTGAATCTCCATAAAGTTCTGCTTGACGAGGTACTCGCGGAAGAGCAGGCACACGGCGGACTGGAGACGGAAAATGGCATTGTTGGTCGTAGTGCGGAGGTCGAGGACGCGGTTGTTGAGGCGCGTGTCGAGGTTGACCTTGACAAACTGGGCGTCGTCCTTTTCGTACTCGGTCTCGGGGCGCGAGGCGTCCTCGAGCGAGAAGGCGAGACGCTCCTTAACCTCAGCCACGACGTGGATCTGGTGGATGGCGAGCTCGCTGTCCGAGACGGTGCAGCTCTTGACCTCGTCGACGGGCTTGGAGATGGTTGCCTCGACAACGACGATGGACTCGGCCGGGATACCGACGCAGTATTTAACCATCTGCTTGGAGATCGTGTTCTCATCGGCGGTGATGATACCCTGGATGGTTGATACGCCCTGGCGGAACACAAAGAAGCACATCTTGTTGCCGGTCGCACGCGACGTGTGGACACGGGCACGGATCGTCACGGTCTCACCCGCGCGGCTGGCATTGATTTTGGTGATATCCTCATACACCTTGCCTATTCTCCCATTGTAAACAACCAGGCAAATAGACATAGATCCCTCTTCCAGAGTGTTCTCAACTTACCGGGACGCTCGGCGGACTGGTTCATGGGCAAGTTGCCATAGCGATCCTTGGAGTAGTCCTAGCGCCATACCCGAATGAGTTCTCTCCATTTCCCCCATGCAATGGCAAAACCACTTACGACATTGTTGGCCTCACGGGCGGCTTTCTCTTCGGCGAGCTTGGCAGCGGTAGCAGCCTTGCGGTCGGCCTTTTCCTTTTCCTTCTGGAGCTTCTTGAGGGCCTTCTTGGAGAGGGGCTGGCCGTTCTCACTTTTTACACATATGCGTCAGTATCACATCCCCGGTGTACGGTTCCAACGTACTCAAGAACAACTTCCTCGGTCTTCTTTGTGATTTCGTCGACGGGGTTCTGCTGAGCGGGTTCTGACATATCCAAACGCGTTCGAAGGAAAAAGAAAGTGGCAAAAATTCTTTTTGACTCTTGAGAGTTTGAATCCTGAGTCATCTTGACACTCCGATCACGAGAATGTCGCTTCCTTATACAACAGTGTCTACTTCTCATGATGACCTATACATACGCTCAGCATTTTTATGTTTGAGTCACCCTCTTGTACTTTTAGACGCTATATTGAGTGACTCATGAAGGTACAGCATGAGTATGATGATGTCCTTGTCTTTCATAGGCTTTGCTTATAATGAACTGCTCAAGAAAGCCAAAACTGGAAATAGCCGACAGGGGGCGAGCCATGCAACAAACATAATGATCTAGCCAGTAGCTAGTTAGATTACTACAGTGGGGCTGTATACATTACATAGCAAGGTGTGGAACCATTTGAATTATCTCGCATATATTTTTATGATCTCGAAATTCTCCATTTAAATTGACACGCGAACACAACGCGCTCGAGTGTCGAGTCGGGCATCCTTTTTTTTGCCCAAATTGAAGACGCGCCTTTTTTTTTTACCTTTGACCTTTCAATGAATCACGAAGCAGCTGTCAACAAGGCATTCGACCTGACGCCTGCCGACAAAGAAGTCGCTCTCGAGTGTGAGTCTCTACCGAGTAACATGCCTTTCTCGCTCATACGTTTGTTGTCCCAGTGGAGTCCCTGTGCCGCCTCTACAAGCTTTCGGCCCAAGACCTCAGCTACAAATGGCAGGCATTCACCATGAACACGACTCAGGGCCGTATCAAAAAACCCACCAAGGAGCTTGCCCGGCAACTCAAACTCGACTTGCAGCGTGAATACGAGCGCAAATTGCAGGCACGGCCTACCCAAGCCACGCCCATGCACCTCGATTTCACCGATTTCACCCCTTCCGAGAGCGATTCAGGCGATCTCGTCGGTGACGTGTAAGTGCGTCAAAACACCAAGGAAACACAGCCTTCTAAAACGTATGTATTGTGTATAGAGTGGCCCAACTGCTCGCTAATAATACGCAACCGTCACGACCGAAACCGCGAGCAGCCGCACCACGCCCCGTCGCACGCGGCCAGCCACACACGATCGAAAGCCAACACAACGCGCATCTCCTCGTGCGAGGTACCGTAGCTGGCGACGCACCACGCACCCACATTCAACGCAGTACCACTGGCAACACGCAGCCCTTCCGTTACATGTTTGAAAAGATCGATGAACGCTCAGAAGTACTCAACGATCGCATCGACTTTATCGCGGATGGCATCGAAGAAGCACACGGTCTCGAGGACAGACTGCAGAACCCGACACGAGCGCACCAGAGCGAAATCCACGCCGTGGGCCGGATATGCTGCGACGCAACCGAGGGCAGAATGAACGAGACCTCGCTCCTTTTGGAGACCTCGCGCGATGTCGGTATGGGCAAATGCGTCAAGCTCAACGTACGTCAGTTGGACGATTACAGCTTGTTCCCCGGTCAGGTAAAAAGAAGCACGCGTCTATTTTCCAGCAAGACACTCAACTTGCAACGGTAGATCATTGGTTTCGAAGGCATCAACAGTACAGGTCAAGAATTTGTCGCACGAAAGATCCTACCCGTAAGAAAGATTGCGTCTCTCGCATTGCCGTTTTGTAACACCACGTTAGGCCCCATTACCACCCAAAGACAGTGAACCCGCCAAAGACAACGAACAAAAGAACATCGAAGTCAAGCCGGAAGACCTATACCAGTACAACTACGGACCACGGATGCAAGGCAAGCCGATGGAACTCTTTGTGGCGGCCGGCCCGTACACGATGGACACCAACCTCGACTATGCGCCTTTGCACGCCCTGATCGAAGAATGCGTCGCACAGAAACCGGATGTCGTGATTTTGGTATGTACACACAGACCATGTTCTCCTGTCCCATTTTAAAAATGCTAAACATCATCATCCTTTCTTCAGCTCGGTCCGTTTGTATCAGCCCATCACCCGGCCATCGTGGACGGCACGGCCGACCAGCTTCCCGAGGACATTTTTGCCGAAAAGGTCGCACCCCTGCTCGCCCATCTCCTCGATAGCTCGCCCATCACACAAATCTTGCTCGTGCCGCATCAGGACGACCTGCTGCACACCCATCCTGTTCTTCCGCAACCGGCCCTACAGCTCGACGCGCTGGCCGACCTGGACCGGATCCAGACCCTGAGCAATCCCGCCAAGGTGTTTATCAACGGCTGTCTGTTTGCCGTCAACAATACCGACGTTCTCAAGCATATCAGTGGTGAAGAGGTGTCCAAGTAAGTTAAAAAAAAAAGGAAAGGACCCTCTATGATGTGAGCCCTGACCCGGTCTTACTAGGAGCTCAGCACAAACGGATCGCATGACGCGTCTTTGCCGACATCTCTTGGAGCAGCGCAGGTAAAGAAAAGCAACGTAAAACATGGCTTTCCGTTCTGTACTCATCTTCCTCCAAGCTTTTACCCTCTCTTCCCCTACGCACCGGAGGTGAATATCGACTCGGACCGGTTGACGGACCTCATGATCGAGAAACGACCGGATGTGCTCATCTGCCCTTCGGTGCTCAAGCAGTTCACCCGAGCTGTAGACACCACACTGTGCATTAACCCTGGCATGCTCTGCCGCGGCCAAGCCTTTAGCACCTACGTACGGCTCACCATACATCCCCTTCCCAGCCGTGCAGGCTCAGTCGGTTCGGACGCCCGCGTCGTCGAGCGTACCCGCGTAGATATCATAAAATTGTAACTTACATCTGTTCATGGAGCATTTCCTCCTCATATCACGACTTTGCTTTCGTTCCCTTTCCAAGTGTGTCTCTGCTCGTGTAAAAACCAGTTTTATTGAGTACATCAGAAAAAGTTAGAGTTTGCCCCGAACACTCGAGAAATTATTCAGTCTATTGCACCAAAGCCAAAAGGATTACTTTCACCAGCAGACGAAGACCATAATCTCCCTCAGGTCAAGAATTCCACCGAGGGGATCGGGTGGATGACATCAGAGAGTCGAACAACGCGGCAGAGTCCGGTGGTGACGGCACCGACCGCGTGCGCCAGGGCAGGACTGCGACTGCTGACCAGCAGCTTTGTTGGCAGTGCTGTCCACACCCTGACCTTATTCGAAACAATCAGAGTATAGTGTACTCATCCCTACATCACAGTGTGCTTTTTAAGAATGTATTGCGTGTTCCAGGACATGCAACAGACTTTCGATGGGCGCTGCAATCTTCCCTCGCCCTCAAAACACATTTTTCATTTTCATTTTGACTTCTTTGTAGTGTATATGTTATATGTTGTTTAACTGAAAGGGTCAGACATTGGGCGTTTTCCACAAGTATAGCAGGCACGAAGGGGGTCCAGCCAAAGCCTCTCTAGGCCCGGCTTCCTTCGCGGGATCCCACTTTCAGACGAGGTTGCCCAAGTGTTCATCATGAAAACAGTTAAATCTTCTTATTTTCGCGTGAGCGAGAATAAAAAGAGAAAAGCTGTAAAGATTTCTTGCAAAACGCGCGCTCGATGCCAATAAATAGGCGTGTGGCTTGAGACTCCCCCATTTGAAAGCCCGTGGAACTTTTTTTTTTTTTTTTTGCAAACTCTAGAAAAATCTGGCAAGGACCGCAAACCGCGAACCAGCAACCAGCAACCAGCAACCAGCAAACCATGGAAATAGCGTATGAAATGGATATTCATTCAAAGTGAGATAGTTGGATGAGTGGGGTTAAAAATTATACATGCCAAGTCAAGTGGTGTAAAGAAAAAGATAAGGGGGGGGGGCTTCTTAGGGTATGTAGGAGCTATGGAGAAATACAGAATATGCGAGAAAGGGTCTCCGTGTTGGTTAGTAAGGATCCCGCTCTTCTGCTCGCTTGATCATGGCATAAAGCGGTGCTGCCTCTTCGTTGGGCGGCGCGGTCTGGACCAGCTCGGAAGCCTTGATGGGGTGCCCATAGAACTTGGTGTTCACCTTGCCCAACTCGAGCAGCACGGTGCCCTCGATGCTCATGCCCGCAAAGAGTCCCTTGGATTTTGTGTACGAAAAAATGGGAGCGACCTCGCGTCCGCTGGCGGTGGCCACTGCGGCCTCGCCACCGGCACCGATGGGGCCTGCGCTGACTGCGAGGTTACCGCCGATGGTCACGTTGCCGCCCTTGGCAAAGGCCTTGACGGCGTCGTCGGTGTTGAGGATCAGGACCACGTCCGTGATATCCGCACCGACCTGGGCACCAAAGCCCACGCCGCCCGTAGCAATGGCTGAGGGAGCGCTCCATTCTAGTGACAAGAACATACAGGATGTGAGGTGATGTAAAAGCAGTAGATATTGGCACTTACGTCCATTGGGCAGGCGCGCGACGAGAAGGCCGCTGCCGGCACGTCCGCTCCACAAGAAGCCGGCCTTGACCACGGTGAATATCACCAACCCCTTGGCCTTCTTGATGACCGAGACCGGAATGATGGAATCGAAGCCATGCTCAATCTCTTCCTTGTCTGTTTCATCCCATTACCAAACTGCCATGAACCGACAAGTCATACCAAGCACTTACTGATGAACTGCTCGAGAATACGCGACGCCTTGGCACTCTCTTCGCTCAAGGAGCCAATGATAGGACTGTTGACGCTGACCTTGTTGACGCCTAGGCTAACGTTGGCATACCATCCAAAGGCTCATTCGCGCCCATTCCTCTTGGCTTACCTGATTGCTCGGCCATGGTGCTCATACGCTTGCCTGCTTCTTGGCCAAACGAAGTAGCGCCTATCGGATAGATCCAACCTGTTGAATGCCCTGTCCTTTCATCATTCATATCAATCATTTACCTTCAGCGGCGCGCGAAGCGTGTTCTTTGAACTTGTTAAACATAGTGTAGGAGAAAAAGGTGTGCTAGAATGACGCCCGGCATGACTGGACATGTAATATGTATGATGTCTTTTTTTTCTTTGGGTCCGTGCAACCTTCCCTTTTTGGCGTATATGCCCAGAAAGAAGAAGAGCCAAGGCCGCTGACATCATACCCACATGTTCTAACAATAGCCCACGAGATTAAAAAAATTCCAACCAGTAATAAAAAAATCATGCAGCCGGGAGGATGACATTTATAGAGAGAAAGAGATAGAGAATAAATAATCCTATACGAAGCAGTAATGAGATGATGGTGCGCGAAAAAAAAAAAAAAAGAATGGGTGATATGTATGTGTGCGTAGTGTGTGCAGTCAGTGTGTGTGTGTGTGTGTTTTTGCGTGCATGTAAATGGAGTGTATATGATTTCTATGCCAACCATGCCAAGGTACGAATGTCTGGGATGGTGATGCGTTTCTCTGGTTTCCGCACCAGGATGCGCGACACGACCTCCTTGGCCGCATCGCTGACGGTCACGGAGGTGGGCCATGGGTAGTCGACGCTGACGATCTTGTAGAACATGTGCGAGACACGGCCGCCCGAGAAGGGCAGACCGCCCACGAGCATGGCGTACAAGATGATGCCCAGCGCCCAGGTGTCTGTGCGTCGGCCGTCGTAGCCAAGGCCCTGGACAATCTCGGGGGCGGCGTACTCTTCACTGCCGCAGCGCGTACTGAGCATCGGCGACTGCGGATCAAATACGCGTGCCAGTCCAAAGTCAGTCACCTTGATCCGAGGCCGCCCGTCAGGTTGCACGTGAATTAGGATATCTGAACAATACAGGGTCGAAAATGTAAATACTCTTGTTGGAAACAATCCAAAAGTGAAAATGAAAAAATATCCAGCATTGACTCACTCTCCAGTTTGAGGTCACGGTGCACAATGTTGTGCGAGTGCATCCATTCTACGACGTCCAAGAGCTGGACAAATATTTCGCGGACCATGGTTTCGTCCACCGAGGCACGCTGGTTGTCTTTGCGTTCCTGGTGCATTCGCTGAACAAATTCAAACAGCTCGCAGCCCTCCACGTATTCCTGTACGATACAGAGGTGGTCGGCTGTTTCCATGGTAGCTTCCAATTGGACAATGTTCGGGTGATCCATAAACTGTGTTCAGGACAAAGGCCCCCCGTCAGTTCTATTTGCTATGGTTTCCATATTTCCATTTGTTACCTTGAGAACGCCGACCTCACGGTCGATGCTCTGCTGCACACGGCGGTTGCTTTCGACATGGTCCTTGTTGAGCATCTTGATCGCATAGGGCTGCCCATCCCGTGTGGCCAGGTAGACCTTGGAGAAGGCACCGACGCCGAGGAGCTTGTCGATGTGGAAATCGCCGAGTTGCTTGCCAATGACGTTGATGTGGCGACGGGCAGGTGACGGCGAGGGGTACTTGAGTTCCCGGCGCATGGGCGGAGCGTGTAGGGAGGGATCGTGGTCGTCGACGTCGCCGAGCTGGGGTTCGTCTGACAGGGAGGGGAGCTTGTTCTTCTTCTTTTCGTTGGAGAACGAGGGGGACATGGCGATGACAGGGATCGTCTCAGTGTCGTCCTTGTCTGGGGTGACGGGCGACACGGACGAGGTCGATGCGGGTGCGGGGCTGGGCAGCGGCATCAGCTCATCGTCGTCTGAGTAACTGCTGCTGCTCTCTTTGTTGAACGTGTTGGGTATCGGTCCAGGTGCATTTGTCTTGGCCATCAGGTGATGCCGCACGCGTGTCGCAAACGACCCACCGCCAGCAGAAAAGGGTGTTTCTGTGTGAGAAGAAGGCGTTTGCGGTTGCGGATGTGGCTGTGGCTGTGAATGCAGAGGTAGATGTGGGTGTAGATGCGGATGTGCGGTGGAGGTGTTTGAGGAAGAGGAAGACGAGGCTTCTTGGACGTGGATGCGGGGAGAGGACAAGGACGGCGAAAGCGGTGGAGGTGGACGCGGTGTAGGGACGGGCGAAGTCGCAAAGAAGGCGCTGTTCTTCTTCTCGGGCGTGTTTAGGTTGGTGGTGATGATACCGAGGCCTATGGAAGCCTGCTGGCGTCGGTGGCCACGAGCCGGGCGTGCATCCTATTCCATTCCATGTAGCGCTGCCCTCGTCCACAACACAATTGCTATTGTTATTCTTATTGATCAGACAACTACCTTTGAAGAGTTCTCCACTAAAGGATTTCGCTTGGCTGTTTCAGGTTGTTCCATGAAGCAATGGAGGATAGAAAAGAGTGTTTTACTTTTAGAAAAGAGATCAAACTTTTATGGTATGGAAAGAGAAAAGCGAAAAGAGGCAAGGCAAGCAAATGCGCCCAATGCTTTCTACCAATGAAAGCGCGTTTCACGAGCCACCACCCCGTCCCCTCCTCTTTTCATTCATCCACTTTTTTTTTACATACAGCGCGCAGTACAATACCCCTCACTTTTTCTTTTTTTTTTTAGCATTTCTATCGACATTCCCTTGTTATGTTCGTCCTTCTACCAGCCGATTTGCATACGATATTCTGTATACTGTATGCGCATGGGTCAAATAGTAATACTGGCCCTCCTTTTTTACGTAATGAATGGACCCGCTTTGAATAACCATGCATAATCATGTACGGAGCCTGTATCTATGGCAACAACATAGTGTGTATGTGCGTCTGAGTTTTGGCCTTCTCTGACGTGCAAATAAAGTCCATGTCAATATGTATCCTTTTCCTGGATGTCTGTGCGGTGTGGATTCATGGCAGACAATAGTAACCTGAGCACCAGCGCGATGCCGTCTCTCGTGGATGAAATGCTCTTTATTCTCGCCATGCGACGTATACCTCATCCGTCCGGAACCGTTGTGTACATGTACTCTTTTCAAGCGGGGTCGTGAACCCAGTGCGATATGCCAAGAGACCGGCATGTGCAATCATCAGCCCATTATCAATGCAAAACCTAATTCAAAAAAAACAGGTCAGTTCAATACTCTACCGGTAGTCGTCCGTGGAAAACACCCCCTTTCCACTTTTAAACTTTTCCTCCTCCATTTACCGGTCATCCATGGAGCATACAGAGCCTCCTCGCTGCTGTGCCATTTGCTCCATCATTTCTTGTAACCGTATATTACCTAAGCAATGGCATGAGTATGCTTCATATGAGAGTTTTCCTTTTTAGACATACAGCCAACACCACCGACGATCAATACTTCGGTCGATTCGACGTGCGCCATGGCTCGCTCTGTGATCTCGACCAACATAGCGAACATGGTCTCCTGCAGTGAAAAGCAAAGATCTTCGGGCGTGACCTCGCCCGTGTGCAGACGCTCCTTGGCGATCATTTCAATGTGTGAGAGGATACCCGAGAACGAGACGTCCATGCCCTTGACCGTATACGGCAGTGGTATATAGTGCTTTCCTCTAAATGAAAATGAATCTCATTAGGATACCTCAGCACCAGGGCAGCATAGAATTGCCTACTTCTTTGCGAGCTGCTCAATGTTGTAACCGGGGCTGGGGTCGTTCGACAGGTTGAGGATGCGCGCGAATCGGTCGAGGCAGTTGCCGATGGCGATATCCAAGGTCTCGCCAAAGATACGGTAGCGACGCTGAGAGTACGCGATGACTTGGGTGTTTCCGCCGCTCACGTAGAGCACGACTGGGTTGACGGCCTTGGTCACCTCGCGACCCATCTCAATATCTTGGATTTCCTATTATTGCCCTGTCCTTGTCTCTGTTCTTCTGCCTATGACTTACGTCCAACGCAGTGGTTGACGCCCACCAAAGGCTTGTTCCACAGCAGTGACAACGTACGTGCCACAATCGCCGTCGACGTCAAAGGTGCGCCCATGCCAGGTCCTTACAAAAACAGTAAAAGCGTCAATCACACCGCGGCTGCAAAGGATCACCCCGAACCTTTGGTGAAGCAAATGACATCGATCGCATCGGGTGTAAGAGCAGCGTCGGTGAGAGCCTTTTGTAACACTTGCAGGACGCAATCGCGGTGGTGCTGAGCTGTGTCGCGCGGCTGGAATCCCTCACCAGGAGGCGTAATGTACGTATCGCGCACATTGGCAAGCACAGTGACTTGATCGCCCTCGTGTCGTATGATGCCCACGCCAAGCTTATTGGCCGAGCCTTCAAAACCAATCGCAACCACCATGCCAGAAAAGAAGATCAGGATAATATGAAAATTGAGATATGCTTTTTTTTTTGTTGCCGCCTAAAATTGAAGGATGATCAAGCGCACTTATGGTTGCATGTCGGTAAGTGAGCCAGCCTATCTCAGCATATCATATTTCAAGAAAATGTCAGTCTTCTTAGAGCAACGCAGGCACCTTCGATCATGCGTCGACAGATATCAAAGTCACCGGGGTGGATGGCAGGAAGCGCGAGGTACTCCAACGTCCTGTAGGCTCCTGCGTCTACCAAATTTTGACAGAAGCGCTGGATGATGTCCATGGGAACTCGCATAGGGCAGCAACTCCCATCCACGCAATCGATACGAATGCTGAGCCGCTTCACGGTTGCCACATACCCGCTTTTCACGACCTGGTCCCATGGTTCGCCGTTTTCCTTCCGAACCAGACTTTCATGATAGCAACGGATTGGCACCGTAAGTTGCTCCACGTGATAGACGAGGCTGCGGATAGCGATCGTATCCGCGAAATGACCCAGGAAGCTGAAGCCTTGGTCATTGAGGCGAAACTTGATTGCGACACGACGCACCGGTGACAGGCGCAGTAAGGCTTCACCGAGAGATGCCTCGTGGTGGATAGGCAGCTCCGAGGTATAGTGCACTTGTTGCAGTTGAGGTGCAAGAAGAAGAAATTCCAGCAGCATGCGGTAGACTTCTTCTTCGTGCCCAATCGTACGTGTGTCGGATAGCTCTAGGGTCCGCACATTGGGGAATGTGTGGGGTGGCTCGTCCTCGTCCTCGGGTTGCAAGGTGTTGTGCAGAGATGTGATAGGGCAGCCGACGTGCACCAGGGTGTTGCGGTTCGCCTGAATATACCGGGCAAAACCACGGATCAAACGCGTCGTTGGTGACCACATAAGAGTGCTATCCCACGTCACGGTGTGCAAGCCGCGTTGGGTTTCTTGCGGCTGCAGCAGAACGCGATCCAGGTCGGCCCCGTGGAGACCGCGTTTCAGGAAGGACAGGTTGCGCACCTCCGGATAATGCATTTTTTGGGCATAGAACAGACGCCGAAGCACGATTTGAAGACGTGAGTTAGTTTCCCAAGGTCCACATACAATCAGAGCTTTGAGAGAGGGAATGACGGCAACGTCTTCTAAGTCCTGCGTGCTGTAAGGTGTCTGGAGCACTTGAAGATGAGGATGTATCCAAGGCGTATGTTCGTCCGTCGCGTACGGCAGATGAAAGCATGGCACTGTCTCTTGCTCTTTGTGGGCTGAGAAGACGAAGCTGAGGAGCTTAAGATTCGGGCAGAGCGAAAGGAGGACGGTCGTCAGGTTGGTCGGTAGCCTCGTTCCACAAATGCGAAGATCTGTCAGAGATCGACTACAGGTGGCTAATTTTTGGATGATATAGCAAGATGATTGGCTAAACAAATGTGCATCCTGTTCGGGGGGTTCATCGCAGTCGCTGACAACCTCTACAAGATCCACCACCCCACATCCATCAGCATATATAGAGCAAGAAGGCAACATGTCTTGCATACCAAATCTCCTCAAATTTGTGCAGCCAGCTTTAGAAAACAGTGATATAACAGAAAAAACGGGCGTGTTGGTCTTGATGCGGACGACGCGCAGCTCAGGTCCAATCACTTTGGCCAAACCTTCCCGTGGTGCACGCGTTGTGGATGTCGATGTTCGATACAAGTGGACCTGAAGTCGGGACCAGACTGGCAGGCTGAACATGTAGTTGTGCCAGCGGTGCGAGACGGTTGCGCAGACCAAAAGCTGTTTATGCTCAAATTTTTCAAAGACGAGTAGCATTACATCGACAGGCAGCGCGACTATAGGATCCTTTGTGGGGTCGTGTATTTTTCCTGTGGTATCTTCTGACCTGGCCATCAAAGCATCTCTCCTTGTCTCTTTTAGGATATCCATGAGTCCGTTGAAAGGAGCACGCAGAGCGTTGCTGGAGGTCATAACAGGCAACAAGAGACAATTACGTAGGAAAAAGAAAGAGAAATAGGGGACGCAGCAGCGATTCAGTAAAAAATAGCAATACACGGTCAATAGCATGACGCACGTTACATGCAGCCGTGTGTATACGTATATACATTTCTGTGATGCATATAAAGGAGGTGGACCGCTATAAATCTGAAAAGGTAATTACACAGTGAAATCATGTGCGGCACGTTTGCCCTACGCCAATACATGTTCATAGGCCAGTCCATTACTGTGAACGCGGATATTGGCGTAATTCATGCAAAGATGTGAACTCAAGCGCATAAGATCTGTATATTGGAAGAGGTGAGATGGAATCCCCACATAGCCAGAGATGATGATGTCACCAAACAAATACGTAAGTAAAGTTTTTTTTTTCCCTTAGGACAGTAGTTTCTATACTTTTAACAGACATAAAACGCCCATTTAGTGGACAATGGTTGATGTTTGCTTTAGGTATAGCAGTGACAAGCGCTCTTCCAAAGCGATCATGCAAAAGCCGGTAATCATTTCAGAGAGACGGCATTTACGTACCGGATGTGACGCGCCAAGTGTAAGAGCGGGCTTCTGACAGCTATTGTTGCTTTTGGACGGGGAGGAATATTATGCTAACTGGGCTGTGAATGGTGAGAAGGCAGGTCCCGGTTCGCCTTTTGCTGCATGGCGCCGGCTCGGTACATCCCCGAAATAAAGTTTGTGATACAAACCCGACACCGTATTCAACGGTTGGGAGTCAGCCACAAGAACATATTAAAGATCCTACTAAAAAAATTTGGAGTCGTGTACCATTTTTTTCATGAAATGGCATCAATCTCGTAAAATGTAGGATGAGGATAGATCATAAGTGGTATCTATACTAGAAGACATGACTAATATTGAGGCAAGGCGTTTCACTGAGAATATAAGCCAACGGCATCCACGTCGCTGTATCGCGTTAAAGTGGTTTGAAATATGGATACCAGTTACTAGCCCCTACATATTATTGATTTGGAATGTTCATACAGGCAGTAGGGGAAGCCCTAGGCATCTTGTCCATCTACCCTGCTGATCGGCGGCTTCTCCGTAGTATTTGTCACACCTTACGGTGATGTGTAGCGCTCGATCTCATTCTTGAACTGTGATAAGTATTCAGCGATGGTAGAATTTGCAGCATTTACATAACTTTACAAAACTCTGTGCTACTTGAGCTGTTTTTTTCGCACAGTGGCAAAATCAAGTCAACTATGTCTGCAAATAGCAATGTTACACTACACTCGATTCGTCTTTTTCAATCGCCTAATGGCTGCCAATCAAACCCGCTGCAGAAGAAGTGGTAAGCTTTCGACTTGCTATGGTAGCTAGAAGCAGAATGACAGAACTATAGGATCAAAGATTGATTCAAGGAAGGGTCTCACCTGCTTATCGCTGGCAGAGCTGCCATGAATTTTGAAACTGAAAGATTAGCGTTTGTAGTCCTCAGATGATCCCATAAATAGGAAGCCATGTACAGCGCTAATGAATCCTTACGGATCAGAATTTGGCACGAGTGATTCAATAGCATCAGGTTCTCTCAGTATATCAGCTCTGGACGTTTCACATTCAGGCATTGTACAAAGGCAAGTCCTTTAGTGTAACGATCCAACTTGCTGAGCCACAGACCGTGCTCCGTTGCAGTGGAGAGTCAGGTGCAGGCTGAGCCACGGATTGCTCAATATAGATAGTCGAAAGAACACCACGGTGGTAGATGCTTGTTTGCTGTATAAAAATAAGCAAATCACCATTTACTCAAAATTTTGTTATCTTTCTTTTGATCGTATGATGGTGGCGCTCGACACCAGCGTGTGGGTCGTCATCCTCGTCTTCATGGTATTTTTTCTGATTATCGTGACCTGCCTCTGTCATTTTGCAGAGAACCGCAAAAAAAACGCACCAAAAACAGGAAATAACGACACATCAAGAAGTAAGTGGATTCTCTATATACATGATAAAAACGTGAAGCTGAAAAACACGCGACCGAACCTCATAAATTGTCCCATGTGTTCTCATTTTTACTCTCATGTAGGACGAAATGTTCGGTATCAGACGCCAGAAGAATACATGCACACCACTCAAAGACTTTCAGGACTTATGACGACGAATGCAGGTCCTCGCGACGCGAATACCAGACCCACAACAGAGCTCCAGCAGATCGTTATACCCAGAGATGCAGATCAAGGAACCGATACTCAATCACTTATTTCCGAGCCTTTACCATCCTATCAAGAGCGTGACAGAGGGGGGGAGGCATTGCCAGGCTACGGACGATAGATGGACAGCATTTCCTCTGTTATCTAATTGTACATATTTTCCACTTGATTGACTGCTACTCATAGACACCTATTACATTATCGTTTGCATTTGCCCAATCTACGCATGACTATGCGCATGTCCGACTTCATCCGCACTGATATATCTAACTCATTTACATACATCATCATGACCACAAAACAATTAAGGTCGTCATGGTAACCAACAAGAGTAAGAGAATACAAAAATAGCATGTTGAATCTTTTGATCTACAGATGTGAAAGCAAAAGGGACAGAAAGGACTTCATTTAGAGAGACAGAGAGAGAGAGAGAGAGAAAGTAAAAAGAAAAACATATGTAGAAAAATGAGGCGAATGTTTGTGTGAAATACATGATTGAATGATTAGAAACCGCCGCGTCCACGGCCACCACGGAAACCACCACGGCCACCGCTGCCACCGCGTCCACCGCCGCCGAAACCGCCACGACCGCCACCGCGGCCGCCGCCAAAGGAGCCACCACGGCCACCACCAAAGGAGCCACCGCGGCCGCCACGCGCACCGCCACGGCCACCGCCACGGCCACCAAAGCCACCACGGCCGCCCTTCTTCTCGACCTTGCCCTGCAGACCGGTCTTCTTGTCGGCGCCGAGCTGCTTCGGCTTGGGCAGGAACCGCTCCAAGGGCAGCAGACGGTCGCTGCTGATATACACTTTGTCGTCAGGCTGGAAGGACGAGGCGACAACGCCCTCTTGCATCTTGACGGAGAAATACACTTCGTTCAGGGGGCCGAGGATTTCCTCGACCTTGCCGATCTGGGTTTTGTTTTCCAGGTAGATGGGTGCGTTGAAATACGGGATCTTGGGGTTGATGGATCGGCAGACCATTTCGCCCTCGGCGGCATGCATATACGCGCCCATGGCTAAATCCGTTGTTACTCAATGGCGCTGTATGGGTTCTTTGTTACTTACGGACGACCTCGGCAGGAGGACCTTGGGATGCACCGCCACCAAAACCACCACGGCCACCACCACGGCCTAGACATAACAGGTCAGTACATTCCAGTGTATTCTAGGCGTTCATAGATATAGCATACCTCCACGGAAGCCGCCACGACCTCCACCACCACGGTTACCGAATGCTCCTTTGCCCATTGTAGAGGTGAATTATTTTATGTGTGTGTGAAGTGTCAAAAATGTGTCCAAAATTACTTGCTCGACTTCTTTACCTCCCAAGCCACCCATTCTAAATCGAGACATATCCACCATTGGTTTCTTTTATACAAGCTACCTACTCTTATACGATCTGCCCACTCTCAATTCCATCAAATAGGGCTCTTTATTATCTAGACCCAATACAGCTGTAATAGCGTACAGCTTGCTCGTTGTCTTGGTGAGGCGAGAGCAAGACTGTCCATCATCCTCAGTATGATTATCTCTATATTTGCTACCCTTCATATCAAGCTAGATAAAAGAGCCGACCTGCTATTGAGCGACCAGTGATGCCACTGTGAGTGAATAGTGATAAAGGACATATTGTATATATATTACATATATACCACAGTTAGCGAGCGAGCGACTGAAGGAAAATGAGGAATAAGTGAGAATTGCTTTGCAAGTCCGCACGGGCAAATCGTGTCTTAGGAATAGAACGCAAGCACACGCACCGAACCCTTTCGCCTAGAAAAGAATGAGCAGACGCAACGCAGATCGCATGGCTCTCGATGACGGTACATATTCTATAGCCTCGTAGTATATCAATACTCATGTATTCTCGTAGAGCCACCGGTGAGACGTGGACGTGGTTTCGAAGAAGGTAAGAAAACAAAAAAGCCTTGAATGGCATGTGCAAGATTAACTGAACACGGTATAGGTACGCGATCGCGACGCCACGACGATGCCATGGACGAGGACGCTGGTGAAGCCGGTTTAACGCCCATGCGATGTAAGTCAATAATACATTTCGAGACGGATCGGGTGCGGTTGACTGACGCGAAACCCTGCTCGTAGCCATTGAAGGATGGATCATCATTGTACGCGGGGTGCATCCCGAAACGGACGAAGAAACGCTGAACGAACGTTTTTCCGAGTTTGGCACCGTGAAAAACATTCACTTGAACCTGGACAGACGGACGGGTTTCGTCAAAGTAAGCCAGCTAAGCTAGATTGTTAAGCGTTGGAGGAGATACTCACCATTGGCTGTTGTTCTAGGGCTATGCTCTGATCGAATACGAGACGCTCAAGGAAGCACAAACCGCGATCAACGAGGCCAACGACACTGAGCTCTTTGACCAGAGACTCAAGGTCAACTATGCTTTCATCAAACCCACCGAGGAGGACACGGTGCGCGACCACGGCGACCGACGATCTAGTCACCGCAGCCGCAGAGACCGCAGCTTGAGCCCTGGAAGATAGAAAGACATCGCGCATACTCCTCTCACCCATCATTATCTTCGTCTCTTTCTCTCTCTCTCTTTCGTTGATCTCTTTCTATCACACATACACACACACACGCACACACACGCTCTGTTGTCTATTTCTCTCTTGTCTGTAATCACCTCTGTTCTCTATTGCTCAAAAAGGCTTTGGATCTGCTCTAGTGATTTGTTGGTCGTCTAAGCTGCCTGTGTGAGATGAATGCGACTTGTAAAAGGAAGATCTTACCTCGGGCACCATGCGCACCATCAGTATCCAGAATACAAATGAGACCGCCGCATAAAGCCAGAATGTGATGGGTGTCGTGAGTGCGTTGCTGAGAGATAAAAAGGTAGATGATATAATAAGGTTACCGGTCCAATTGACCGCGGTCGAGATGCCGTTTGCTTTGCCCCGCAAGGACACCGTGAACAATTCGCTTTGCATGAGCTACGAAGCGATGAGCATCACACTTGGCACCTGTCAGGGATACTTACCCACGGAGCATACCCCAGCCCGAGCGCGTAGCTCGCGACATAGACGAAGAGGGAGAAAATTAAAATGGACGCATACAGACGATCCTCCGGAGCAGGTGGACACCCGGAAGGGCTCTGGTAGATGTCGCCTTCGTGTCCGAGGAGCGTGCCACATGTGTTTTGCGAAATTAGCCAGCCGCAGTCAGTGTCCAGCACGCAACGCGAGCAATGGTTTCCATAGGACGCACAGGTGGCCTGCTTGGGTATAAAGCCGCCCTGGAGAGCGGCAAAGGCTGCACCGAGCATAATAAGTCCAAATATCATGATGAGGACCGTGCTGATGAGCATGCGGCGTCGGCCGGTCTTATCAATGATAGTGACAGCAACAGCTGTGAAAATCATGTTGGTCAAGGCGACAACGATGGCAATATGAGTGGATGTGCTGCCGCGAAAACCCGCCATATGGACGATCGTCGCCGCATAATACATGGCCGTGTTGAACCCACAGAGCTGCTGGGATGCTTGCAGGAGACAAGCTGTATGGATAGTTTTTAGCACTGAGAGAGCAAGAGCAATGGATGCGCTCACCGATTAAAAGTGGCCGCACATTGGGCGGATGGAAAAGATCATGATAGTTTCCTGTCTCACTTTGCTTGATGTCATGCTTAATATCCTCCAACTCTTGGTGAATGAGTTCATCCGTCACAGAGGCTCCATAGATCCGACGGAGAGTGTCATGGGCTTCGTCAAATCTGCCTGTCACCACCATGCGACGAGGGGATTCTGGCATCCATGGCATAACTAGAAAAGTACGTGTTGAGAGATTTTACCCCTTTCCCCTTTGTATTTACCTATCAGTTGACATAGAGCGGGGAGGGCGGCCAAGCCAAACATGTGTCGCCAACCGTGCGGTGTGGTGGCAAATGCAATATTGACAAGGTAAGCCACGACCTGGCCAAAAGTCACGACGAGTGTGTTCAGAGTAGACAGCCGCCCACGGATATTCTTTGGTGCGAGTTCACCTGTTATGGGGTGACCATGAGTTCACTGCACGATATGCATGAATTGGATGTGCGTGATACTTGCTGACATAGACAGGGATGATCATTGAAGCGACACCGACGCCGAGACCGACGACCAAGCGACCAATAAGCAATGACAAGTAGTTACCTGCTCCGGCCAAAATGAGCGAACCCAGAATAAATACAACAGAGGACACTAGCACAAGTGGCTATATGGAGGAAATGCATTTCGACTACAGTATGAGACGCGTGCGGTACTTGAGATACGTATCAGATGATGAGCCACTGAACGTATACTTACCTTTCGACCAAATGTATCCGATAGCTATGGACGTATATGAGTATATAAATAGCACTTTCCTCTCTTTTTATCTTGTCTTTTCTTATCATTTTCTCACTTACTGAACCAGCAAAGAAGCCTCCAAAAATAGCCCCGAGCGTGGTACCTCCGACCACCATTTCCTGCTCTCTTGTGCTGAGCCCAAAGTCCTTTTGCAGCGGCAGTAGCGCACCCGAAATGACTATAACTCAGTTCTGTTTGTTGCCATTCATAGACATTGCCTTGCCAAACCTACCTCCTGTGTCATAGCCGAAGAGAAAGCCGCCTATGCAGACAGACACAACGAGAAGATACACAAATGTCGTCGGAGCCGCTTGATTCCCCAAAAGCGCCGTTTCACTGTTGACCCGGTCCATGGCGTTACCCTCCTGGGGGAATGTACCGAGGCCATGCTGTGATGATGCCAGCGTGTCGTCTTCCTGGTCTTCAGAAAGAGGTAAAGGGGCATAGGTGTTATGAGGCATAGCTTACTGGAACAAGTCCTCTTGCAAAGGCATGCGTGCGTGCGTGATTGATTGACGCCCCGCTCCTTAAAAGGAGTGTCCAAATTTGGTATCCATTTCTTTCGCACACGGACGACTCTGCTTCAAACTATTTATCACGCGCATTCATGGCCATTCAACTGTAGCACATCAACAATATTATGTTAAACACTATAGGATCAATCATTCGCATGGTCGCAGCTCCTCTATCTGAAAAAGAAGGAGCAGAATATTACTAATACAGCGCGTTGGTATATCATTAAAGTGTTTAGAGTTTTAAGTTATTTACCCGTGAATGCAGTAGATGTATCATTACTTTAATAGATATGAACGAACATCAGAATGATATAGTAGGTAACCATAGTTGCATGGATGCACAGATGCCAAGTATGGTGCCTGAGATTACTTAAGGTGGCTTATAAGAACGACATATAATTTAATGCGTGGCTTGTTTAAGGTAAGAAAGAAGGAAGGAGTTTCAAGGAAAAAAAAAGGTTGTCCTTACAACTTGACAGACCTATGCCGTCGACATTCCACACCCTGGAGCGGGAGGGCAAGTTCCTCAACCCTCCTTCCGACAGTTACAGCGTTCCCCAGCTGCAAGAGGTTGCCGCGCCGCATATTGACTCGTTCAACTGTCTCACTCGCTTCGGACAAGACGGTCTCGGTTTGATCGATTATGCTGTGCGCGACATTGAGCCCATGTCTGTCTTCGATCAGGCCAACGACACCAACGTCTCCCAGTTTGGGGACTCGCTTGGCAACAAGCTGACGTTTTGGGTCGAGAATCCCAAGTTCTCGCGTCCGATGGTGGCCGATTCCGACCAATACTCTGTGCGTCGACCGGTGCTGCCCTCCGACTGCCGTGAGCAGCTCAAGACCTACCGAGGCACGCTCTCCGTCAAATTCTGCTACCGCATCAACGACGGCCCTGTCACCTCCCACGTCCGCGAGCTCGGCCAAGTCCCGATCATGGTGCGCTCCAACCTCTGCAATATCGGTAAAATGCACTCCAAGCAGCTGATCCAGCACCATGAAGAGTCGGACGAAATGGGCGGTTACTTCATTGTCAACGGTCTCGAGAAGCTCGTGCGTCTTTTGATTGTGCCCCGTCGCAACCACGTCACGGCCCTCGTCCGTAATTCGTTCCAGAACCGTGGCCCCATGTACTCCGTCTACGGTTGTGCTATCCGCTGCGCTCGCGTCGACCAGACCACCCTTACCAACACCGTCCACTACCTTAACGACGGTAACGTCATGATGCGCTTCCACTGGCGCAAGCAGGAATACATGATCCCGGCCGTCCTTGTCCTCAAGGCCCTGATCGATACCTCCGACAAGGAAATCTTCGAGGCCGCCTGCCAGGGCGATATCAAAAACACCTTCTTGACCGACCGTGTCGAGGTCCTGCTTCGCAGCTTCAAGACCTACTCTCTCTTCACCCGTAGCGACTGTCTGTCCTACATTGGTCAAAAGTTTAGAATCATGATGGGTCTCGACTTGGATCTGACCGATACCGAGGTCGGTGAAGCTGTCATCAACAAGGTCATCCTCGTCCACCTCAACGACAACCGCGACAAGTTCAATCTCATGATGTAAGCTGGGTTATGACACAAAAAAGCAGAACACTATACTAATTTTTATTCTTATTCTTTGCTCGTACTAGCTACATGATCCGTAAGCTGTATGCCGTCGTCTCGGGCGCTGCCTGCCCAGATAACCCCGATTCGCCTCAGCACCATGAAATTTTGCTGCCCGGCCATCTCTACAACATGATCATCAAAGAGAAGATCTACGACTGGCTCGTGTCTATCAAGCAGCAATTCCAAATGAGCATGCGCATGAATCCTGACCAGGTCGATTTCTTTGACAGTAAGTAGATGCAAGTGAACATGAGCAGGTTTATCTCACAGGAACATACCCCAACTAGAAAACTACTTGACCCGCAACTTCCGCAAACCCAATGCTGACATTGGTGTCAAGCTCAACTATTTCTTGGCCACGGGTAACCTGGTCAGCAAGACCGGTCTTGATCTGCAGCAGACGAGCGGTTACACCATTGTCGCCGAAAAGCTCAACTTTTACCGTTACATCTCGCATTTCCGCTGTGTCCATCGTGGTGCATTCTTTGCCGAACTCAAGACGACGGCTGTCCGTAAGCTGCTGCCCGAGGCGTGGGGTTTCCTTTGCCCCGTCCACACCCCGGATGGTTCGCCCTGTGGTCTGCTGAACCATTTGGCGCACAAGTGTCTGGTTATCAACCAGCGTCTCGACACCTCGCCTCTCCCGCGCCTGCTCGCCACCCTCGGTGTTTCTCAAGCTGCAACGCACTCCAACAACCGCGCGGGCGATGTTGCTGTCCTGCTCGATGGCCAGATCGTCGGTTGGTGTACGCCCAAGACGGCCGAGAAGGTTGCAAACTCACTCAAGCTGTGGCGTGTTAACGGTGACAAGGGCGTCCCCTTGGATATGGAAATCGCTCACGTGCCTGTTTCGCATGGTGGTGAATATCCCGGTCTCTACCTCTTCTCGCAGCCCGCCCGCATGATGCGTCCCGTCAAATTCCTTGCCAACAGCAAGGTCGACCACGTCGGTACCTTTGAGCAGGTGTACATGAACATTGCCTGTATGAACAATGACATCGTCCCTGGCGTCACGACCCATCAGGAAGAGGCGCCCACCAACGTCCTCAGTATTGTGGCCAACATGACCCCATTCTCCGACTTTAACCAATCCCCTCGTAACATGTAAGTGACCGCAACCACAGTATGGATCCGGGCAGGATGCTCATGCAGTTTGTATATGAAAAAAGGTACCAGTGCCAGATGGGTAAACAGACCATGGGTACTCCCTCCTCCGTTTTCAACCACCGTACAGATAACAAGATGTACCGCCTCCAGTGTGGTCAGACCCCTGTGGTGCGTCCTGCATTGCACGACAAGTATGGTCTCGACAACTTCCCCAACGGCACGAACGCCATTGTCGCAGTCATTTCTTACACCGGTTACGACATGGAGGATGCCATGATTCTGAATAAGTCGGCTCACGAGCGTGGTTTTGGCTACGGCTCTATATACAAGTCCGAGATTGTCGACCTGGGCGCCATGAGCAAACCCGGTCAAGGCGTGGCCTACTACTTTGGTGTGGAGTCAAGCAAATACCAAAAGCATGTGCGTGAAAAGATCGGTGCCGACGGTCTGCCCCACATTGGTGTCCACCTCAAGCACGATGACCCCATGTACTCATACGTCGATGCCGAGAGTGGTGTCGCAGTCGTAAAGAAGTACCACGGTACCGAAGACGCCTATGTCGAGGAGGTGCGCGTGCTTGGCGACGACTCTGGCAAGGGCGAGCTCCAAAAGGTGCATATCAAGCTGCGTGTGCCGCGTTCGCCTATCATTGGTGACAAGTTCTCGTCGCGTCACGGTCAGAAGGGTGTCTGCTCCCAGAAATACCCCGCGGTCGACATGCCGTTCACCGAGTCGGGCATGCAGCCCGATGTCATCATCAACCCTCACGCTTTCCCCTCCCGTATGACCATCGGTATGTTTGTCGAGAGCTTGGCCGGTAAGGCCGGTGCTCTCCACGGTATCTCCCAGGACAGTACGCCGTTCAAATTTAGCGAAAAGCACACAGCCTCCGACTATTTCGGTGAGCAGCTGCGGGCAGCAGGATACAGCTACCATGGCAATGAGCCAATGTACTCTGGTATCACTGGTGAAGAGATGAGAATGGATATTTACATTGGTGTAAGTCATTTGGAAGCAAGGACAACGCCGGGATTACTCACTTGCAATTTTAATATAGGTTGTCTACTACCAACGTCTGAGACACATGGTGAACGACAAGTTCCAGGTGCGTACCACTGGTCCTGTCGACAACCTTACGATGCAGCCCGTCAAGGGTCGTAAGCGACACGGTGGTATTCGTCTCGGTGAGATGGAGCGTGACTCTTTGATTGCGCACGGTACCAGTTTCTTGCTCCAGGACCGTTTGATGAACTGCTCCGATTACTCTGAGGCGCACGTCTGCCGATTGTGCGGCTCGCTCGTGTCTCCTGTGTGCACAGCGCCGCTCTCGGCTGTCGTTAACCGGCCACAGTACGAGTGTCGAACGTGTGGCACCTCCAAGGGCGTGGATCTCATCGCTGTCCCTTACGTGTTCCGATACCTCACCACCGAGCTCATGAGCCTTGGTATCAAAGTTAATCTCGGTGTCAAACCATAGAAGCAGAAGCACACTTTCACCTGTAATGTACATAGATATTGGCAAGAATGAAAAGCACGCAAATCAGAAAAAAAAAAGTAGTTTTCCATCTTCACCTCCAAGTGATACGCTTATTGTGTGTCAATAGCAATAGTGCTGTTCTTTGAAGGCGACGCGTACGCTGTTGCACTATGACAGCGGTCTCATTATCTGTATATTTGATATACTGCTTCCGTAAACTATGCTACTCGTCCATAGTGATGATCATCTTACAATACCATCAATGTACAGTACTCCGTTTTGGTTCTTCCATAAAGAAAAAGAATGATATGAGAAACCAGGCTCGTAACTCACTACTTGCAAATAGGTGAATAGTGGAGCGACCTGATTATGCTTCTTTTGCGTAAAGCAAAACCCAACAGGCACCACACAGCTTCTGTCAACAAACCATCCATCAATGTCCATGCAGTTGTCGACGAGAATGCCAAAAAGTTGGCGATATGCCGAGAAACATATGGGACAAGTCGGGGGTGACAGGATAGATCGCAAGCTTGCTAGTTGATGGCTGCCGAAAAGAATACCCAAAAAGTTTACTGCTCATGCTGGTCTCAAAAATGCATGCGGTCGCCAGGGAAATGGGCTCAAAATGAAAATTAAAGTAATATCTCTTCTTCCCACACTTTTTTTTTGTTCAGTTTATCGGCATGACAATTTCAATGTTGCTGCAGAAAGTGTGTCCGTATTGTGACGAGGATGGCATTTTTGCGCGAATGGAAAATGTCGAAAGCACGAGATTTTACTTTCCAGTCGTAGTAAATCTTGTCAGTCTCCAAAAGGGTCAAAGCCGTTCGCTTCACTTGTTCATGAAGCTCAGGATGGCGGATCGCTTGTTTTCACGAAAACCGAGTTAAGAAATCCATTTGTCGCTCATACCATCCGTAAACAAGTATTGTAGAATGTGGTAAATGAGATTAACGTAACAACATATGGCACACATGCTATAAAATTTCTCACGTTTTTCATGAACGGTTGCAACGGTTGGGAGTCCCCGACTGTCATACATCATTTTTCTTTGGAACCTGCAATTTCTTTATTTTTGTGTCATGAAAAATGAATGAACCAAGCAGTACAAACTAATGATAAATGGTGCATTTGCTTGGTGTAAAACCTGTAAAAGGCATGGGCGGCAAGGAATTTAGTGTTTTGACGTTCATGCAATGGCACCATGAAACATACGTCGTTTTCGCGGCAACGTTTTGATATTAAATTGGACGTAATCGAATGGTAAGGTGGGGTATTTCAAAGGAACTTGACGGGTCCTTTCCAAGGACATTTGAAGAGTCACAAGAGAATAATCATCGAGGTATCCCAAAATGGACACGATGCTTTGCTTGTTGGATGGCAATACAATCGTAACTAATTCGACAAAGACCAACATGTTTGGTTTCCTTGTCATGATATAAAATGTGGTTGACAAACCTAAAAAAACATGTCAGCAGTTGTAAGCTTTCTCGCCAAAGACAATGAAAATTTAGGTATCTTACCGATGGTTTTAAAGCAAATCACGGCGTTCAAATGGCTGGTATCCATCTCTATCTTTGCAAACAATGCCAGTCGATAGAAATCGTTCATAATGACATGTCGTTTGCAGTGTCAAGTTTAATTCGCCAAAGCAGAACGTTGACGCATATTGATAGTGTTCGAATCTCTGCACGAAGTAATCCGGTCGCTTATCGGCACACTCAAATCGTGGTAGGATATTGGCACTAATAAAAAAAAGTTATAAGTGGTATTCACATATAGCTTGATTCTTTCTTACCATTGGGCAAAATGTGCAGGTGTGAGGTTTGGTTATACCTCCAAGGCACGTAGGTTGGTTCGGAGTAAAAAGGTGGGTAAGAATTACCCACAGAACGTGATAAAAGAAAAGGTTCGAATGAGCACCAGCAAAGTTTTTGTAAAAAACTTTACAGAAAAATATATGAGAGAAAGTGGGAAAAGGTTTGGGAAAGGATATAAAGGTACAAAAAGGTACGTAAAAGTGATAAACCAGCAGGTTTGAGAGGGTCAAAGTTGGGATGTAGTTTGGCAATGTCGAAATGAGGTTGTGCAAACTTGTGTTTTGGGAAGAAAGCGTATTAACAAAAAATAAAGTGGGATGTTGGCGTATGGACCAAAAAAAAGTTGGGATGCATCAATGATTTCGGGCCAATATAGGAAATTGTTATCAAGCAAAACATTTGGCGGGTCTCTACATGAATCAGACCACTATCCCTACACTGCAGCTTGGAGTAAGGTGGAGTAAAAAGGTGGGAGTAAGGTGGAGTAAGGTGGGGAGCAAGATCTGTTTTTTTTCACACTTCTGTTTTGTCAAAACTTCATAACCCTTCTTTGTTGAGGCATTTACTAAAACATTTAGCAGAATGAGAATGAGAAACAAATCCTTTGAAATCGCTTAAATAAAGACTATCACATGCCTCGCTGATTCTATTCATCAAGGATTCTTTTTCCAGAAACTTATTTCTCTTAACTTTACTCTTGACAACAGACCAGAACTGCTCAATTGGATTCAGCTCAGGAGAATACGGAGGAAGATACACATAACGGTATCCTCGGGAGTGAATATATTTTCCAATGTCGGTTGAACTATGAATAGGAGCATTATCCATGACAAGATAATGTCCCTTCATTTCGGGATACTTGTCCATTTCATCAAGAGTTGCCTTTGAAAAGCTCAGATAATGCCCTGTCACCGTTCCTAAAATATAACCGTTAGTTTCATGACCAAGCTTTCTCTTTTTGATACGCTTTGGAACTCTCAAGCTAACATTAGTTAAGCCGGCGGCAGATATTGCCCCCCGAAATCGATGTTGAATTCGCTTAAGTCGTAGGCATTGTAACTATTGCAGGGGTTCCCTTCCTTGACCAAGCCATACCTCGTTTCAAATTGATATGAAAGACCGATTCATCAAGACACAGTTTGTTGTAAAGTCCAAGTCAGTTTGCTGCCACTTTTGGACCCAATCGTACCTCTGCTGAATCTTTTCCTCGCTGTTTCTTTCCACAGGCTGGGATTGTGCCTGTTTAATGGATAAATTACACTGAGTTGTCATGAAGTTATAAACAGTACTACGTGAGACGTTGAGATCTGCAAAGTTCTGTAGTAAATGTCCCATTACTTCAGTTAAGACGGCAGAAGGATTCTCATCGATATAGTTTAAAAGACATTGCTCATGCTCCTCGCCAAGAATACGATGCCGACCTGTTTTTTTCTTCTTTTCAAAAAAGCTTTCAGGGTCTTCGTAATAATGTTTGTCCCATCTTTGGGCTGTATGAACATGAATACAGTACCTAATTGTCTCGCAGCAGCAGAAGCACACAAGCTTTTACTGAAAAATAGATGAAAGAATCTGGTTTTCTCCTCATCAGAATAAAATGTATAGCGCCGCTTACTGCATAATTCCATATTAACATCTTCACTATTCCTTTCAACTGCAGTTGGATGCATTGCAGGATTAGATCTTTCTGGAGGTTTATTCTTAAGGAATTGTGTTCGAGAACTAAGCGTCTCGATAGCGAACAACTCCTCATCAATAAGATCTATGGGCAACGATAATAGGGATGGAGGTGTCACTCAATTTATACCCAAATAACAATGCCAAGCGACAAGTAAAAATAAACGACCTTTGGCACGACTTCATTGCTGGATCAAGCGACTTCATTTTGCACACGAAGATTTTTTGCACGACATCAAAGTCAAAATCAGCGACATTACTTTTTGAAATGACTGTATCTCTGATAATATCAGCTCCTGCCGTTGCTGCTCTTATGTTAGTGCTCCTCTTGCTGAAATTTTGCATTTGAATTTATAAGTGCTCAGCTTTATTTGGGACGAGACTTCTCCCACCTCTGTATGGTTTACGAACAAACAAAAACACGTACAGACCTCAGGAGCAGTATGCGGATCATTTGGCTTTTTGAGCTCGAATTCAAAGCGATAACATCCAAGACACCAGACACGACCAAGGGTTTTCCTTTTCTAGAATGTACTGATCTAGGAAGCGGAAACGGAAACAAGGTCCTTCATCCTGTCGCCAAAGAGAAAGTAGCAAAGAGCAAGAGATTTTGGCTTTTATCTCATAAAGTAATCCCTTGAAATACGGCCTGTCCGCAGATCCGTGTACCTGAGCTTAGTTTGACGTACCTAACTACATATGAGGTCTCCTATACAGCCACATTATTTCTTTTCACAGTGGAAAATAGATGGTGTATTAGACATTCCCAATAGCGTCGATCGCGTCGCACCTGAAATACATCCTCGTCGAAGAAATTCTCATGCCTTCCATTCTCTTTTATCCTTTCCATCGTCTGAAGTGTTCTGACTTGCCGATGCCATTGATCTGTGGCGATGTCCTCCATACATCCCGTACGAAGCCTTGATTCACCGTGTACTCCAAGATCATGGATTTCGCCTTGTCGAGGATATCCTGCAAGAACTCAGCTGTGCCCTGACGGGTCGACATGCCACTGATGCATCCAAAGTTGACACGCTGTAGATCATGGTACCCGAAGTGGTGTCTCGTCGCTGCAAATACCTGGCAAAAGCTCAATCCCTTGCTCCGTGCCCACCACGTAGATGGCGCGTTCAGATCCATACTTTTCACGCGAATGAGCAAAGCGGCAAGATTGCCGGCCAAGTACAGGCTCGTGCCGTCCGCGCGCTGGACCGGGGGTGTGGGGTCCGAGACCTTCGGCTTGAAGTCAATGATGGAGGCACCATCTGCTTTGCGAGCCGGCCCTTGTCATGGAGCATGGCCTGGACGCAGAGTATATAGTCGTTCGTATCTGATTCAACCCGACTAGGGGTCGAAAACAATGCCTGGCGAGCATAGAATGCGATAATTGATCGACGAGATCTTCGCTATTGCATCATACAGCTTCGTCGCCTAGTCAGGACATTCGTTTTTTGAGCGTTTCGCATTCTCTGCCTGCTTCGTCTGTCTACCTTCTTCCATGCGTTTGAAATAGACGTTGGCCTCAGCGCCGACGGCGAGACCTTGTGTGGCGTCCTTATTGATACGTACATAGTTGTCATACAGGTGGTGTAGCGGAAGTGACCTGCATGAAAGGGCTTGCGACACTAGGTGAGCTGTAGTTAATCCCCACGGTGGGCTGCTTTTCCTGCTGTAGCCCGATGGCGCTCGCGAAACATTTGGTGAAGCACGTCCCGCGTGAAGTTAGCCGGTTGATACGAAAAATGGATGTTGGCACTATCGGCGTGTGCGCACCGACGATCCTGTTGTCCGGCACAAACTGGACACCGATGGAAGTCAGACAAAGAAGTCAATGACAGCTGCATTGGGGCTCTCACCTTTTCAGTGATTGTACGCGAGAGGACATCGGGATTGCCGGTCTGACCCTGGGCACGCAAGGAATCGGTGTACTTTTTCAGGGACAACGAAAGCTGGTCCTGCTTCTTGGCTGTACGAAAGAGTGGCTTGATATCACGTTCGTGCTACATTGAAGGAGAGGCGAGAGCTGATCGGCGATGGCCCGCTTGAATCGCAGTGCGGCGGGCATAGACATTCACGGTTCTTGCACTTTCTTTTGCTTTAAAATCTTCAGAAAATAGAGCAGGCAGTTTCAGCGCTGAGATTGTCTCTCATTGTCTCGTGTCCTCTGCTTTCGGTCACACCTGTCAATGCGCCCTCGCACCCGCCCCAGACAACCACCAAGCAAATGTTCCAAGTTTACACGACATTGCAGTCACAAATGAACCTTTGCTAAGGCTCCTGGACGTTGAGCTGCGTACCTTGAGCTGTGTACCTTGAGCTGTGTACCTCTCAGGAACGCACCTTTTATTTGAGCTGCACTATGGCCTTATTTATTGCTACTGTAATTAATTGCTGTATCCAGTCTACGACGATACGATACCATGGGAGCAATGAACGTCGACTGAGAGCCTACCTAAAAAGCTCTCAGGATTGGTACAGGCAATACGAACTTTCGTATAAGGCTGTATTGAGAACAGCGCAGCAAGAAATACGCTACCGTCGCTGTTTGAGATTGAGAGGGCACGAGCATTACCGACTTTGAATGAAGTAGTCCAGCGGACTCTGAGACGGTACATAATAACACGATCAAAGACACTGCACTATGGGATGCTGCTCTTTGTGGCGAAATGGGGAAACCGCTTCAATCTTGTAACTTTTCCACTGTACCAGCTGTACCAGAGTACCGATCATAAAAAGCAGTTTTGCAAACAGATTATTGAGCGTCATAGGCTCTCGGCTCGCTTTATCATTGCTTTCACATGTGCCAAAGGCATCATCGACTT